>OY992532.1:6160024-6617619 GCA_963921185.1 Dasysyrphus tricinctus | reverse complement strand
TTTTTTGACATTTCCTTTCACATCTAAGTTAAGGTGTGTTCAACCAATAGAATTTCAACGTAAATTTCAAAAATTGCCTGGAGATTTGTTTCCTCGTGTGAAAGGTAGGTACAAGAAAATTTTAAGGAGATTAAAAGAAAACGTCAAAAAAATCGCCAGCAACTTGTTTCTTCGTGTGAAAGGGGACTTTCATTGACGGTTTCTATTCAGCCCTCATGAATCTAACCTGAAGTAAGTAAAATTTCAGTCTTATCGTTTATATCTAAAAGGAATCTTGAACAGAAAAATTAGTTTCTATGAAAAATAGAATGCTGAATCAAATGACATCAAAACCAAGTCGATACGGCCTCCGTGTAAAAAGTTATTATCATTTTTATGTAAAGATGACTATATTTTCAGTATAAATGATAAATATTACCGGAAACCAGTAGAAAATACTGGTCCGTCGATGAAACGTACCATCTATGGTTTATTTGTCATGAAAATCAATAATAAGATGAGTCTTTAAATATATCTATTGCTAATTGGGGAGTTGATGATTTGCCCCCTCCTCCCCCTCAAAAAAACACCCTTCCATGTGAAATATTTTTTATAGACTCTTTTGATTCTCATAATACATGAAACGTTTTCACCAAGTTTCATGATGGTACTAATTTTTTTTTTATTCGAAAGATTTTTCGAACTATTTTACCTGTACTAATAACGGGCACCTAAAAGGCAAACTAAAATAATTCTTCAAACTATTTGAAAAAAGTGAATATAATAATGAAATATGCAGAAATATTTGCCAAACCCAATTGTTCTCATAATATACATAATTTCCTTATTTAAATATACTCCTTGCATTAGCACCAGCAGAAGTGGATTCCATCGATACTCTAATCTAAGGTTTTCAACATTATTTGTCAGATTGACAATGCTAAATAAAGCTGTGCAATAATCTTCCCTTCCTCCAACTTTGGGTGCTGCTAAACAACATTTATATAAAGTTCAAACTTGGCTTGGGCACAGAGGTATTAAGCCAGAAGACTGGGGTTGGACATTAACAAATAATGTTTTGGAGCTCAAAACAACTTTGCTGAATTTAAATATACACCTTCATTAAAGCCTGGGAGCTCGGGACAGATTTTAGTCAATGATTTCGCCAAAGCTAATTTTTTGTAAAATGGTTATTTTGGCCTTGCAATGAAGAATGGTGGTAATCAGCTGCGTCGCGAGCGGTACCATGGGCTACAGCAGCCTCTCAAAGATGTAAAAAAAAATGAAAAATTTAATTAAACCGCCAAAGCTGAAACTTTGCATACTGTTTGCCCTTATTATAAGCAATCGACAAAAAATAATCAGCTGGCTGAAGCGCGGTACTACATACGTCAGGTGCTTACGTCAACATGTAAAAAACGTGTAAAATTCAATGATTCCGTCAAAGCTGAAATTTGGTTATCTGATAGCTTATACATTAATTTACGCAAAAAGACAAATCAGCTGGCTGTATTGGGTACTAAGACCGTCAGCTGACGTGGTGAATAGTACAAGTACAAAAATACGGTTTCACATCCCACGCACAAAACACTATGTCAAACGAGGTTTTCCATCCGGTTTACAATCCTCTGATTATTATCATTCTATTATAAAACGATTCATTAACTTTTTGTATAACCAAATCTTAGATTTGACAGAAAATATATTGCCTATTTGAAGATATTCATCCAAACACTCAAATTATTCAATATTTTTGAAAAGCAGTCTTTCACTCCATCTTCAAAGTGGAATATTAATTGGCTTCAAAGCGTCAAACACAAAAATGTAAAAGATGCTTATTTATTTCAAAATTTATTTTAGTTTACTACAAATTAAACAAATTAAATAATAACAACAAAATTAGGATTCATCATTTGAGGTTGGTGTAAAATTGTCTTCTGTATCACTCCCCGATTCACTTTCAGAAGCTTCAATAATGTCTTCTTCATTATTATCATCTATAAATACATAAACACACACATAAATACATTATGAAAACAATAACTTGAATATAATGGCACCCGTTCATAAATTTCAATAATAAATGTACATATATGCCTATCGAAAGAATCAACTAGGAAAGTTTAATAATATGAAAAAAATGCAATCAAATAAAAATTTTGTGAAAGCCAATTTTGAAATAATTTAAAAAAAGATGTTTAAGTACCAATATATAAGTTCAAAAATATAATTATTGTATCTGTTAATATGATAGGTATTATATTTTCTTCAAAAGTGGATAGTGATATTGAATTTGGGTAATTAATAAAATTGTAATGTAAGCAATGTATATTTTTAACAGAAAAGTATTTCTTACCTGTATCCGACTGAACTGCTATATCGTCAACAGATGCAGGCAACTGATCGTTAAAAAACCATTTGAATACATATCTATCACCTTCCAGTTCCCAGCCAAAATTAAGTGGAGATTCTTCACTGGGTACTTTTAAGTGGGCATGAGTCCAAACTTTTGAGATATAGCTAGCAGGCGCGTAGAAAATGTGGGTGCAACTCTGCTCTTGATGGTGGTAATGCTGAGCCATCGATGTTTATTTTTGGCAAGCGAAATACGTCATCGTTCTCCAGAACTTTGTATGTTTTGAATCCATACAACCGACATATAAATTCTTCCACCTTTTCTAAAATTTCATCGTTTCTCCCCAAACTGGGCCATATCCACAAAACTTCGCATATATGAATCTGAAGACCGTAACACTTCAAAAGGACGTTTTTTCCCTTTTAGGAAAAATGCAGGGTTGTAATCACAGCCTGTTATGGCGTGAAAGGCTGCCAGTGATGCCAGATGAGATTTCTAGAATCCCACCAAATTCCAAAAAAATCCAACCATTTTTGTACTGGGAGGAAAAAAAACCACCATAACCTTTTCTGCTACAAATATTTCCTAGATATAAAAAAGAAGAATTTTGGCGCTGCACTCTTGGTACTTCATATTCGCAAAAAAAGTATGTCATCTAATTGGTCAGTAATTGGTGAAGAAAGTCAACTTGTCCTAGAAATAAATCAGCCCTAGAAAACTTGTAATCAAGGGTTAAAGTTTCTTAAGGTCATGCACGATTTTTGCCACCTCATTTGTGGAATATTCACAAAAAATGTATACCGATCCGAAAGATCACTAGATTATGACAAGATCAACTATTTTCCATAATTGCTCAATCAAACTTCGTTTCAAGGTTACACAAAAAATGTCGGCATCTCAGTTGAAAGGTCACTTAACGGTTATAAAAGGTCAGCTAGTAAGTTTCATTGATTTTTGGTACCTCATTTGTGTGGTATTCACAAAAAAAATTTTTTTTGAAAGTTTCTGTTTTTTAGTGCCAAATCATTATATGTCATAAGACTCGAAGATAGGCAGGTAATAGTGAATTGTGGTTTTTTTCCACCAAAAAAGAGACCATTGAAATATTTTCCCACCATAAATCCCACTATGAATATTTTCCCACCATTTTTCCCACCAAAGGCATTTTTTCCAACCATTTTGGTTGGAAAAACCACCAATCTGGGAACACTGATCACAACCCAGAGTTTCATACAGTTTATTAACATTGATAAATTGCTGGTGGTTTCCTACCCCAACCTCCATCGAAATTTTTAAGTTTTGTTGAACTGCGTTCATATTACTCAACAGTATTATCAGAACGTCCGTGTCACAGCTTCGGATTATTACGTTAGCATCAAAATTTAGTTTACAAGTATGAAAAATCATTTTTGTATCTGCTTCCTCGTGTGCTGGACAAGATAATTCTTGATCAAGTGTTCTTACAACCTTACTGTTATTAACAATGTACTTAAAGCACTCACTAAAGTTAATGTAAACCGTTTTATTTTTTATATAAGGCGCCATGCAGTCTTTCCCCCAATAGTCTATGAACCGCACAGGCACAAACTCTTCTTTGAAGTTGGTATTTTTGAGCTCACTTGCAAAATCAACTGCACGAACTTGATCGGGCCCTTTTTTTGAAAATTAGCTTGACGCATACCTCTAATTTGATGCTCTGTATCTTTAATCGAGGGAACAAAATACTGATCGAACACAAATATTATTACTTTGGCTTTATTCCTGCACAACATTTGCAAAAATTTGGTTGCTATTTTTCCAAATGAAAGTGGTACAAAAAACAAATGACAAGAGATAAGAGACAAGAGCGAAGCGAAATTAAAAATGATTACAATGCACAGTGAGCAATAATAGAAAATTTCCTGGACAAAATTGTTTTTCTGTTTATAATATCTTATTAAGGATTATAAGTTTGAAATTAAATAAAAATTCTGTTTATTTAATTTAAATTTGATTTCAAATAAAGTGTAAGCCTATCAAACAAAAAAATAATTCGAGTAAGTAATAATTTTGTTGCAACAAGTGAGAAACATTTATATTGGAAATTTTAGATATTCTTTTTGAAATTTTTTTTTCCAAGTAGTTCGTCTTTTTTGACCACTGTTTATGCGCTACAATGACGGCGAATCTGTTTTAAGCCTCACTTTCAAAAAGCAGCAAGAAGTCTTTTAAAATTACATCATCTTTTATTTTAAAAATGCATGCCTGATTGAATTAATTTTATCTAATGCAAGTGTAAATTAAATCTTAAAGTGCAAATTTGTTGGCTCTTATATTACTGCTAGACAAATTGTTATAAACGCAATAAGAACATATCAAATGCATGATACAAAAAATACTTACTCTTTCGTGAAAGTAGACAATGTTGTTGTTGTTGTTGTGGAAGAACAAATCCTATATTTTGCTGGCAAGGCTGTGAAGAGCCCATAACATTTGCTGTGGTAAAGCTGATAATCATTTGACTGTGCAGGCAATAAAACTTCTTTTTTGGATAAATTATGTTCATTACGCACTTTAGATATGTCATTGCACTTTTTTAATGTTTTATCCGAAAAAGGCACTAATTTCTCATTTTTATTTTTACAAAAAACACAGAAATTAACTATATCGGACATTGTAAAAAAAAAAGAATGTATAAGAAAATATATTTTATTTGAATATGGATAAGACAATAATCAATTATATATTATGCGGTACGGCTGAGAGTAATTCTGAAAAAATTGTGTATTTACATGTATGTAGATTGTATAGATGCTTTTACTCATTTTTGCGATCCAAACCAACTCAATAATATTAGTTCAATACACATAAAACCAATATTAAGTCCTATTGTTACATTTATATCTTAATAATAATTGGTCAATTAGTAAAATATAAGCAGTCCTGGATTTAATCATTGGCCAGGTCTAGGGCGTTACTATATAAAAGCCACCGAAAATGCACCTGATGCACCATTCTAATCGAAACAAAAGATTTTGAACTGAATTGGAATTTAATGTAATAATTATTAATCCATTTCGAGAACAGAAATGTATTCAGAGGGAACAAAATTAAATTCGATTTGGCTTAAAATTTATAATTATTTTGAATTAAATTATTTTTGTAGTGTGAAATCAGAAGCTGTAATAGATTACGTTTTTATTTAATTTAATACATTCAACAATAGAAGGCAGGATAAAATATAGGACATTCGAAGTACCTACTGCAACCGGCATGCGATGATAACAGCAAAAACGATTGCGATTTAAATATGCGAATAATTTGAGTGTTTGGATGAATATCTTCAAATAGGCAATATATTATCTGTCAAATCTAAGATTTAGTTATACAAAAAGTTAATGAATCGTTTTATAATAGAATGATAATAATCAGAGTATTGTAAACCGGATGAAAAACCTCGTTTGACATAGTGTTTTGTGCGTGGGATGTGAAACCGTATTTTTGTACTTGTACTATTCAACACGTCAGCTGACGGTCTTAGTACCCAATACAGCCAGCTGATTTGTCTTTTTGCGTAAATTAATGTATAAGCTATCAGATAACCAAATTTCAGCTTTGGCGGAATCATTGAATTTTACACGTTTCTTACATGTTGACGTAAGCAGCTGACGTATTTAGTACCGCAATTCAGCCAGCTGATTATTTTTTTTTCGATTGCTTATAATAAGGGCAAACAGTATGCAAAGTTTCAGCTTTGCCGGTATGATTAAATTTTTCATTTTTTTTTACATCTTTGAGAGGCTGCTGTAGCCCAAGGTACCGCTCGCGATGCAGCTGATTACCACCATTCTAATTGCAAATCCAAATTAACCAATTTACAAAAATCTAGCTTTGGCGCTATTGGTCACCAAAATCTGTCGCGAGCTCCCGGGCTACTAAGCAAACATCGGGGAATAGGCCTCCTGGGATACCACAATAAAAAAACCTACAAAGCGCTCGACCATTCAGGTGGTGTGGAAGAAAAAGCATTCTTTTGGAAAACTGTCACTGTGAATCTTTGAAGTACTGTAACCTGAGTGTACAACAATTTGTTTTTTCTAAAACTTACCGCTTTCAAGATATTTAGCAAAAACAAATTTTCGTGACCTTTGACCCCCTTAACGGGACTAGCGATCATTGGTTGTTTGAGGACTTTTGACAGGGTATAAGTAACCCCAATCCCAACGTGTATACCAAAAATCAGCCTGTTACAAATTTGTTCCTTGACAAAATCTATTCTTACTGGGCTAATTATTCAAGGTAATAGAAAAATGTTTTTTTTTTGAAAAATATTACAATATAATAAACATCGGAATGCAAAGATTGAAAGAGTATCTAGGTTTGCAATTTTTGTATTCTATGTATTGATAAAAAAAATTTCGGATTTGGAAGTCACAAACAAAAGTCAAAAATAATAATTATTAAAGTTTGCAGGTATTTGATGCAAACAAATGTTTCTGCTTTTGTTAGTTATATATTCATATGGAAATATATTTCATTGGTCCTGACTTTTGTTCTGGTTTTCCCCAAAACATGTGCGCAGAAACAGAATAATTTTAAACTCTGTACATATTGATTTAGGGTAAATAGAACAGACAGTGTACCTACACTATATGAATGTGTGACATAAATATTGCTTAAAAACAGCTGTGCAGACACTATCTAGCTTTAAATGCCATGATTCGTTACAGTTAAAACAAAAGATCGAATAAAATTCTTTCTGAGGGTATATAAATCCGACGAAATAAAAAATGAATTTAGTTGGTTACTTTTAGAACACATAAAGTTAAAACTATGAAATTCACTTTGATCTTATTGATTGCTGCAGCCGTTCTGGCTTGTGTTCTGAGTTGTCCTGAATTTGAGGGTTACAAGGTTTGTCATATGAAAATTAAGTGTACTTCATGTAATTGTGACCGTAACTTTTCTGATTTAGGAAAGGACCGGAAGAGTTTATAAACATAAAGAAGCAGAAGAATTGCACATGCGCTATTATTACTGCAACCTTAGTAAAGAGGAGAAAAAGATGTTTGAGGAAATGGAAGGAGTATTGACTATTGGAAAACCTGACTCTTCTAAGCTTTAGGTAGTTTTTTTGTTGATGTTTCGGGTGCGTTGCAATCAAAAAAAAAAAAAATAAAATCTATCGAATTACAAAGTTTTATTGGTTTGGTTATGATATTAGACTTTTATTTTTGTTTGTTAATACAATTAAAAATATGTATTGCGCCAAATTGAATATTACCTAAACTTCAAAAATATTGGTTTGAAAACTTTACTTTAAAAATTGAGTTAAATATTATAATCTACATATCACCAGATATCTAATACTGCTCGAGAAAATTAGAGAAACGCTAGCAAATAATCAAAAAGGTCGGTTTTCATTTTATTTTTATATTTTTAATGAGGTTTTCTGCAAGCCCTTATCTTTGACTTCAAGAATATGTAGATTCCAAGGAGAAATGAAGTCGTTCCCCGACATTACTTCCTTAAAGTTACAAAAAAAAAAAAAAATAGTTGCTGATTTTGATTCCTAGCTACAGAGAGGCTTTGTTGATTTTGATTTCAATGCCAAATGTCAGTGGCAGTGCCATAGAACTTTGTCTGTCTGAAATTTATGTCCGCTCTCAGTTCATTGGTAGCCTAAGAGATGATTGGCTACACGAACAAATTTTGCCTTCATCAAAGACAGCATTCGATGACATTCTTCTCAAAGCAAACGCTCTCGAAGCTTCAAAAATCGAAGACAAAGAACTTCGACAAAACTTAAGATTTTTTAAATCACGCACTGATGTGAATAAATAGGTATGCCTTCGACTCTTTTATCACAAAATAGATACTCTAAATATCTGACAGAAATGGCATCAATGTCGAAGATTGTTCAGATAATTCAACTGAAGAGTATGGACTTAACAAGATAGCATCTATTGAACAAGGAATAGTACACTCACGAGAAAAAAACGGAATCACCCTCTTGTATATCTACTTTTAAGACAATAATTGATCTCGATGCAGTTGAGATGCATAATAAGTGTCACAACTTGAGCAGCTTTTTCCGGAGTGGTATTCATTTTTTTAAATAAGATTAGGAGACCTAATAAATCAAAATATTCTAGCATTCACTTTAAACAGCACACCAATAAACACAAACCAATTTTGGGCGCGTATATTCCTCACTGACGTTTCCTACTCGTTCCAGCTCTAATTATAGTATAATTTATAATTTTCGTAAATATGACTAGCGTGAAAACTATGCAAGGCATTTTATATTTTACCAACCATTTAGGGTTTAAAAATCAAGCTATAAAATAAGTCCATAAACATTTAAACGTACATTATATCCAATACATGGCAATTGATGTTTTTAGAAAGCAAAAGGGGTATTTCAAGGTATTTTAAGATTTTAACTGTGGCCACGTCTTTCTCTGGGATTCTGTTTCTGCTGTAGTTGATTTCCATGTTGTTCTTGGTCTTCCAACCCTCCCTGCACCCTGAGGATTCCCTTTAAAGGACTGGTATGCAATTTATCGTTTGGTTTCCTCAGTGTGTGACCAATCTATTGCCATTTACGCATTCTTATGTCAATGTCCAGCTGCTCTTGACTTGTCCTGTGCCACAATTCCTCGTTCGATATAATTTGTGGCCAGCGCATCTTAAGAATGTGGCGAAGACAGCGATTCAAAAAAGCCTGCAACTTACTCGAATAGACGTGACTTTCCAGGTTTTGCAAGCATATAAACGCACGGATTTGACATGGGACTCGAAGAATCTCAACTTAATGTGTAAGGGTATTTGACTGGATTTCCGAATTGGGGATATAGTACCGACGACGGGCCGAAGGAAGCACGAGCCTTATTAATTCTACTTTTAACGTCTAGATCCGTATCCAGATCGTTTGCAGAAACAATACTGCCAAGGTAGTTAAACTGTTCGATTTTGTCCACTGGCGTCTCCTGTAGAATAAAACGTGTGGAGCGGCATTCGAGCATTATTTTTGTATCTTTTTGTTGTTTATTCGTAGAATCGTAGACCACTCCGACTCTTACTTCACTTGCAGTGTTTGACACATCCAGTTCAGCCCACTGAAGTTATTTGCCAGATGACATAATATGTCATCGGCATAGGCTAAATGACTGACCCTTTCAAACGTTCTCCATTGAATGTCCTGTCACTCAGCTGTACCAACACTGGCCGTCAATACGTCGTCCATCGCAAGCAGGAAGAGAATTGGCGATTGAACACCCCTTGTCTCACACCCAGTTACACTACGAGGAGTCGGATAGCTGCCCATTGTGTAAAACAAAACACCTTGCGTTGTTGTAGGACTCCCTAATAATGGCACACATTTTTGGCGGATTCCTCTACCAAACAACGATCTCCATATACATTCTCGGCTAACTCGATCGAAGGCCTTCTCAAAATCTACAAACATGAGGTAAAGCGGTGATTGAAATTTCATCGACTGTTCAAGGACGATACCCAGGGTGTTGATATGGTCGACACTCGATCGACCACTGCGGAAGCCAGCTTGGTGCCCTTAACCTTCGCTGTACATTGATCGAACATTCCATGCTCCAATTTTCGCACGTATGCGTCAGCCAAAAGTAGTATTTGCGCTTCTTGAAAGACTTCATCTATTTGTTGACCATTCATTATTATTAAGGCGTCTTCATTGACGCTCGCATATGAAAGATGCCGCACCCCCAAATCCGATGTGTGGTTTACTGCAGCCGAAGATGCTGAAAGATTCTTCATTAAGAGATTACCTCTTGCGGACTCATTTCCAGTTGTTGCTATAGTTCATGTATTTGCATTTATCATTTGTAGCTGATGCGAAATAAAAGAATAAAACTATAATTTAAACGTTTAATTTAAAATAGTTAGAACTAAACTTAATTTAACTTTTACAAAATAATTGAAAACGAAATATAATTGATTTGGCAGGCACACACTGCAACCTGACTCCGTGACGACTTGTTGAAATTGAAAAAGAGAAAGTTGTTTCTATCTCGCGATGACAGCTGCAAAGGTGATGGCGATGGGTGCGTTTTTATGGCTGTGTTGTAGCGCGTTCTTTTTTGTGGTTGGTTGGAACTTGTCGCTACAAGGCTTCCCCTTATGTGGGAACAAAACGTAATGGTGGTTTAATCGTCCTCCCAGACCTTGTTGTTATGCTTGAGCTATTTGCGTTTGGTGTTTTTAATTCAGACGATTGAGTTGGCCACTCGGTGTTTGCTAATTTGTAAGCCGTTGAATAGAAATGAAAACTTGTTTGCTCAGTATGCCAGCTTTCAACGCGAGTGGTTTGCGTTCCAGCACCAGCATAAGGTCCAGAATAATCCGATTGCAAGGGACACTCAATATGACCATTGCAGACGTAAACGTGTGACGAAGTTTGTATGCCCCTTGGGATGAAAACAGACTTCGAATTGCGGCTGGTGAACGAGGGTGAAAGGCTTTGGAGTGTCTCTCTCAAATCTTGTACAAAACTGATTGGTTCTTTCACAATATTTGGTTCAAAAAATCTCCCGAAAGTCGTAACTCTGTGCCAAACAAAAGCTGTGCTGGTGCGGTGCCGAAGGCATTGACCATTGAGCGAAGTCAAAGGAGAACAGCAGGTAGTGCAATGCCAGCGCTCCACCATCCCACCATGGTGTTTTCCGAGATACGATTAATAACATACATACATATAAGCTCAGATTTGACAGGCACACCCACCCTTTGTATAAGTTAACGACACTTAAGCTGAAAATGCAAAAAGCTTGAAAAAGCAAATTATTTATTTCCCGTGGGAACGCAATTAGGTCAACGACGACACGAGCAACCATTCTGCTGACGAAGCGTCTGCGACGCGACGACCGCTACCTGCAGGCAACGTGATGCAATAGGTTTAGAGTAGGTTACTTTAGAATAAAATCATTATTGTAAAATTAGTCTTAATTTGGATATGAAATAATAAAGTTGTTTTTTTTTAAGAAAAATAAATTTAGTATAATTTAATTGGCGCCCAACTAAGTGTGCTTTGTGAGTGATAAAGTGCGTGTAAGTCGACGTCAAGTACCTCGCCGCGTAATTAAAATTGAAAAAAAAAAAAAAAAAAAAAAAAAACGCGTGTAAGTCGACGTCAAGTACCTCGCCGCGTAATTAAAATTGAAAAAAAAACGTGCGTAAGTCGACGTTAAGAACCTCGCTGCAAGTGTAAAAATTTTAAGAAAACTCACCAAGTCACGAACCTACTACCAGAAGCATATCATCACAGGAGTCGATAGACACTGAGGACCACGAAGGAGCGTATGAACGATACCATCAGTAGCAGAGTACACTGCAAACAGGACCAATGTCGTTCATACCAGCGTGGGATATAGAGTTTCTGGTATTATTAGTGTAAGATCTATAAAAAATTTAAATTTATGAAAAAAATTTTTAACAATAATTACTTTAATTTTAATTTTGCGACATAAAAAGAAATATCACGAAATAATAATTTTTTGACAATTTCAAATTTTTCTGCAATAAAAAATTAAACTCTTTCATTGAAACCAATATATATTTAAAATATTAATATTTAGAATTTAGAAAAAAAATAATTAAAAAATACAAAGTACTGTTAGGTAAGAACATAATTATCCTATTAAAAATTAATTTTTACAACCATTGAAATCTAGTGATTATTCCCAACATTTTTTTACTATTATTATAAAATCTAAATAAAATCATGTCAAACCCAAATAACCTTATCCGCCCTTTAGTAAACCCATCAATAAACCCTAATCCTCAAAACGATAACCCGGCTGGAAACCCAGCACTTACAAACCTCATCTCTTCTATCGTGAACCAAACTCTTCGAACAGAAGGAAGGAATTTAGTATATTCAATCTTAAACCCTAATGCTGATCAATTCGCTGGAGTTGATCAAGCGATAAATCCAGATCAAAGAGAGAACATAAATGACCTTGATAAAATTCCCGACGTTGTGAGAAGCCTACGAGAATTCTCTGGTCAGCCAGGTGAGTTCAGTTCATGGCGAAAAAGTGTAGAAAGAATTCTTAGTATTTATGGACACTTGAGAGGATCTCCAAAATATTTCGGAATTCTTAACGTTATAAGAAATAAGATTGTTGGTCAAGCAGACCATGTCTTAGAATCTTACAATACACCACTGAACTGGGACAACATCTCCAGATGTTTAAATTTGCATTACACTAGAGTACCAACTAACATCCCTTGTCCAAGGCAATTCCTCTGTTCAAGACTTCTATCAAGAAGTCTATTCGCATCTTACTTTGATCCTTAACAAAATATCCTCAATGGATGCTAGTCAAGAAGCCTTAAATTTATTAATGCACACATATAGGGAGAAAGCCCTAGACACATTTATCAGAGGCTTAAAAGGCGATCTACCTAGGCTCCTAGGCATAAGAGAACCCTCAGATTTACCTCAAGCTCTGCATTTGTGCCTAAAGCTCGAAAATCAACATTTTCGAACGCAATATGCATCAAACAACAATGCTAGGAAAACACATCAATTACCACCTCCGGCTCCACCTAGACGTACAAGTAATAATTACCCCCAATTTCAAAGTCAACGACAGTTCTACCCAGAACTAATGCTACAACCTACAAGTTGGACTACTCCACAAGGTTTCAATAATTTTCCGCCACGGTCAGGAGTACCACAAAGACCCCAACAACCTTACATGGGACTCAGTCGTCCACAGATGCAGCCCTATCACCCACAGATGCAGTATGCACAAAGACCTCAACCTTATACGAATTTCAATCACCCCCAAATGCAGTTTGCACCCAAACCTCAACCTCCACCAAGAAGGATGGACACATCAACAATTAAGACAAACAATATCAACTACATGAATCAACCCTTACAAAAAAACTGGCCACCAGCACCTAAAAGAACAATTGACCCACCATCAAATCAGTTTCATCCCACCAAGCTACAAAGGAATTTTCATTTGAGCGCTACAGACGAAGCAACACCCGAAGACAGTTACCAGCAGAACATCCAATATGAAGATCAGCAATACGACCAAACTCTACAAGAGTACGCTGATTCACTTCCTCAAGAATATACGGAATCCTTTCCGCAATCAGATAGAGATTTTTCAAATGAACAGCATAATATGGAATACAATGATATCCATTTTTTAGATTAAGCTGTTCCTCTCTTCCATATTTCGAGTGTAAAACGAAGAGTGGAACTATAATAAAAATACTAATAGATACTGGATCGAACAAAAACTATATCCAACCTTGCCTCATATCAAAATCCCATACAAACGAAAAACCATTCTATGCTAATTCTATAGGAGGAAATGTCAAAATTACACAACACACTTTTCTAAATCTTTTCGGTCTCAATAACATAAAAATTAAATTTTTCTTAATGCCTGAACTAAAATCTTTCCACGCTATCCTCGGAAACGATAGCCTTAAAGATCTTTCAGCCGTTATCCATATAAAAGACAACTACATGATTGTAAATAACTCTGTTAAGGTTAAAGTTAAACAACTAGCTGCACAATCAGTTAACACGATTAACATCAGAACAAATCACATGTCCATTAAACAAAAAACAGATATTCAAAACATAGTAAGCAAATACCCCCGATTATTCGATGATCCAAATAATAAACTTTCTTGCACCACTGTTGTCAAAGGGGAAATTAGAACAACAACAGATTCTCCTGTCTATTCAAAATTTTACCCGTATCCAATTGCGCTTAAAGAGGAAGTTGAAAACCAAATAGAGGACCTCCTTAAAGACGGCATCATTCGACGGTCAAGATCACCCTACAATTCACCGGTGTGGATTGTCCCAAAGAAGACTGATGCTTCTGGAAAGAAAAAATTCAGATTAGTAATAGATTACCGTAAATTGAATTCAATTACAGTAGCTGACCGCTACCCGATCCCAGAGATAAATGAAGTCCTATCCAATTTGGGAAAGAATAACTGGTTCACAGTTCTCGATTTGAAAAGTGGTTTCCATCAGATTCCCTTGAAGGAATCTGATATGGAAAAAACAGCCTTCTCCATTAATCATGGAAAATATGAATTTACTAGGTTACCATTCGGCCTTAAAAACGCCCCATCAATATTCCAGAGAGCCCTTGATGATATCCTACGTGACCACATTGGCAAAATATGCTACGTGTATATAGATGATATTATCATCTTTAGTCAGGATGAGGCTACTCACTTGGAGAATATCAAAAAGGTATTTGAAACCCTAAATAACGCTCATATGAAGGTTCAACTCGACAAGTGCGAGTTTTTCAAACAAGAAACAGAATTCTTCGGATTTATTGTGTCTTCCAAAGGCATCAAAACAAATCCTGAAAAAGTGAGTGCTATAAAGAACTTTCCGCCTCCAACAACCTTGAAGGAACTAAGATCATTTCTCGGTCTGTCAGGCTACTATCGACGTTTCATTTGCGACTACGCAAAACTTGCTAAGCCCCTGACATCCCTTTTAAGAGGGGAGGATGGTCGTGTTTCAAAAAACACTTCTAGTAAGAAACTAATCCATCTCGACGAAAGTGCAATCGAAGCATTCGAAAAAATAAAAAAATCCTTGGTTTCTGATGATATAATACTAACATATCCTGATTTTAAAAGTCCCTTCGAACTTACAACAGATGCCTCGAACTACGCCATAGGTGCTGTTCTATCACAAAAGGACAAACCAATTACTTTCATATCAAGAACTTTAAGTAAATCAGAAGAGAATTACGCCACCAATGAGAAGGAAATGCTCGCCATTATATGGGCATTAGACTCCCTCAGAAACTACCTATACGGTTCGGCAAAAGTTCTTATCTTCACAGATCATCAACCTCTTACCGGTGCACTCAGCACAAAGAATAACAACAGCAAGCTCAAGAGATGGAAAGCATTTTTAGAAGAGTTCAACTATGAACTAAAATATAAACCAGGTAGGACAAATGTAGTTGCGGATGCACTATCTAGAACATCTCCGGTAACCCAAATCAATTCCCTAACACCCACAATTCATAGTGACGAATCATCGTCGCATGGCTTAATTTATAGTGTAGAATCGCCAATAAATTGTTTCAAAAACCAAATTTTACTTCAAGAAGGTACACCACCTAGTCAAAATTTCCAAATCATATTTCCCACTTACCACAGACATACTATCATTGAACCTATTTTTACCGAATCAAACTTAATTCAAATTCTAAAAAAATGCCTTAATCCATCTGTAACTAATGGAATCAAAACAGGCGAACGCATAATGGGTTTAATACAAAATATTTACAAAGACAATTTCTGTTCATACAAGATCCGATTTACACAAATACAAGTCCAGGATGTGGAAAACGAACAAGATCAAGAGAATTTAGTAATGGAAGAACATAATCGCGCTCATCGAAACCAAAAAGAAAATAGAGTCCAAATTTTAGAAAAATACTTTTTCCCTACACTAAGTAAAAAACTAAAAAAATTTACTAAGCTTTGCCTTATTTGTAAACAGAATAAATACGATAGAAAACCCAATAAAGTCCCAATACAATCTACGCCCATACCCAAATATCCCGGTGAAATTATACACATTGACATATTCTCTACAGAAGGAAAACTTGTTATCACTGCAATAGATAAATTTTCTAAATATGCCGTTACAAAAGTAATAAGCTCAAGGGCTACAGAAGATGTAAGACAACCAATAAGAGATATTACCTTTGGTTTCGGAATACCGAAAGTAATAGTCTGCGATAACGAAAAATCATTTAATTCAAAATCAATTCTCTTTATGCTGCAAAACGAATTTGGAATTAATGTCTTCACTACACCTCCCTACACTAGCACATCTAATGGTCAGATAGAGAGATTTCACTCAACTCTCGCCGAGATTATGCGATGTTTAAAAGCTGAGAAAATCTACGAATCCTTCACGGAACTCCTAGAAGCAGCTGTTAATGCATATAACCTTTCTGTACATTCAGTAACAAACAAGAAGCCAATCGATTTATTTTTCAGCAGAGATACCGAAAGTTCAGCTCAAATTAAGGATGCACACTTAAAAAATATAGATAAATTAAAGTCTAAACAAGAAGCCGATATAACATATCATAATAAGAAAAGGCCTGATTTAAAAGACTACTCTCCTGGAGATATCATCTACGTTAAAGTAAATAAACGATTAGGTTCAAAGCTTTCAACACGATATAAAAAAGAAAAAGTAAAAGAAAATAAATCAACAACCGTTGTAACACATTCAGGCAAAGTCGTGCATAAATCCAACATTAGAAACTAATCCTATCTTCCTTTTTCCTTTTATCTAACAGATACCTATTAAAAGCAATCCAAGGAACCGTTAACATCCTAGACTATTCCAACTCCCCCATCATCATCCTTAACGATGGAATTGCGAAAATTTCCGAAGGAAACTTTAAACTTATCCATACTATCGAACTGACGCCATACGAACATTTCATTTCGAATGCACAATCTATTATCCTTAAACAAATCCCTAAAACCAATCCTTACTTCCCAATAATTCATCATGAAATAGAACAAATCAAAAATTTAATCCAAAATCTTAAAGTTAGTAGATCAAAACTATCATTAGATTTCATAGGAACAGGATGGAAGTGGATAGCGGGATCACCCGACCACGAAGATTTCACCATCCTTAGAAATAAGATAAACAATGTAATTGAAAACAATAATGAGCAAATAGTAATCAACGAAGAATATAAGAAACGAATAAATATACTTACCAATGTAACTAATGAAATTATAAATACAATACAAAAAGACAGTACTATCGAATATCAATTTAATGTAATATTATTATTTAAGATAAAACTTATAAAAGAAGAATTAACGAATATTATTTATGCTATTGAACTTGCTATGACTTATGTCAAAAAATGAAATAAATATTATATTAAGTAAAATGGATAAAGAAATATTACCATACACAAATTTAGAACAAGCAATTAAATTTGCCGATGTAAAAATTGCATTCAATTTAAAAGATTTACTATATATTGTTAGTATCCCAAAAACAAAAAAAGAGATTTATGAAAAATTAATTGTAATCCCAATGAAAAAGAATAATGGTTTAATAAACAAAATATCTTATAGAAATACATTAAGAAATGAAAAAAATATATATGGAATGCTAAATAACTGTAAGAAAATTGAAGAAATTTCTCTCTGTAAACAAACAGATCTAATTGATTTAAGTAATAATAAGTGTATAAAAGGTTTACTAGAAAATAAAATTGCATCATGCAACTCTACGAATAGCCAACACATTGCCCAGGTTGAAGAAGTATCACCAGGACTTGTCATCCTTAATCAATTCAACGGTACAATAGAAGCTAATAATCGCACTCAATCGCTTAATGGAAACTACATAGTCAAATTCTACAACGAAACAATAATGATCAATAACCAACAATACATTGCTCAAGAAATTGTCAACATCCAAGCTTTACCACCAACACCGCATACAATTCCTGAAGATTTGGCAGTTGAAGAAGTCCTTTCCTTAAAACTCATGAAGGAACTGCATACGAAAAACACGCAGCATCTCACTAAGATTCAACTAGAGAAGGACACACACCAAATAACAACGTACGTGATATTTGCAGCCGTATTCTTCACAATAGTGTTATTGCGTTACAAATCCAAAACACCCACGAGTAATTTGATAACAACACCACCTATGATTATGATATCAAATCAGGATGAATCCAATCAGCCATCACCTCTTCAAAGATATCCCAGCATCTTTAACATCATGTAAAAATGCGTGGACGCATTAATTAAAGAAGGGAGGAGTTAACGACACTTAAGCTGAAAATGCAAAAAGCTTGAAAAAGCAAATTATTTATTTCCCGTGGGAACGCAATTAGGTCAACGACGACACGAGCAACCATTCTGCTGACGAAGCGTCTGCGACGCGACGACCGCTACCTGCAGGCAACGTGATGCAATAGGTTTAGAGTAGGTTACTTTAGAATAAAATCATTATTGTAAAATTAGTCTTAATTTGGATATGAAATAATGAAGTTGTTTTTTTTTAAGAAAAATAAATTTAGTATAATTTAATTTATAGTCAAACACATAACTGATCGAGGCGGCCCATTATGGGAAAACAGACGACTTTTGTAGCCGCCCAATATGGGATTACAGACGCTACTTGCTGTGCCGTTGGCCTTTCAAGATAGGTTCCTCCACCACCGGACTATCTTTCCGTTGACCACCACCTGCAGCTCTTCTGCCTTCTGGAGGCTTTTAACCATCCCAAGGACAAGTTTGTGCCCTGACCAGAATCGCTGGATTGTCTGCTTATCCCGGCATCCATTCGGTCCTCCTGCACGTTAGCGTTACACACTCTCTACCAGAGTGTGCACACGCCATAAGGAGGTGTGCATATGGATATATGTACATTAGCCGCGTTTTACTATCGCTCATAACCCATATGGTTGACCTCGTGAAAATAAAACGATGTGGGTTAGTGCAAAAGCAGTGCTGTATATCAGTCTCTTTTTTTCTTATGTTTATTTGTTTTTCATGTAAGCACTTGTCTCTTTTCCTCTCTATTCCTAATACTGCTGACAAATCGCTGACATCCATTCACAATGGTAAATAGCCCTCTGCCGGTCAGAGTGAAAACCTCGATCTGGGTTATTGAAATTAACCTCGATAGAAACCTAGATCCCATGTTGTTTTTGTAATGCATGTTAAAAGATAACCTCGATCCAGACCCAGAGATAATAAAACGCAGCTATTAAGACCCTTATACCCAGGCTTTGGTTTTACATCCACTCTCACTTGTATTTTCAAAAATGTGCAAATTTCAAAAATGTACTTAACTAAAAATAAAGGTTAAACACAAAATTTGAAAAATACGAGTAAGATTTTTTAAAATTATCTTTCTTAAAATCTATATAAATATTTTTCATAAAACATCATTTTGATTTATAGTGAATTATTTCTGAAACCTCTATTTTGCAATTCTCTACTTTCAAATATGTATTCGCTTTCTCGATTTGCAAATTTTTAATTTTTTTACATAATCGGTGATTTTCTTGTATTTCAAAAATCTACCGATCACAAAAGAAAAAAACTTTCTATCATTTTTCGTTTGGAAAATAGATTCTAGACTTTTCTCTTTTTTTTACCCTCATTAACCCTACTGAAATGTAGAATTTCAAAAAATTAAGTGGTTTATAATTTTTAAATAAAATTTTCTATACATGGTATTTTTTAAATATGTTTAAGTCTTACCATCTAAGCTGGGGCAGATAATTGGAAAACCCCAAAAATTGAGAATAATTGCTTGGCAATCTTATGCCTTGACAACTTTTCGACAGGCAACCCGTGCGCAAATTGTTTTTTAAGACACTGCCTTCAAAACTGTATACCATTCATCTGGTACCTTTATGAGGGAGGTCGTCCTATGGCGGGAGCTCGAAACGTGAAGATATGTCAAAATTTTCGATTCGACAAATCAGACCAATTATAGGTATATAACTGCCAAATGGAAGTCAAAAACCACATTCCAGCAGAGTTTCCTTTGCCGATTTGGAAGCAATACTATAGACCATTTTCAGTGGTGTTTATCAAGAAACTTTCGGCTTTGAAGCATTTGAGGTGAGAGCCACATGTGTTGTCGTTTTGATTAATCCCGTTTCATCAAACTCATTCAAACGATAGTTTTGTTACAGAAATCTTTATTCTAAGTGCTTTCAAAAGAAGAGAAATTGCCTAGTGAAATATATTATGATTTAGGGGGGAGAGAAGCACCCCTCTATCTGTCACCCTTGCGTACGCCATTGGCTTTTATTTTTATATCTCTGAATGAGCCGTTATATTCAGTTAAAATGTGTTAGATTTTAATCTTTAAGAACAAAAAATTTATTTGCGCTAAGTTTTGTAACATTGACAGTTCATTACGTGTTCATATTCTTTGAAAATGTATGGTGTCGTGTGGTTTTTTTTCTTTTTTAATGTTTTGAATGAGATGATGGTAACCATATACGCATTATTCTCTAATTTGTGGAAATTTATAATTCGATATATGGGGACCCTGTGAGAGCTTTAACTTGAGACAGATGTATACAAGCCAATATGCAACCAAGCTGAGAGGCAAACGTCCTATATTCCATGTAACTGACAAATTTTGTTGGACTTTATTATATAGTAAACATAGGAACGCAAGGATTGATTCATTTGAGAAAATGTCTATACTTTTTCAATTTTGTTTTATTTTATTGATACAAATATAGGATTATGATATCAGATACAAACAAAAGACAAAAAGAATAAATAACTAAAGTTTGTATTTGATTAAAACAAATGTTTCTGGTTTTGTTGGCTCTGACTTTTGTTCTTGGTTTTTACCAAAATATGTGCGCAAAAACAAAGTTTTTTTTAAACTCTGAAAATATTGATCTAGGGCAAATAAAACAGACAGTGCACCTACACTATATGAATGTATGTGCGACATAAAGATTGCTTAAAAACAGCTGTGCAGACACACATCTAGCTAGCTTTTATGCCATGACATTCAAATCAAGAGGTCGAATAAAATTACTTTAGAGGGTATATAAAAAGGACAAAATAAAAAATGAATTAAGTTGGTTAATTCTATTACACATCAAGTTAAAACTATGAAATTCACTTTGATCTTATTGAATGCTGCAGCCGTTGTGTTGTGTTCTGAGTTGTCCTGAATTTGAGGGTTACAAGGTTTGTCATATGAAAATTAAGTGTACTTCATGTACCATAAGTAATTGTGACCGCAACTTTTATGATTTAGGAAAGGACCGGAAGAGTTTATGAAGATAAGGAAGCAGAAGAATTACACATGCATAATTACTGCAAACTTAGTCCGGAGTACAAAGCTTTGGTTGAGGAAATAGAAGGAAAATTGAATAAAAAACCTGACCCTCCTAGCCTTTAGGTAATTTTTTGTTGTTGATGTTTCGGGCACGATGCAATAAAAAAAAAATAAAATCTGTCGAATACTTTGATTTTGTTATTTTTTCTTTTTTTTAATAAAGTTATAAGCCTGCACAAATGAATGGTTTATTGATGGTTTGGTTATAATATTTTCAGACTTTATTTTTTTTTGTAAATACATACAATTAAAAATATATTTTGCGCCTAATTGAATATTATCTAAACTTTAAAAATATTGGTTTGAAAACTTTACCTTAAAACCCAGAGTTTAATATTATAATCGGCATATCACCAAATATCTAATACTGCTCGACAAAATTAGAGAAACGCTTGCATATTGTGAAATTTTTATTTTTGTAATGAGGCTTTATAATTTAATTTCTGCAAGACCTTATCTTTTATATCAAAAATATGTTGATTCCAAGGAAGAATGTAGTGGTTCCTCAATATTACTTCCTTAAAATTTTTCAAAAAGAAAATTAGAACGTTGCTGATATTGTTTAAATCTCGAACGGTATCAGTCTTTTCGCATTTTTGGAAACAATGAAACTATAATTATGTCTGACATGCATATAAGAGTATCTGCATAGGAAGCGAAGCAAAATATCTTCGATTTCACTTCGACAAGGGTTTTATTTTTACTTTGAAGAAGCTCAAGAAATGTATCTAGTTTTTCGAAAACAACGAATAAATAACTCACAAAACCTCACGTCCTTACCGTTGAACGTTTATAGATTTTCATTTCCGGTTTTTCGCCAAAGAAAAATTAAAAATTCCACAAATCTTTTCAAATAGTTTCGAGAGTCATCATACTTCATATGACACAAGCGAACATTTGAACAAGCCAAGATGGAGACCGAATACTTTTTGAAATTAAATAAGTGCGAAAGAGAGATCTGAAATCTAAGGTGCCGCAAAATAAGGCCAAATTTGAAAAATAATTTGACTTTGGAATTGTGAAATAACACCAAATTCAACAGTTGGCCTTATTTCACTTCGCCAAAGTGAAGTAAGACCAATTTGGCCTTATTGCACTTTCAAATTAGTGTTCGAGCGATCTTATTTTTTATTTTGGACATGGATTCTGCTCCATGGTCGGTACAACCGGGGGAGGCACTGACCATAGTATATATAATTTGCCTAATGAGACTTCCGTTATTGAACATAGCTTCAACAATAATTTCAATTTCGGAGCTGTGTTGTTGAACAAAAGTATTTATTTTCGATTTTAATATCAACTTACAGTAGACGCTCGATATAGTGAAGTAATAAAAACCAGGCCTGTTTACTGTTTCGAGATTGTTCACTTTTTCGAGCGGGAGTTTTCTAAGGCTTTATAAAGGCGTATTTGATCCAAAATGCACATTTCGTTCGATGTGAATGTTTTTAATTTTAACTAAGCATTAAACAAGGCTTTCTCTCAGGTTTAAACAAAAAACAGAAACAATTCCTCAGGGCTCTCAAACTATGTAAAATGCTTGCGCGAAATTTTTATACAAAATACGTTTTTTTATAAAATTTTGTGTGTTCACTATAGTGGATAGTTCACTATTTCGAGATCCACTAAATCGAGCGTCTACTATATTTGCATTTTCAGTCAAAAGCGTGACAGTGAATTTTAAAAAAACTTTCATGAATTTAAATGATCTAAAGTTTGAATCTTGAATTATGTATGTCTTAAAATTCGTGCAAAGCATAGCGGACAAAAATTTTGCCCAAGGGAAGATCAATTTGGTGTGTAGAAATTAAAAATTCGCGTGAATCATCATTGTAGTAAATGAAACACGCTTGAGGTTTGGATAAGAACTGACTTTATTTGTAATTCATTTGAAAGCTTAAGCTATGAGAAAGAGATGACATATCGTCAGCCGAGAATTACAAGGTCGTATGTGATAAACATATACATTTGAGATACAGCGAAAACAAAAAAATTAGACTTTTTTAGTGTATCTAGATTTAGTTTTGTTTTAGTTTTTTTAGCTAAATATGCTTCAACCCAAAAGCATAACTGAAATTACACAAAAAAATTAAATTAAAATTTTATCCACAAATTAAATAATGAGCATTATTGAAATCCACATACGACTTTTAAACAAAATTTTGTCTAGTTCAAAGACGTCTTACATACGCCTTTGAACTAAAAGTTATCTAAGCAAAAAAGAAAAATTAAAAGGTAGTTACAACTGCAATTTCTGAAATATGAATTAAAAATCAAATGATAAAAGAAAAGGTTTGAAAAGTCACATAAATAAAATACATTTTTAGTTAATTTTTTAGCGTTTTTTATAGATTTTTGTTTTTGTTAACATAGCAACAATGTCGACTGTTTTTGTTGATCAACTTGCGCTGGACGGGCAAATTCAATCTCGTTTTCCATTATTGTTTGCTACATTGTTAATAAATTGAGTCCTTAGTAATTTACTTAGTAATTTACTGGGCTTAAGACTTTCCTTCTTGCTTTTTAATTTTATTTGATTTTTAAATATTTCTTAGAGCAAAATTTACTTGATTTTTGGGTAGCGAAAAACAAACTTTTAACACCAAAACGGGCTTTAAATGAGATAGCACAAAGGTTGAAATGCTTTCGCTAGCTTCTAACAGTTAGGCCAAACCCTAAAATCATAATGTGGATGTACACGGCCATTATAAGACCGATCCTCACATATGGTAGCCTGGTTTGGTGGAGCGCGAGGGATAAAGTATGTAATTATAAAACGCTTAACAAAGTTCAAAGACTAGCATGCGTAGGAATCACAGGGGCAATGAGATCCACTCCCACGGCGGGAATGGAAGCCATACACAATCTTAGACCCCTAGATCTATTCGTACAAGAAACTGCAGCCTACGGTGCTCTAAGACTAAGCCAGAGCGATAGCTGGAAAAAGAACTCTGTAGGTCATGCACAAATTATGAATAAGTTTACGGAGGGGTATGTATGCACAGACTACACAACACCCCGTACAAATTTTGAAAAACCGTTTTCTGTATCCATCCCCACAAGAGAAGAATGGGAAGCTGGTTTACAACAATCAGACACACCGATGGTAGAAATTTACACAGACGGATCAAAGATGGGTACGGGAGTAGGTGCGGGTTTCTTTTCAGAATCCCTCAATTTAGCGAAATCTTATAGACTCCCTGATTATAGCAGTGTCTTCCAAGCGGAGGTTCTGGCAGTGATTAAGGCTGCCGAACAGATCTCAATGTTGGCGATACCACGGGCTGATATCACCTTTTACATTGACAGCCAGGCAGCGATTAAAGCTATCTCTGCAACAGAAATAAAATCCAAGCTGGTTTCATGCTGTCGCGAAGAGCTAAAGGTTCTTGCCACACAGCACAACATCAGACTCTGCTGGGTTCCTGGGCACTGTGGAATTCTAGGAAATGAAAAAGCAGATGAACTGGCAAGGACTGGTTCATCGTTAGATCAAAGCCTAACGGACTCCGGTGTTAAAATTCCATCCTGTGTCATTAAACAGACAATTGGTAAGAAGATAGTGGAACTTACCAATGACAGATGGAACTCACTCGCAACTTGTACCACTACAAAGAATTTGTGGCCTAGCTACAATAAGAAAAAAACTCACCATATCATTAACCTGAAAAAGAGATCCCTGAATCTTTTAATAGGAATTATCACGGGACATAATCTCTTAGGTTACCACAAGAAAAAGATGAGACTAAGTACTGAAGACCTATACAGAGGTTGCGGTGACGTAGAAGTAGAGGAGGACACCCTTCACTTCCTAGGTCAATGTCCGGCACTCTGCAATATAAGGAAAAAATGTTTGGGTAGCTATTTCTTCAATGATCTAGCAGAAATCTCGAAGTCAACAGGCAATAACATCTCAAGTTTAATGAACTTCATCAACGCCTCTAAATGGTTCGATGCTCCATAAGGTTTCATAGGTTATATTTTTAAAGGGATGGTCCAATCCATCAGGGTACCACAATGGATCAACATTGATCTAAGTGTGACGGGAACAAGATCCACCGTCAGCCCATCAACCTAACCTAACCTAACCTAACAGTTAGGCTCTTGCTAAAAATGAAATAGAACTATTCTTCTAATTTTGATTTCTTTTGCAGAGTTTTTTTCGATTAGGTATTGCGATTACAAAGTTGTACTTATGTGCAACATACAACCTTGAACTAAAAAGTGCGTGAAATTTTCACATATGACCTTCATGTTATGGCTTTTTTTTCCTCAATTTAAATGTTGGCATATTTTAAGTAATGCAAAACGTTTCTTACTTGACATCTGAACAGTTTTGCATCAAAACCTCGATTTTGATTTTTTTCGAAATACGACCTTGTAATTCTCGGCTGACGATATGTAAGTAGGACAGTAATGATCATTAACATGCTACATCTCCTCATTTAAGTTTTTTTTAATTTTTATATAAACTAAATGAATTCAAAATGTTTGTAAGATAACTTTGTAAACAAAACAATTCAATATTAACAGTTTGTTTTGCTTATAAATAGTTAAATAATTAATATACAGGGTGTCCCGTAATGAGTGGATAATACTGCAACTGGCCTGCTTTATGACTGCTCAGAAAAAAATATTTTTCTGTGGTCTCCATGGTATAATTTATTTTCGAAAAATGTTAAAAAATTCAGGGTCTCCTAAAAAACCTAATTACAACGGCCACCCATAAAGGATTCTTATTATTTTTGTATTTTTATAATATTCTTGAATAACCGTTCTAAATGATGGGTAGTAAATTTTAACACCAGCTGATGCATTTTTGTGTTATAATTTTTTAAAATTATTTTTTTATTCAAAAATAATTCAATTTTTTTTTCACCAAAGTTTGAAAAATATAATAAAGGCAAAAAAATGTATGAGAACATAAGTGGCAAATTTGATAAAAATTGGCCTATTTAATGTTCTTTCCAAAATGGTATAACACATGTTTGTGTCTGCAGCCATAACCAATAAAATTGGCATTTAATCTACTAAAGTAGTTTTTTAACATTTTATCAGATGAAATTAAGTTACAAAGTTAAGTAAACACTACGACGACGAATGAATAACTCATATTGTTTTTTTTTAAATTTTTATTGCATTTAAAAATAACCGTTCTTAAATAAAGGCAGTAACATTTAACACTAGTTGCTGGATTTTTTTAAATAATTTTTTTAATTAAAAAATTATTAAATATTTATTTTCATTAAAGTTTGTAAGCTAATAAAAAAGACAAAAAACTGAAAACTTTCGTGGCAAATAATGTTAAAAAAATCTCCTTTTAATGTTTCCCAAATGTTTCCCAAATGGTAAGTCACAAGCTTCTATCTACAGCAATAACATATTAAATTGGCTTTTAATCTACTAGAGAAGATTTTTAACACTTTCTCAATTCAAAATTGACTTGTAATAAAATAGGCATTAAAATGCATACAAAAGTTTTATTTGCAAATATTGTCAATTCTCTGGCATTACATAACGTATAACGTTGTTATACTGGTTTCGTCAATTAAACAAATTTTTTAATTTGATTAAATTAATACTGATTAAGAATGTCACAGTATACGCCGCTGGAGTATGCAAATATGCATTTTATATACGGGGAATGCAGAGGAAGCGCTAACGCAGCTGCACTCTATAGAGAGTAATATCGCAATGCGCAGGCAACTTAGATGGTGAAGCCTATCTTAATTTCTTGCAAACTAATTTGCCAACTCTATTGCAAGAAGTGCCCGAGGAGCTAAGGAATTCAATGTGGCTTCAAAACGATGGATGTCCTGCTCATTATGCTGTAAATGTAAGAAGGTACTTCAATCGAACGTATCCCAACAGGTGGATAGGCCGTCTGGGCCCAATTTTGTGGCCACCACGTTCGCCAGACCTAAATCCTTTGGACTTTTTCTACTGGGGGTGCCTGAAAGAAATGGTTTATACTAAACCAATTACATCCATTACGGAACTGCGTCGTCGTGTTCAAGACGCTGTGATGAAAATAAATGAGCGCCAATATGCTCATTTTATTGAGAGGTCCTTCATTAGAAGTTGATGCAGAGCCTGTATCACAGTGAATGGGGGACAGTTTTAACACTTGATATAAATTTATTTAAAAATACAAATAAATCATAATTTTTAATACTGTTGTTTTTATTTATCGCATTTCCCATGCCTAAATCAAAACCTTTTTATAAGTGCATACTATTATTTTAGTTATTGAATTTAGCAGACATAATAGTGACACTGGTATATCTATTGACTTTTCCTTACAACTCAATTTTTGTTGTCATCAAACTTTAATGAAAATAAATATTTAATTTTTAATATTTTTAATTAAAAAATTAATTAAAAAAATTATAAAAAAAAAAATCAGCAATTAGTGTTAAATGTTACTGCCTTTATTTAAGAACGGTTATTTTTAAATGCAATAAATATTTAAAAAACAATATGAGTTATTCATTCGTCGTCATAGTGTTTACTTAATTTAGTAACTTAATTTCGGGTTGGCTACGAAATCTCGCAAATCGAAATCTCGCATTCGAAATCTCGCATAACGAAATCTCGCGAGAGATTTTGATTAAAAAAATGTATTTGTTGCAATGCAATTCAATTTTGCGAGATATCCTACCTACTGCTAAATATATAATCCAGTGTCTGGGTACTTTAAGACTACACTGTTATTTATTAATTTGAACTTTTGATTTTCAATATTATTGCTTTCAAAAGAACAAGAAGGAGAGAGAACATAGAGATGGTACATCCAGTTGTAAAGTGTCATGTGCAAATCGCATAACTCGTATTTGGCCTTGAACAAGAAAATACTTTTAGTTCCATTATGAACGCGTACAGGGGCGGACTGGGCCACCGGGCAACCGGGATTTTGCCCGGTGGGCCCCCAAGAAAGCAAAAAGTTCATAAAAGTTCCTGCGTTCCTTTTCTGTTTTTTTTTTTTAAGTAAAACTTTCTAAGAAAATTGGACTCACACTAGATTAAGAGCTTTGTTGTTCAAAAAGAGTATTTAGAGGCCTCCAGAACTCTGTTGGTGCCCTCTACACCCAAAAAATTTTACTGGTATATATGACCAAAAAAGCGGATACATTTTATCAGATCTCGTCATAACTAGAATCTCCCAGAGAAACTGATAGATTTTATCATGACCAACTGATGCCTAGTACCATGCAATATTTTATCGCATTTTAGCAAATTTTATCGACATTCAGATTGCACCTGTCAGTTCAAAAATAATTTGCCAGATATCTGCTATCGGATAAAAGATAGCGAGTACCGTGTATATTATTTCAGTTCTGGTATACTTCATCGGCATTCTGATAGCATCTATCAGTGCAAAAGATACTTTGCCAGATAGCTGCTATTGGATAAAAGATAGCGAGTACCGTGTATATTATTTCAGTTCTGGTATACTCCATCGGCATTCTGATAGCATCTATCAGTGCAAAAGATACTTTGCCAGATAGCTGCTATTGGATAAAAGATAGCGAGTACCGTGTATATTATTTCAGTTCTGGTATACTCCATCGGCATTCTGATAGCATCTATCAGTGCAAAAGATACTTTGCCAGATAGCTGCTATCGGATAAAAGATAGCGAGTACCATGTATATTATTTCAGTTCTGGTATATTGTATCGGCATTCTAATAACACCTATCAGTACAAAAGATACTTTTCCAGATAGCTGCTATCGGATAAAAGACACAAAGTACCACTTAATTTTAAGCCTAATTCTAAAATTTTATTTCGTTAGAAAGTGAGTAGAATTCGAATTATTTGCATGTTCTAACACAAATCGTTCGAATTCTAAATACTTTCTAATGGATTTTAATTTCGAAATAAGGCATATTATTTTGGTTTTGTTCAACTTTATCGTTTATCCGCCATCTCTAGAGGACAAAATTATTTTTTGCACTATTTTTCTATAGAAATAAGAAAAAAGATTCAAGATAACTATAGAATGTAATCATAGTAGATACTTTCTTTTCCAACACACTTCCGTTCTGTCTTCGATTGGCTTTTAAGAAACTTCTTAATATGCCACATACACCCTTCGTTTTAATAATTCGATATTTGCAGCTAAAACTGAAAATAAACTTAAAAAAGAAAGAGAAACTTCCCAGAAAGAAAAAAATTTTAAAAAAATTGTTTCAGTTTAGGTAACTTTGATTTTTTTTTTAATTTAAGTTTTCATTTAAAATTTTTACATTGGGTAAATTTGTTTAAATTAACGCCGAGCCAACAAAGAAACCAATAAGCTGTGTGTCCAAGTTGCCCCCATTGCATCAGTATTATTAGATATCTATGTAAATGAAAAAATAAGAACAGAAATATCTAGTAAGTTTTAACGTCGTTAATAAATGTTAATTTTTGCTTACGTTTTCATATCCGTTTCGCAAGCTTGTAAAACTCCATCATAATGGAAATGGAGCTGTAAGAATTTCCCAAAGCTGATTTTCCATCTATGTTAATGAAAAGATAAGAAGAAAAATATCTAATAAGTTTTAAAATCGTTAATAAACCTGATACTATTTACCAGACTGCAGATAAATGAAATACGTGCTTTATCTGAACCCTGATACTATTTACCAGACTGCAGATAAATGAAATACGAACTTTATCTGAACCCTGATATTTTTTACCAGACTGCAGGTAAATGAAATACGTACTTTATCGGAATGAAGTTCGAATTAGAAATGAAGGATAATAAAATAAATAAATTGATAAAAAAAATGAAAATAAATATAAATTGTACTTCACCTTGTTGGCGTAGATAAAGGGAGCGGGTCGGAATTCTGGTTTTCAAAATTCTGTTTGGTCAAAGTTCTGTTTTTTTTTGTAAATTCTGTCTGGTCAAAATTCTGTTTGGCCAAAATTCTGTATTTCAAAATTCTGTAAATGCAAAATTCTGTATATCAAAATTCTGTGTGTACAAAATTCTGTATTTCAAAATTCTGCCTGGTCTAAATTCTGTTTTCCAAAATTCTGCTTATGAAAACTAAAATTCTGTCTAAGGAAAATTCCACTTTAAACAAATTTTTCTCATGATTTTAATTAAAGAATTATTTAACGAAAACAAAAAACATAATTAACAGTATAATTTAAACAGAACAAATCTTTCTTAATGAAAAGTAATATTTCATATTATCTATTAACTTTAAATAAATATAATAAATTTTCCAAATTTAAGCTTAATGGATACAAACATTATGTACAAAACAAAAATATAATTAAATAATTAAATAATTTAAAATAAAACCAAATTTTTTGCGATTCTTTTTAAATAAGCAATATGGCTTAAGTCAAGTCGTTTTTTATAACTCGCGCAATTTGTTTATTTTTGAGAATCGTTTTTTTTTTTCTTTCTTAATGTGTTCCCCATTTTTCACTCTATCAACCTGCGCTTTTCCGAAAAGCCTGCCTTTCTTCTTCCAACCAAGCTTTTTAGACGGCGATGCCAAGCTTCAACACTTTTTTGTGTTTTGTGTTCTTGGAAAAACTTCCGTTTTTGGCTTTTTATCATCAAAAACAGACCAAAACACTGGTTGATGCGTCCCGTGTATATAATTTTTTTCAAACCAGGTGGCTAATTTTAAAATGTCATCATCATCAAATTGACTACGCAACGAAGTGTAGTACTTTGAGATTTCATTAGCGGGAACAAACGCCAAGCTCCTTATCATTCGAACTTTAAGGTACTACATATTTGGTTATAACTATACTGTTTATAGATAGTATTTAATAAATTAAAAATCGTTTTAATTATATTATATATTCTTACCACGTTTGATAAATGTATTTTCCATTACAAGAAATCTATTTTTCATAATTCTGTATTTAAAAATTCTGTAAATCTGTTGTAAAAGAGAAATCGTTTTGATAATGTAAAAAAGTGCGCACTTTTTTTAAAAATTCTGTAAATCTGTTGTAAAAGAGAAATCGTTTTGATAATGTAAAAAAGTGCGCACTTTTTTACATTATCAAAACGATTTCTCTTTTACAACAGATTTACAGAATTTTTAAATACAGAATTATGAAAAACAGAATTTTGAAAAACAGAATTTTGAAAAACAGAATTTTGAAATACAGAATTTTGGACAAACAGAATTTTGAAATACAGAATTTCGAAAAACAGAATTTTGGTCATGCAGAATTTTGTACAGCCAGAATTTTGAAAAACAGAATTTTGACATGCAGAATTTTGAAAGCAGAATTATGACCCATACAGAATTTCGACCCCAACCCGTAGATAAATCCTTTATTTGTTTCACACAAAAGGTATCTCCTGTTTATTGTTTATTGTTTATACTTTTTATTGTTTATCGTTTACACTTTTTATTGTTTACACTTTTTTTTGTTTATTGCTTACACTTTTTAATGTTTATTGTTTACACTTTTTACTGTTTATTATTTTTTTTTTTATAAAACTGAGGTTTTACAGTTTTTATTGTTTTTTTGTTGTTTAATAAAGTTGTCACTATTTCTGAATTTATTTTCTCACTTTCACGTCCGCACTCAATGATAGGATAAATTGAAGTGAATACTAAACCGCAAAACCGCGAGTTACTGGAGTTTGGATTGTATTATGTTTGGTTGAAATTTTGTGTGTAGTGGTAATATTTATACTGAGACTGATAGAATCTATATGCATTCAGATAGTAAGAACCATTATTAAATCGATGTGTGGTTATATTTATCTCCAGCTGCTTAATGCTACCAGTAAAAAGGTTTGTGGCCTAGCAAGAAATATTCGTATGTATGCGTGAATTTGGAAGCTGATAAATAAAATTGCAATGGATGTAAATGAATATATATGTGGTTATATTTATCTGAAGCCGCTAAATGATATCAGTAAACATTACGATCGAGAAAATCTATCAGGAAAAATATTGACTTCAATTTTAGAGGATTATATTAAAAATTGGGTAAATGATAAATAACAACCTTCATATACATTATCATCTTTATTAACAAACATGTATTAAATTTTTCAGGCCTTAAACTGGCATTAAATTCAAGATAATTTTGTCATAATAACTTTTTGCCTAAAAAGTCGATAATTTTTATGAGAAATTTGACTAAAAAATGGTATCAAAAAAACAGAAATTATTTTATCTGACAGCTACAAAAAAGTGATACTATTTATCTGGAAGTTGATAGTATTTATCAGAAATTTGACTGAAAAAATGGTGTCAAAACTTCAGAAATTATTTTATCAGGCAGTTAAAAGAAAAATTATACTATTTATCTGGAAATCGATAGTAGTTATAAGATATCTGACAGGTACATGGTATCAAAATACGAGAAAATATTTCATCTGTCAGTTAAAGAGAAACTGATATTATTTATCCAGAAAACGATAGTAGTTATTAGATATCTGACAGGTATATTGTATCAAATTACCAGACAATATTTTATCTGACAGATATCTGATTCCATTAACCACTAAAATTTTGAATGGCCTTTTTATGAAGAAAACGATAGTATTAAACAAGAAAACGATAGTATTTATTAGATATTTGACTTGTAAATAGTATCAGAAAATCAGTACCAGTAGATTTTTCTGAGTGTATAGATCTTTGGAGGCCCCCAGAACTCGGTTGGTGGCCTCTACGGATCTCTGGAGGCCCCCAAAACTTGGTTGGTTGCCTTTACGGATTTTTGGAGGCCCCCAGAACTCAGTTGGTGGCCTCTACGGATCTTTGGAGGCCTCCAGAACTCGGTTGGTGACCTCTATGGATCTCTTGAGGCCTCCTGAAATCTGTTGGTGGCCTCTACGGATCCTTGGAGGCCTCCTGAACTCAGTTGGTGGCCTCTACGGATCTTTGGAGGCCTACAGAGCTCTGTTGGTGGCCTCTACAGATCATTGGAGGCCCCCAGAACTCCATTGGTGGCCTCGACGGATCTTTGGAGGCCTCCAGAACTATATTGGTGACCTCTGCGGATCTTTGGAGGCTCCCAGATTTGGTTCATAGCCTCAACGGATCTCTGGAGGCCTCCATAACTCTGTTGGTGGCCTCTGCAGATCTTTGGAGACCCCCACAACTCCATTGGTGGCCTCGACGGATCTTTGGAGGCCTCCAGAACTATGTTGGTGGCCTTTGCGGATCTTTGGAGGCCCCCAGATCTTGGTTCATAGCCTCAACGGATCTCTGGAGGCCTCCAGAGCTCTGTTGGTGGCCTCTACAGATCATTGGAGGCCCCCAGAACTCCATTGGTGGCCTCGACGGATCTTTGGAGGCCTCCAAAACTATATTGGTGGCCTCTGCGGTATTGGGAGGCCCCCAGATCTTGGTTCATAGCTTCAACGGATCTCTGGAGGCATCCAGAACTCTGTTGGTGGTATCTACAGATCATTGGAGGCCCCCAGAACCTCATTGGTGGCCTCGACGGATCTTTGGAGGCCTCCAGAACTATATTGGTGGCCTTTGCGGATCTTTGGGGGCCCCCAGATCTTGGTTCATAGCCTCAACGGATCACTGGAGGCCTCCAGAACTCTGTTAGTGGTATTTACAGATCTTTGGAGGCCCCCACAACTCTGTTGGTGGCCTCTACCGATCTTTGGAGGCCCTCAGATCTCGTTTGGTGGCCTCTACGGATATCTGGAGGCCTCCAGACCTCGGTTGGTGTCCTCTGTGGATCTCTGGAGGCTCCCAGAAATCGGTTGGTGGCCTCTAAATCTTTGGAAACCCCTAGAACTTGGTTGGTGGCCTCTAAGTATATTTGGAGACCCCAAGAACTTGGTTGGTGGTCTCTTCGGATCTCTGGAGGCCCCAAGAACTCGGTTGGGGAACTTTATGAATCTTTGAATTCCTCCAAAACTCGTCTGTTGGCCTCTACGGATCTGTAATTATTCAAAAGTTGATAGAAATATTTTACAATTTCAAAAAACTAAATATGCAAAATAAAAATAAATAAAATTGACTCTCAATGATGAGTAGGTACTTTAAAATGTCTGAAAGTTAGTTCCATAACCTGAATTCAAAAGGTGAGAATGAATAGCGGTATTTTATCTGATCCGGATCAGATCATGATAAATAAAACAAACAGGATCATAGCGACAGAAGTGTTATATACCCGTCCCTTTTTGCCGTTTACGTTTGTTTATTTTTCATGCATCTGTTGCCTCTTTTCTTTGCGATACTGAGATAATTCACAATAGCAATTTTTGGATTATTGAAATAGATCTACATATAGATAAAAAGCAGGACCCCATTTTGTTTTTTCAATTGCGTGCTAAAAATTGATCCAGATCAGATCATGTGGGTAGTAAAATGCGGCTAATGATGAGGCAGAGGACGAAAGTCAAGAAACAGAGAAAAACAAGAAAAAACAAGAACACTGTGGAGATTGTGCAAAATGCTGCTTCAATGTCTTGCGACGATATTATTTTGAATCAAGTTTTTTTTAAGTGGAAAGTTTTTGAGAAATTTAATTTTAAAGTAAATATTTTTGAAAGAGTTGATTGTTGATTGTTATTTCAAAACTTTTTATAGCATCACTTTTCATTTTTATATTCTTTTTCTTAGTTTTTGAGAAAATAAAAAAAGATAACAGAAAGTACTTTTTTCCATCTCTTGTTTGTTTTGTTAAGTTCATAATAGGCAAAGGAGTACGATATATTATTTAATCGTGTCTTGGGAAAAGGAAACTTTCATTATTTTTAATTTCTCAAAAACTAAGAAAAAAATACTACTTTTGTTGGTTCATGATTCACGAGATATTTGATAAAACGTGATTTCCAAAAGAGCAGCTGATGCTCGCCAACTTGAATTAACATTCGGGGGACACCCCTGAACATTTTCCAACAAAAATAAATCAAGTAGTTGCTTGCATTATGAACCTACTGTTGTTGCTCTGGTTCTTGGACTAGCATAGGGCCAGTTTGTTCACAGTGAGTTAAATCTGCAACTAGGTTATCACTGATTCTGTTTAATCCATAGTTATGAATCTGTGATCATCATTGAGCGTTTGTTCACTCAATTTTCAGTTTGATCATGGTTTTTCCAATAATCATCTTCCCATTTTCAGTATATCTGTCAAATCAATTGTTAGACGTAATCTGTCACTCACCATAAACAAACATCAACTTTGTTGTGAGCTTTATGCTACATTTCCACCTAACGCTTATCTGAGATTTAATACGATTTACCTCAAATCTTCTTTAAATCTCAAAGATTTACCATACAAATATATTTCGTAAATCTTGAAGATTAGAAATTAATCTTGTTAAATCTTCCTAGGATAAATACTTTTACAAATCAAACTAACCTATTCTTGCGTGGTGCTGAAGGATTCATTCATGGCTGAATTCAGTTCTTCACACAGGAAACATTCTATCTCACTTCCTCTTCATAAGAAAAATTGGAACACCATTTGCATTTTTAAATCTGCTGTCAAAGTAAATTTTTCTTAAATCTTTTTGTGCGGTGGAAACACCAAATAGATTAATTAAATCTGAACTGGGATACCTAAACGTTTGGTGGAAACATAGCATTAGAAAGAAAAATTTGTTGTGAAAAAGAACACGGACAATAAGTCCCCTTTCACACGAAGAAACAAGTTGCTGGGGATTTTTTTGACGTTTTCTTTTAATCTCCTTAAAAATCTCTTGTATACCTTTCACACGAGGAAAAAAATCTCCAGGCAATTTTTGAAATTTCCTTTGAAAGTCTATTGGTTGAACACACCTAAACCTAGATGTGAAAGGAAATGTCAAAAAATCTCCTCAAATCCTCGACCGGGGAGATTCTGTTCGCCCCTCTTTCCTCCTGCCCTTCTCACCCAGGAACTAAAAGTTGCTGGCAACTCAGTTTCCTCGTGTGAAAGGGCACTAAGAAGTGTAGGTAGTGCTGGCATTTTGTGATACCTAGTGATGGAACTTTTTCCAGGTTGTGGTTTTTCTATAAATTTTATCCAAGGCCTTTGCAAAAAAGAGCTTCGTCTTAACCAATAATAAGCAAAAGAAATTTCAGGAAATCTTTGATTAAATTATACTTACCAAACAGAATCAGCGAATAAGTGATTTCTCAAATGAAGTGCTCAAATTATGGATTTTCTGTTGAAAATTTTTCTGAACAAACGCATTCAATGATAATAAACTAGAAAAATGATTGATTAAAGTTGACAGGGTGTGAACATAAATGTACTTGCCCTAAGATTGGGATTGTTCAATAATTGAAAATTTGCAAATGGATTACTAAAATATTTGAAGAAATAGTTCTAAAAGTACCTTATTTTATTTAAATTTTTGAAACTGCCGAGATGGTGATCAAAAGCACAGAAGTTTCTTTTCATTAAATATGATTATTATATCAAAAATTTCAATCAGACAAATCGTGCTATTTATTCACTAGAGAAAAAAATGAAGAAAATTCGACTCTTCAATTTATTTTTTGAAAATATTTAATGAGTTTCATTTCTTTTGATTGCAAAATAACTAGCTTAAAAAAATAATTTCTGAGAAATTAAAAAAAAAATAGAAATAGGTTTCTAACAATGCTTTTTGTTTCATATCTCCCTTAATTCCCACAGTTTGTTTGACCAGCATAATTTTGTTTTGACTAACCTGAAGTCACACCCACTTAAGGTCGTAAAACTAATGTTATATTACTGAGACCTACAAGAACATCTTTGCAATTTTGTATGCTTGTTTGAATAAAAACTCAAATTAATTGATCTGTAAGGTGACGCAGCCGTAAACTAAAAAAAGCTGTTTCCTTATACCTTATAAATATATCAATCAATATGTTAATTTAAAAAATAATAATAAATGTAAAAAAGTGACTTTCGAGAAATGTCTGCAATATCAACTTTTTTTTACCCATTTTGAGAGTGGGTATGGTTCGTTTCGTCTTTTTCATTTCATTTTTTGTTCTTTCGTCTAGGTCCGCATTTTGTTGTTTCGAATTTCACTTATTCACTTTTCATTCGCGCGAATTTTAACGCCTTTAGGTTCTTTACATGCACAAAAATCAAAAAGCCAAACAACGATGGCGAAGTAATTGAAAGTCGAACTGAACTACATTTTCAATTTTCACAACCTGCCATACGCCTTGCATTCACTAACATTTGTTGGAAATTATTACAAACATAATAATTTTAAACGGTCATGCCTTTTTTTTGTCACGCATTTAGGTACCTAGTGATAAAAATCTTTGAACTGCCTGTAGGTGCTATGTATTTTAAGGCTTATTTTTACTTAAAAATATTACTTAAAAATAACTTTTAAAAAATTATGTAAATGTTTAAAAAAATTAATTTCTGATAAATAATTGAAACCGAGCAACTATTTCAAATTAAACGTATGCTATGTTTCCGCATTAATTTGTATATTTGCATGCTTATATGAAGTGCCTTTTTCATCCCTTTACCAGAATATACGTCTTTCTTGTCCAGAAAAGTCCTGATTCTGGAATCTTTACCAAATACTCTCTTTTATACCTGGAAATTGTTAACCTTTCCAATATTTTTCCAATTCCACACTCTACGTGTTTCTTTCATTACTATTTGAATTTATTCTTTTATTGTCAACCAAACAAGGTGACTCAGAATCAATCATAAAGCATAGTACGCAGCTGAAGTGAAACGAAAATTTTCTGGGGTCTCCAACTCGAGAACGAAATCAGAAACGAAGTGATTGCGAAAAAAATATGGAGAGTTTTATCAGAAAGATGTCAAAATAAATACAAAAATAAAACAGTTTAAAATCTTAAGTCAATTTTTTTTCTCGTCTGATGTGAATTATTTTTTTTTTTTGTTTTCGTGTCATCCGTTGTGGTGCTAAGGGTTCCAAATAATTGTGTTCTGCAGTTCGTTTCGACGGTATTTTCTTCCATTTTCATTTTAAAATAAAATTCAACAGCAAAATATAACAAACTGTCAAATTTTCGTCTGAAATAATGTTCCGAACAATTAATTTTATACGAAAAATAAGTGGAGACTTGGTTCGAGTATCTGCTAGGATTTTCTGTTTTATTGACATTTCACTGTCGAACTGCGTACTACATAACAAAAATCACTACGAAATTTTTCATTTACGATTTCGTTGTATCAATTTCTGTATGAGAATTTTCGATTCACTTCAGCTGCGTACTATGCTTAAACTAAGTAACTGATAACGAAAAAATCGAATTGCAAAACAAAAGAAACATATAGAGAAAAAATTCGAAACAATCTTTGACGAAATAACCTTAGCTTAAATAATCCAAATGCGAAGCAAATAAAAAACAAAGCAACAAAATCGAAGTAATCGTGAGACGAAAGGATCCCAAAACTAAGTAATAAAAAAACAAACAAAACTTTTGCGATGAATGGAAATTATTTCGACCAAAACGAAAAAACAGTGAGCGAAATGAAAACGATGAAAAAATAGGCACCCTTTGAGAGTTAATGTATTCTGTGGCCCTTTTTCTAAAATTCCCGGTAGGCCCTTTGACCCCCAGTCCGCCCCTGAACGCGTAAATGACTATAGAGGTTATTAACAGTAATAAAGGATGTTCACATTTTTTTTATTGACAGGTACAGTTATTAGTTGGAAGGAAAATTATCCAAAGTGCTCTTGGGTAGGTATATTCTCAAAAAAAAAAAAAAAAATTCTAAAAGTCGTGTGTGATTCGTTGCTGTGAAATTTGAAGTTGCGAGATTTTGATTTGCGAGATTTTAAATTGCGAGATTTTGGTTGAAATTTGCGAGATTTTTAGGTTCAAACTGTAAATGCGAGATTGTGAAAAGCGAGATTTTGTAATTGCGAGATTATGAAAAACAAGATTTTTAATTTGCAAGATTTCGTTATTCGAGATTTTTAAAAAAATGCGAGATTTCGTTATTCGAGATTTTGGTTTGCGGGATATCGTAGCGCTCCCCTTAATTTCATCTGATAAAATGTTTAAAAACTACTTTAATAGATTAAATGCCAATTTTATTGGTTATGGTTGTAGACACAAACATGTGTTATACCATTTTGGAAAGTATATTAAACAGGCCAATTTTTATCAAATTTGCCACTTATGTTCTCATACATTTTTTCCCCTTTATTATTTTTCAAACTTTGGTGAAAAAAAAATTGAATTATTTTTGAATAAAAAAATAATTTTAAAAATTTATAACACAAAAAATGCATCAGCTGGTGTTCAAATTTACTACCCATCATTTAGAACGGTTATTCAAGAATATTATAAAAATACAAAAATAATAAGAATCCTTTATGGGTGGCCGTTGTAATTAGGTTTTATAGGAGACCCTGAATTTTTTAACATTTTTCGAAAATAAATTATACCATGGAGACCACAAGAAAAATATTTTTTTTTATATTTTTTTCTGAGCAGTCATAAGGCCTGCTATCACCAGTTGCAGTATTATCCACTCATTACGGGACACCCTGTATAATAAAGAAATAAAACAAAATAAAAACGAGTTTCTATAATTCATAATATATGTACATAATAGTAAATTGTAAAAAGGAAACAAAAAAGAAAAATAACATCATTTAAAGGCATATCAGAAATCGTTGGTGTAATTTTGGGTTCTCAAATATCTTGAATTTCTTTTGAGTGTGCTTCCATTTTCTAGATCTATTCGATATGACCTAGGTGTTCTATCTTTTGAAACAATTCTCACCTCGACTCATTTTGTTATTAAAATACCATACGTTCTGTCCTACACCGAGGTCGTTTGCCTCTCTTGTGGTCCGCTTTCTTGATCGTATTATTTTTATTCTGAATTGGTTTTAAATATTTCGAATAAGCATTTTTCAAAAAATTGTTCCTTTTCTGGTATCAATGTCCTCGAACGTCTTCCAAAAAGCAACTCAGACGGTGTTAAAATAGAACCCTTAATGGGTGTGTTCCTATAATTTAGGGGTCCTATCCACAAATCCATGCCACATTTATTCATATTTTTATTTATCTTTCCGCGAATCCATTTGCCTGAGGATAATTTGGACTAGTTGTCGTTAATTTGATCTCACAATCTGAACAAAACTGCCGAAAGTCGTAAGCTCCAAAAGGAATATTATCCGCAATAGTTTCTTTCGAAATGCCATGAGTTGCGAACAATTTTTTTAATTTCAAAATGATTTCATTCAATTTCTTATTACTTAGTTTCAAAATGTCAAAATATTTTGAAAAATAATCAGCTACCACTAAGGCTTAACTTGGAATTCCAATACATCCATAGCAATTTTTTGGTATGGAAAGCTGGGAACATTATGTGAATGTAGTGGCTCTTTAACTTTAGAGTCACGCAACTCTTGATAGATCCTACATTAACTAATCAATTTTTTCACTTTCGTCATTCATACCAGGCCAATATAATGTGGATGTGGCTCTAGCTTTAGTTTTCTCAACTCCAAAGTGGGATTCATGCAATCTTCTTAGCATGTAAGCTCTTTGAGAACAAGGTATAAAAATTCTTGAATTGAAAAATACCAACCATTGGTCGAAAAATAGCTCACCTCTATGCTTCCAAAAATATTTAACATTTTCAGATACTTGGCCTTTGCTTGCCGGCCATCCGTTCTTAATTAAGTAAATCAAATTTTTAAGTACCAGATCTTTTTGTGTTTCTTGTACAAGGAGTTCTTTTTGTGTTGGACCCTGGGTGATGGAATTCCTCCTATTTCCTTTCTCATTATTCCCAGCAAATGTTTATGATCGGTAATGACGCGCACTTTGCGTCCATTAATATATTGATGATACTTTGTGCATATTTTATTTCAGTTTTACTTTACGCCCTGGATGCAAAGCTAACAACCTTCTTTTCTTAAAGCAAACAACAACCTAGTCCTGACTTTGAAGCATCACCTTGAATTTCTATATCCTTGTTGGACTGAAATGGCTGAAGCGCTGTTGTACTAGCTATGATTTGTTTTATTTTGTCCAAGCAATCTTCGTGTGCCGAAAGCCAGCAAAAGGTTTTTCCTTTCTCAGGATTTCTCTTAAGGCTGCAAATGCTCCGATAAATTTGGTATAAATGAACGTACATAATTAACCAATCCCAGATCCCAGTAGCCCTTGAAGTTCCATTTTATTACCAGGTGCATGAACTTCTCTTGTAGCTTTAATTCTATCGGGGTCAATTTCGATTCCATTGGAACTGATTATATGACCCAAAAGTAACTCTTTATTTCCTAAACTGTATTTTCTCAGTTAAACTGAATATTTTCGCACCGTGCCCTGTCGACTCCTTTTTTCAAATTCTTATCATGTTCTTCTATTGTTTCAGCAAAAATTATAATGTCATCAATATATATGGCCGTTCCATCTATGTTTTTAAAATTATTTTCATTAAGTTGTTGAAAAGCTTCAGCAGCTGGTTTGATTCTAAATGAAAGGCTGACTTTATTTGTAATTCATTTGATGGCTTAAGCTATGAGAAAAGATGACATTAGTAGAACAATAATGATAATTAACATTCTACAATCATCATCTTCCGTATCTTTTCACAAATTTTAGGAAGCATTTAATTTTCAACTTTCGTTTAAACTAAACTGGAAATTAATAAACTGTTATTGTTGCGTAAGCTATACAAAGGAAGGCATTTTATAGCGTAGAATTTTAAAGCTTAGCAGTGAGTTGTGAAACTCACAATTTCCAAAATAAGATATCTTAGGGTATTTCCTTTTTTAATCAACTTAAAGCATTGAATTCACTTAACATTTAAATACTCTTTTACATTAATATACGAGGTTAGACCAGTTTCTTTATTAAATACTCGAAATATACGGTCGTAAAGTGAAATATGGTCGCATTTGGTCCTATTTCACAGATCTTTGTCAAATAGGGAAATTTGGCCTTATTTCACTATTGCAAAGTGAAATTAGGCCACATTTTCAAATTTGCCCTTATTTCACTTGGTCTTATTTCACGGCACCATAAAGTTCTTCTATTCTCCGAACTCTTTGAAAACCTACAGTAGGATAGGCCGATCTTAGAAGCAGATTCTGGCAGCTATTCTGGCTTCAATGGCTTTGGAGAATCTTTGCTGCACTGTCTATACTTTTTATTATCATTAAAAATGTTTAAAAATTTCAACCTAATTTCAAACAAGTTATCCCCCCAATTATCATTAAATTGATTCCATATAAATTCAAGAGCCAAGATGATCTAATAATAAAAAGCTTGATGAATAATGAATTAATTTATTTTCTTCTTAATTCAAAAAATAATTCTGTAGAAAAACTTTTCATACTTTCTAGAATTAATTGTTTAAAATAATCAAATAAAACAGGTTCTAGAAGAAACTCATATTTCAAAACTTAAGATTATTTATTCGTGTTTAAGCCTAGGTGACTTTTAAATTCATCTGGACTCAAATCAGTAAACTGGTTTATTCCTTGTGTGTATGAACTGTCACCTGCGTTATGTTCTTCAATATTCTTCACCGTTTCGCAGTAAATTTCCATGTGTCTGTTATTTTCTGCTTCATCAGTATAAACCTTGTTGAACTTGGTCTTAAACCAGAATATTTTCAGTTAGACGAAAACTTTAAAAATCTTTATATCTACAAACCTTGTAATTTTCAAAATCTTCTACCGAACAACTGAAAACACAACCGAGAACGGCTGCTGCCACCAATAAGACCAAAGTGAATTTCATTGTTTCAACTGGAAGTTCTAAAAGTCAACTAATGAAATTCTGTTCTATTCTGTCGTATTTATATCAAATTTTTTTCGAAGCGCTATCTAAGTACACTCCCGTTCATGTGAATAGGTTCAAAATTTTCGAGTGCGATTAATGGTTTATTACTCCGACCTGAGTGGACTTTAATCTTCTTAGTCATTTTATTTGATTATTTATCAAAAGTATGTGGTTATTTGGGCTATAAGATGAGTTGAAATGAATGCAATTAATTAAAACTAATTCATCTTTGGTTTACCCTACGCACGTTTCTCTGTCTTTTTCCGGCTTCCTCAGGGGTTTCTTTATTTTCTAAACCAATACAAGGATATAAGTGTACAAGATATTAATATAAGTTAAATACTTTTGTTTGAAATAAAATTTTTTTTGAAAAATTAATTATCTAATTGTTTCTCTGTTTCATTTTATTCAGAATTTATTTGAACAAACAGTTAAATAAATTCCATAAACTAAAAACTAAATAAATTAACAATTTAAACCATTAGATCACACAATTTTAAGCTTGCCGTCATTACAAGTTTTATTATCATTTCTTTACTTACATGTACACTCAGAAAAAATTCTATTTGAATAATCTTAATCTTAAGGTTGTCAAAAATGAAAACTGTCTGAAGAAATTCATCTCGAATTTCGGAAAGCATAATGGCACATCAGTATGTTCTTATTCTCAAACATGCAGTTTTCTAAAGTCACATGTTCGTAAAAGCATTATCTGTGGTTCAATTCTGAATTTTTATAAATCGCAAGTTGAAGACAAATATATTGGGAAGCCAGAGAAAGAATGCGTTCGTAAACGTCAAGTGCGTTTGGAAGATAATTGACTCACGTTGATCAAAAAGATTTTGTGCAAACAGAATGATTGCATATTTGACGATAGCAATATTTGTGTCAAAAAATGACGATCATTTAACAATTAAATAGACATTTTTGAAAACAACCACAGATAACAATTCTAGGGTGTAGACACTCCATTCAACTTCTCTTCGGCAGTGATCAGTGACTCCAGTAATTCGTTTTCTGCTTCCTCTACGATGCTCTTCATGGGATTCGTGCTCTTCGTCAGTTTAATTGTACGGAAGTTTCAAAAACGCATCCCCGAAAGTGACAAAATCCTCAGGAATATTACCATCAGAAACATAATCTTAAAAGTACGAGAGCTAAAGGGTGTTTTTTTAGACGTGTGGTTTTCAATCTGTAAATACTTTTTTCGGAGTTGGTCTTTTTAACAGCTGTCACTTGATTTATGCTCACTTTGGTTTGCCATTTCATAATGAATAACAACAACGTTTTGCAAATCGTGCAAATTTATTACCAAAATAATGGTTCGGCTCGCGCGCTGCGATGAAAAATGATGAAAGACGTTCTAGAGCCATGATTAATGACTTTTTCATGCCTGAATTGGAGGATGTTGATGTTGACGAATTTTGGTTCCAATAAGACGGCGCTTCATGCCATACAGCCAACAAAACAGTTAAAAACGCGTAATTGCTGACATACGGCCCCAATTGCTGCAAAAAGTGGCTGAAAATTGGGCCTCGGCTGGATTTTATTCGAGCCAGGCGCGGCAGCTACTTGCCCGAACCGATTTAAAACATAATGGCAGACCCTTATCTTTATAATAAACCTAAATTCTTGGCCATAACATTATATGCGTTTTATTTCTTCTTGAAAAGTACACGTCTAAGAAAAACACCCTTCAGTAACGTCAAAAAGGAAATTATTTTAGAATGGTTGGTTGATATATCGCCCCCTGATTGCAAGAACTAGTCAACTCAATTTTCTATTTTAATAATAAATCGTCAAAAACGGTATTATTTTGTACAGTTTGAAAGACTTTTTGTCTAATCTTTTTCTACCACAGACAAATATACCTAGTAAATTTGTGAAGTTTCAGGAAAATTGTTGCGTTGCCCGCCATTTTGAAACAAAAATGACGTCCAACAACGTAAATGCAATTTTCTCGGCTCCTATTGGACGTTAAAATATCTTTCAAAATGTTTGCTCACAAGCATTCTAACATACTTGTTATTTCTTTTCAAGGAGAAGTTTTTGTCGAAGAACTGGGGACATTTTTTAGTAAAAAATGATGTTTTAGCTTTTATCTCGCCTCTCGTTCATCTGATCGAAAAAAATATTAAATAGTTTTTTGTACATAATATGATTTCCTACAGTTTCGTATTTAAATTTTATGTGAAACAAAAACTGTATTAAATACAAAGTTACAAAGCTGTATCCAGCGAATAATTGCTTAGGGAAGATAACTGTTCGTACAGTGGAGCTGCAAAAAAATAACGGATTCTTGTAAAGTACCGCAATATAAATTTTTTGTTATTATTTTAGAAGGGGGGTCTATGTGTTACAGTGCAGATGGGGTACTCTTATAAAAAAGCAAATGAAATGCAAACAAAACTTTTTTTAAAAACTTACAACAATGTATTGTATCTTTTTTGAGAGTCAGAGGTCTGTCTTTTTATTACATTTTTGAATCGAGTTATATTTGTCAAACATTTTTGAAAAAAAAAAAAAATAACAATTTCAATTATTGAATAAGAAAGTTATGTTTGTAATTTTAAATATTTTTTCTTCGAAAACAACCGATTTTATATAATCTGTAAATAGGAAGTATTCAAAATCATGTCCCACTTGAAGTGTTCCAATATTTTTCAAATTATGAATTAAATTGTAAAGCCTAGGTTACAGTTCCGAAGCGAAAAAAAATATAAACAAATATTTTCGCATGTCAAAAATTATTGAGGTGACATGGTGACAATTTTTTGCATGATTGGTTTACAGTTTCATGCAAAAGAAAAAAACCATTGCTGTCATGGAATGTCATGCAAAACAATAGATGCATAAATTGTTTTGCATGCGAAAATAATTGTCGTGAGTAAAATATTTCTTTTTTTGTATGGTCGGCTTACAGTTACAAAAAAACAATATATTCACCTTAAGGCATTATTAAAATGCAAACAAATTTGTTTTCCATTTTTAGGCCTATTGTTTATTTATTTAGGGTACCTAAATCAATGACTCAATGGGTGGCTTAGGCCAAGAGACATTTTTCGTCTTGAAGTTTATTCAATATGGGGGGAAATGGTTTTGTAAATTTAGATTTTTTTTTTCGCATGGGAACTGCTTAGAATAGTCTTTCTTCCTACAAGTTTGTTTTTGGTTCAGCAACCATGTAACGGCATTAATATGAGATTAACTCTTCAAAAAATTTTTCTGCTAACCTTATGACTTGGAGTGTATTAATGTTTCTATACCCTCACCAAACATTTTAAATGAGAATAAGAAATTATTCTTTTTCTACTCATTATTTGGCATCGGATGACAAATACCGGTAACACCCATCGCGTTATTTATTTTGAATAATAAATTAAATAACACAAAATAAAAATGTACATAATGTACATATTAGACATACCTTCATAAGTAAATTTCTAGTTTATATTTTTAAATTGTATTTGGTGCTAATTATGAATAAGTAGCAGCAGCAGTTGAGAGCGATTTTTAAAAATTTTTAGTATGATTCCAGGTTCAAAGGAGAATGTTGCAAATTACTAACGAGTACGAGTACTAATATTCTTTAAATGGTATTAAAAATACAAATGCAAAATGCCTATTTTTTAGTCTCGTAATTAATCCATAAATGGCGTTCTATTTTATTTATAAAATTATTTCAAATAAGGATGAAGCAATTATTGGTTTGAAGTGATTTTTAAAATAAATTTTAAAGCTCAGTGTTTTCGAAGGACAAAATTTTTTAAATGTTTGAAGATTAAGTTTTGTGTGGAAATAAGTTTTAAAGCATGAGCAAATCAATTGCAGGTTCTTGGTTCTTTGAAAACCTTGACATTCAAAACCCAATTCTTACAAACCGTGCGCTCCCAACTTTTCCGCAATAATTGGAAGTAGGAAGGTACTTGTTATTTTATCGGCAGGACAATAGAAAATCAACAAGATGTTTGTTTTTGCTTTTTTTTTGGAGTTTGGATTCGAATAAGAGCTTACAGACGAAATAAAGTAACAAGGAAAACAATAAGAAAAACTATATGACAAATGAAATTTTTATTTTTGTTTTATTTTTGTGAACTACGTTAATCAAATGAAATTCAATTGAGAGAGAGAGTCATTAGTTAGATGCTGGTCCTATCCTTTAAATATGTGATTATATGAACATATGTACAAGTACATACGTTCAATTGAATAGGAACACATTTTTCGAGAGCGACAAAGTATATGTTGTAACTCCGAACTGACTGTACCAGTGTTGCCAGAAAATATTTTCTGAAATCGGGAGATTGCCACTCTAGAAATCGGTGTAGATCGGGGAAACAGCTTTAACCCTAATAGTCACGCCGGTGTCAAAAGCACCTCGATTTTTATAAAAAAAATGCTTTTGTTGATTTTTTAAAAATTGTTTAAAGGTGAAAAGTAATTTTTTTTTTCAAGAAGGAACTTTGTTTTATTTATTTTATTTAAATTAATTTTTAATTTTTATATTGTTAGTAAACAGTACGTAAGACTTCAAAATCAAAAATAAAAATTTCCCCTAGGTATTTAATAGTCTTGTATATGGTGCAGCACCATTGGTGCTATATGTTTAAACATTTACACCCTTATTTATTAGATTTCTTAGACGATTGTGGTTGATACTGATTTTCTTAAAAGTTTTCAGTAGTTGGAAATATAACTTATTTAATTAAATAAAATGACAAATTAGTCAAATCTTAAGACAACAGTGAACAAAGCTTATATCTTTTTGGAGTTGGTCGGATGTCTAGTTAGAAAAAGTTTATAAATTCGACTTTTTGTCCTAGAAAGGAAAACGTAGATGATGAGACAAAAATTCTTCAAAGATTTAAGTTTTTTATTATTATTTTAAATATATTTATTTTGATTAAAATAAATTGCTAATTTTAATTATTTTGAACACATATTCATTCAGATACTTTTAAGTTCAAACAATTGCATTCCTTGAACTTCAAGTATTCTTTAGAAAGTAAAGTAGTAAAGTGACAATAACGACTCGTTATTAAAACGAATTTTCTGGCGCAGATAGGTTTACTTCAGCTTAAGAAAAATAGAAAATTGGGGAAAAGTGTCATATTTCAATCAAAAATCGGTGTTTGGAAACAGGTCTGAAAATCGGGAGAATTACGATAAATCGGTGTTTCTGGCAACACTGGACTGTACTGAATAAATTTTTGTAAATGGCATTTTTTGTATACATCAGAATTTATTCTTTGTTGAAGTGTGCTTAAAGCAAGCTGCATTCTACAATCAGAGGCTCATCATGAGTGCGTGCTAGTGATTAGTAGATATGTTAAAATCAACTGAGGCAGCGTTCAAATTAAAAATTGTACGTGGTGGGATCCCCTGCGTTAGTTAATAACTATACAGTCGAAATATAAATTTTTTTGCTAATTTCCCATAAATGAGGTGCCAAAAATCGCTACGACCTTGACCAAAAATTAAAAAATTAATTTAAAAAAATTTATGGTTGACCAATTACTAGAACCAGCTGACTTCTTACATAGTTCTAAAGGCCTTTCAGGTGGTTTAATTTTTTGCAAATTTCCCATACATTAGGTGCCAAAAATCGCTATGACCTTGAAAATCTTTGAAAATGCATATAAAAAAATCTATAGCGGACCAATTACTGAAACTGGCTGACCATTTGTAACCGTGAAGTGGCCTTTTAAATGGCAAACTTTTTTTTTTAATGACTCGAATATGGTGCCAACAATTTTGTTTGTGACTTTGAAACGAGCTTTATAAATTCATAGAGAAAATCTATGGCTGACCTATTAAAGAAAATAGTTGATCTTCTATCACAACCTAGAGATCTTTCGGATGGTATATGTACATTTTTTCGAAGTTGCGCATAGATGAGGTGCCAATAATCGCACGTGACCTTGTGGCACTTTAAGCCTTGATTACAAGTTATCTAGGGCTGACCAATTTCTAGGACTAGTTGACCTTTTTTGACCAACTTCTAACCAATTAGATGGCATTTCCTCTTTAAAATATCCCATATATGAGGTGCCAAAGGTGAAGGTCCAGAGCCAGCATACGGATTGTGTTTTATAAATCCAAGCATGGAACTCGCCATTTACAATATAATTAATATGTACCTACTATGAAATTTAGATCAAAACTAAACTGAAGACCCAGGTCTTTAAAACTTAAAACACCACAGAGTGTGTGATCTGAAATTGAATATTCAAAAGCAATCACTACATTACTCGTTTCTTAGATAAAGTTATATTTCGGCATTTAAGTGGGTTAAGAAAAAGGCAGTTGAAGAAGTGGAACAGTTTAACTACCTTGGCAGTATTGTTTCTGCAAACGGTGGTACGGATCTGGACGTTGAAAGTAGAATAAATAAAGCTCGTGCTGCCTTCGGTACTCTGTCCCCAATTTGGAAATCCAGTCAAATCTTCTTAGGCACTAAGTTGAGATTCTCCGAATTCTATGTCAAATCTGTGTTGTTATATGCTTGCAAAACCTGGAAAGTCACGTCTACCATTTCGAGTAAGTTGCAGGCTTTTGTGATTCGCTGTCTACGCCACATTCTAAAGATTCGCTGGCCACAAATTATATCAAATAAGGCACAGGACAAGTCAAAGTGCCTGGACTTCGACATAAGAAAGCGTAAATGGCAATGGATTGGTCACACACTAAGGATAAACCAAACGATGGAATTGCAAAGCAATCTTTTGAAATGAATCTTCAGGGGGCACAGCGGCGGGTTGGAAGACCAGGAACAACATGGAAATAAACTGTCTTAGCAGAATAAGAATCCCAGAGAAAGACGTGGCCACAGTTAAAATACCTTGCTGCAGACCGTGAAGAATGGAGGAGACGTTTGGAGTAAGTTGCAGGCTTTTGTGATTCGCGGGTGATCACTGAATGAGTTTGAAAGACAATTTCTGAATTTTACCTGGTAAGATCTCTTTTCAAGGTAGGAATTTATCCATGATGAAACAAAAGTTGGAAAAAAAGGCTTTAAGTTTAGTTTTTTTTTGTATAGAATATATTTCATGACTAAGTTGATCGAATGCTTTCGAAGAGTCAGTGTATATGCATGCGCGATTAACTTCATTCCCGTTTTCCAATGCATTAGCACATTTATGCAAAAAGGTTAGAAGATTTATTGCTGTTGATTTTCTTCTCACAAATCTATCTTTTGGATCACATAAATAATAGGTACTCTTAGGGCCTGTTTTTCAGTTTAGGGTTAACTCTGAAGTAAATAAGAGTTAGCTAATCTTAAAAAAAGAATAAGTTAACTCTGGAACAGTTCTTCAGTTGAGGATTAACTTTATCTTCCAGCTGTCAAAAATCTACTGTCATTGATGTGTGACACTATGGAAATCACCCTTCTACACCTTTCACGCATATCAAAATAGATGTGATGCCAAAATGAAATTTCACTGTGAATAATTTTCACCGCCAAAATTCATATGGCGACAAAACTGAAAGGGCCATCAATTTGATCCATGATCTAGCTTACCAAATTAGGTGAGTTAACTTAGGATTTCAATTGACTGAAAAATACGCTTTTGGAATTAAATCAGGTTTAGCCCCAAGACTAGGATGATCCCGCACAGAAAAACAGGCCCTTAGTACGAAATGCCAGACTCTCGTATACTGTGTTCAAAGGGCTTTGGAACGCAAGCAAGAATAATCATCGTTGAATGATGAGAGAATGTCTAAAACAGTATTTGGTAATACTGTTAATCTCTTAAATAATATTCTTCAATATCTGAGGGCTTGTCAACAAAAGATTTTCAAATTTTTTTTGCAAAAGCATTACAAACATCGATGGTTTCGTGTAATAGACAATTTTTTTATATGAAGAATGCTGTAAGCCCATCTGAGTTTTTTTTTCGAATTGACAAACCTCCAAAATGCCTTTGGATCTATAGTTTTGTTGAAAGAGTTTAGAGATAGCATCGAATTAAGGAGAAACCTAATAAGAAAATATACAATCTTCATCCTACTCCTACCGTCATTACACATTATTGGTGCGGTTTAGTAAGGACGAACTCATAGTTTTCATGATCAAGGACTGACGGGACATAAAATTTCTTAAAAAATAATAGATAGGTAGATACTCTACAGCCCCGGATCTATGGGGGGGCAAACCGGGGCCTGTGCCATATGTGATATGCATAAAAAACCATGTAATGTAAAGAATTGCCGACACTTAATGAAATGGTATACGGATATGGAATTTTAAACTGTATTTCTCCGTTAGCCTTTAGCTGTTTTTTTCTACCATTTCACCATTTGAACTAAAAATTATTCCAAATTTCCTGCCCTCGGAATAATTTCTGTTTGTTCATTTTACTATCGGTTTATTAAATCGAGTCTAGAGAAAACCTAGGTGGAAGGTTTAGAATTTTCTCAAACCAAGTCTAGCATGACAGGGTTTAAAACGTAAAATATAATTTTCAAAATATCGTAAGATTTAAAAAAATTCCACTCCATAAATAACCGAATTCAAAAATCATAGAAATCTAAAGTAAAGGATGGGAAAAAAAAGATTTTCAGTTTTGGGGTGTGTTAGATTCGCCAAGTGAAATTCAAACCGTCTGTTTAGCGATTTGTTTAAAATGAATGCTAGCGGTTCTGTTTCAGTTCTGTTTATTCTCTAACAGTCGAACCAAACCGAATAATTGGAATCAAATAAAAATCTTAAATGAGTTGTCTTTACCTAACGCCTGCGTTTGATCGGGTATATATAATATACATTTTATAATGCGGATGGATCAGTAGCGAAGCTACCGCGGTATCAGCCGTATCAATGATACGGGGCCCCCGAGATAAGGGGGCCCCCACGATACAGAGGACTTGATAAGTGTAAGAAATTTTTCATTGAGATGAATACGACACACAATGTCGATTACATATTAAAATGTACTTATTTATTTTGCATCTGTCTTTTCCATAGTTTTCTTATGTATCCTATGTATCTACATCCTACCAATACCAACTAAACATGACTGTAACGTGCAACCGCTTTGTTTTTATTAGAATGCGTGTCAGAAGCCCAGGAAAATTAGACAAAAATGGCAAAACTAGTAAAAAATTCTTACAAAACTGAATTTAGATGTGGAGCTTCGTCTTAGTGTCTTAAACATTAAATAAAAAGTTCCTACTCTTAATTTGGACTGGTTCTAATATTTTAAGGGGTACATAAGCAAATTTTAATTTGCACTAAAAAAATAGCTTACTTTTTATCATACAATCAATAATTTAGATAAAAACCTGCAAGAACTTCCTGACCAGTTTAATCGAGAAAATGTATTGAAATTTCGTTAGAGCAACTGATTCTGAGGGAAACGTGCCTCACTACGACTGCGGCGTGTTTTTTCTAAGAATCTGTTGCTCTCCCGAAAAAAGTGTTATCTTTCTTGTGTACAACTTTATGAGCTAAAATTTAAATCTTTTAAAAAAATAAACGGTTTTTTAAATATTTATAACAAATTTTTGTTTTTCCCTTTTACCGTACAAATAAAAAGCAATAATTGAACCGTCATAGCTTTAAGACGAAGGCTTAGATTAGACGGTCAACGCATTGACTCCTTGACGTCACCAGAAACATAGTCAATGAACTGTCAACGTAGACCGCGCTAACGCATGAAACGTTGACGAATTACACCATCCATCAATGTTGTCCCAAAATGCGTTGACGTGTTATATGTGTCAACGTGATTGGTGCTCTTTGGTGTCAACGAATTGACAAGTGAAACGTTGACTATTACACTACTTGACGACATCCAAACAATATGCACGTTGACGCGGAGTTGAAGAGAACAAAACGCAATCATTTTTAACGCTGACGACCACATGACTTTGGCTGTACTAGTAGTGTTACCGATTAATACACTGTAGATGGATGAAAAGACCTCTAAAAAATCAAAAATCTTTGAACTGCTCCGGAAAAAAGGTATTTCAGGGAAATTGCGGGATATTTGGATCAAAATAGACCTTTGCCGTCAAAATATAGTTTGTTTTCCATCTGTTAAGCCATCAACTGTCAAATTCCATCAAAGGATGGCTACGATGTCGATGGATTAAAAAACCTCTTAAGATCGAAGTTTTTGAAGTTTCTTAACGACTTCGGAAAAAAGTGATTTTAGGGCAATCGGGTGACATTTGGATCGCAATATACTTTTGACGTAGTTCGTTCCTCATCTGTCAAGTTATTTTAACTGTTGATGTAGGTACTACAAATCCTCAAAAATAAAGCAACATTTTCTAGATTGATATGAAGGTCAAGCTACGTTGACATGCCAGCAAATTCTGCTGTGTCAACGTAAGAATATAGTCAACGCTAGGTGAACATGCCCTAACTTCGTTGACAGAGTGATTACACTGCCAACGGAAATAATCATCACATTGACCCTTAAATTTTTGTCAACGAGAGTGTCAACGCAGCCGTCAAAACTTCGACATTAATCTGCGTTGAAGATCACACGACAAGACAACTCTGAGACAGAATTTGAAGTCACCTTGACAGAAAGTCAACGCGTTGACCATTTGCGTTGACCGTCTAACCGTAGCTTAACTTATGTAAAGTTCCTAAATTGTTATTCTTTTGAAATAAGCTGATGTAAGTTTATTTTGCAAAAACAAAAAAAAGTGTCACTGTCAGGAAAAAGGGGGCCCCTAAAAATTTGTTGATACGGGGCCCCTGAAGTGCTTGCTACGCCACTGGGATGGATTAAAAAACTTAAAAAAAAGGAAATTTAACTGCATAGATGATTTTAAAAGATGATTTTAGGTAAATTGGTTGACTTTCGGATCGAAATGCCTACACTTTCTCCGTCAAAATATAGCTCGTTCCCTTTTTCGAGCCATCGACAACTGTCAAACTCTATTGAAGGGTGGCTCCGATGCCGACGAACTATAAAACCTTTAAGAGATCAAACATTCTTGAAGTTTTTTTTTTACTGCTCTGGAAAAAAGTAATTGTAGGCCAATTGGGTGACATTTGTATCGAATGAGATATATGTTCTTTTTCCGTAAAAGTTTATTATTAAGATGTATCGTAAGACATTAGCTTACAGGGGCGTCAAATCCATGTGACTGAAAAAATTGAGAATTGCGACGCTTAGTATGTGAAATTTTGTGGTGTAAATTCTCGTGCAATAAATGTTACCTCGGGTGTTCCTCAAGGTAGCAACCTTGGTCCCCTGTTCTATTTGTTATTTATTAATGATTTGACTGAATTGTTTGAATATTGTCGGTTTCTGTTATTTGCAGATGATCTCAAGTTATTCAATGTAGTTAACAATGTGAGTGATGGGCTCAAAATGCAAAAAGATATTAATACTCTAGTCAAATGGTGCAATATAAATGGTGTCGTTAAATGTCACAAAATGTAATGTAATCTCTTCAGCTAGAAGAAAAAATGTATGTCTTAATAACAATATTATTGACGGAAAAAACATCGAAAGAAGTGTAGTTTTAAGAGACTTGGGCATACTTATCGATTCTCGCCTCACTTTTAAGCATCAAATTGACAAAGTTTTTTTCTAAGAGCAACAGCATGCTAGGATTTGTGAAGCGTAGGTCAAAAGAATCTAATGACTCTTATATTACCAAAGCAATATATTGTTCCCTCTTCTTGAGTACTGCAGCATCGTTTGGTCACCTTTATTTGATGTCGACGTTAAAAAACTAGAACCCGTTCAAAAACAATTCCTTTTATTTGCACTGAGAAGCTTCAGTTGGAATCGCGAGAATTTTGTGCTGCCTCAATACGAAAGCCGTTTAAAACTAATAAATTTGTTAAGCCTTGCAAAACGTAGGATGCTTTCTGAAGCCCTCTACGTTTATGATATTTTGAATGGTAATACTTTTTCTGCTATAACTCTGGCTCAGCTATCACCTCTGCTACAATTGCATTGAAATCGCTCAAGCAACAACGAAGTTACGAGGGTTTAAATTTGTTTCGAAACTTTGTACTTCGATACTTTATCTTGCGTAATTTTGGCTTTTCGAAATGTGTTCCTTTCGTAAAATTACATTTTTCTTCCGTAGGTATTTGAATCGTTTGTGAATGGATTTTCAATAGTTCTCCAATGATAAATTCGGGAACGAACCATATCTTATAGATTCCAGCAGATTTGATTCGAACGTGAAACGTTGCTGAATAGGTATGGACAGTACATCCATTAAAAAGTTTTAATATCCCAGTGACGAAAAATCGAACCAAGTGTGTGTTTTTATTTTTAATTTTTATCAAAAACTGCAGGGGTTCAGAAAAATCGAAGATCCAGGGCGATACTCTATTATGATCCGTAATTATCTGAGGAATAAATAAAATAATGATATTAATATGAAAGGATAAGAAAATTGCTACCTCCACAAGTGTTTGATGACAATTTTTAAGGATTGTGTCTATGTCGTGGGATTTAGTGGCTCAAATAAGGAATCAAGCTAGGTGTAGTCAGGGCCGGACAAGCTACACGTGCAAGCGGTGCAAATGCGCAGGGCGCTGAACCCAATGGGTGCCTTGAGCAAGTTTCAAGAATGCCACTACATCTACCTGCCTATACTTTTTTAATTTTTAATTTTTTTTAGCTCACATCAATATTGATTCCCATTCTTATTCTGAATTTGACGACAGGTATCTGCTACTCCAAAATGAAGTCGATATTTAGCTGCCTATTCAATTAATATAAGCATATTAGTCTACACCATGGGTAACGAGAACATGAATTCTTCCACCAATAACCGCTTTTAAGAGGTGCTAATGAAGATTGATGAAGTAAAGTACCTCATGGCATAATGGAAAGTGCGTTGGACTGTTATGCCGAAGTCTGGGTTCGATTGACAGCGGCAGCCACCTAAAAACAGAAATTCCTCTTTGCTTCTTGCGAGTAACCGACAAATCTTCCAAGAGTATACTTGTCATGAAAAAGTACTTCTCATCTAGCCGTTCGGACTACGCTAAAAATTGTAGGTCCTCTCCATTACTGCCAACAACACGCACATAGGAATGGTTAAGAGTTGCAAGTCACTAGACCTTGGTTTTCCACGAGCTATTGCGCCACCAAATTTGTTTATTTATTTTTAATTGTGGAGCTTGCGCAGAGCGCTAATTAAGCTCGGGCCGGGCCTGGGTGTAGTGCTAGTATTTCTACTCCCCGGATGGAACTAAACTAAACTTTCAACTACTACCTATGCAAACTCTTAGTCTGACGTCAGATAATATAATGAATCTAAAAGAAGAAACATCCAATATATTATTGCTCAAAAGGTTACTAAATTTACAGGTAGCCACGCAGAAAATCATTTAAAAAGTTTGGCAACTCAATGCATCGAATAAGTCGGTAAACCGAAAGATTCGATAAGGCACTACATTCTACCTGAATGTACATTTTCTTTAGTTTTGTTTATGGTCTCGTCCTTTCCATAATTTAGTGCCATAATGTTTGTCATTAAGGAACATAAACATTATCTTTTGACATTACTTTACCTACTTAATTATTAGCTATTTGGAAAACCATTACCTAATCCCAAATCTTGAACATTTCTGAAACTTTTTCAAAATCTATTCATTCTCAGTTCTATAAAAATAATAGAGTTCCTACTTGTTAACGGCAGTTGTTTTAAATTTATTCCATCAAAAGGATGTGTTTTCAAATATTCTAATTAAATTCTATCTGCGCACACAAAAATAAAATGACAGATGGCAGAAAAGTCTCGTTTGCCTATGAATTATTTGTCTATCGACAAAAATTGCGTGGCAAAGGAAAATTCGATAAGGATCAAAGGGAGCAAATGATTAAAGCCTACAAGTTGAAATATGATCTCATTAAATATTTAATAGCTGTTAAATTGGATACCATGTTGAACTGTAGTGAAAATGAACGTGAATCGATGAAAGAAGTCATCAATTTTAAAAAGAATCTCAAGAAAAAACTAAAGAAGATGTTGAAGTCTGAGACAAATAATAATAACCTCGATGATGAGCACGAGCAATCGATTGAAAAACGATAGCATATGTTTGTACATACATATGTATATTATCATTCTCTGTTTTTTAATGAGTTTGGGATATTGGTTTTAAGTCTTCTTTTTGATTTTGTAATTTTTTTTGTGTGCACCCACCGCATTTTCAATGTTTAGTAAAATTAAATATTTAAATTCTAAGCAAAATGGTTTTGTGTTTTATTTGGATACCTACCTAAACCTTTTGCAAATTAATTGGAAAAATTGAATAGGTATTTAATATTTAGGTTCACGTAGCTACATACATATCGATACCTTCCCGTAAGAATGTATCAAGCGACATTTCAAACATTTTAAAGGCATCGAAAAAAACCTCTGGTCCACTTATTTATTTATGTATTTAAAAAAATAAAAAGATTTGGAACGGGATTTTCAACTCAAAATGCTTCGAAAAATCTGTTTACTACAACAAAATACCTAAATAAATAATTGAATAAGAGGTATTTTAAAAATTTAGTTTAAAATTTTTTAAATGGTATCGATATGTACATTATAATATGTAAGTTGAATATCTACATAATCGCATATACTCTGATTTTCGTTCAGAATCAAATATATAGGTACCTACACAATTAATGTACACACATACATATACGAAACAGATTTACATACGGATTTTCAACTGGCTTGCCCTTTTTGAAGCCAGTTGAGAAGCGAATGATTTGACAAATAATTATAACAAGAGATTATGTTTGTGTCCCTTCATGACAAACATATTATGACACTAAAATATGGAAAGGACAGAACCATAAACAAAACTTAAGAAAATGTACATTCAGGTAGCATATAGTGCCTTATGGAATCTTTCGGTTTACCAACTTAATCGATGCATTGAGTTGCCAAACTTTTAAAATGATTTTCAGCGTAGCTACCTGTCAATTATTAATCATAAGCATGAGATTCAGTCTTTGGTAGATAGGTGTCGCACACCTAGATACTAAGTGGAAAACGGGAACTGAAACAAAAATATTTTTGAATTAATTGACTTGAGAACCACGAGATGCCATTTTCTCTACACAATTTTTAATTTTATTACTTTTTTTTCGGAAACTCTGCTAACTTAACGCATAGAAAAATATGTATGCATATGTATATGTATGCACATTTTGTTCATCTGTTCTCCAACTGGCAGCACGAAGTGGCACCAAATACTTTACAGTTCGCAAAATTGTTTTCTGATCGTTAAAGTTCAAATATCCGATTTTTTTTATCTCTTCGGCATGTGTGGCAGCACAAACTGAGCACAAAATTGCAAAACTTGAAAAATGTTCATCCGTGAAATTTGCAAATTTGTGAATTTTTTAAAAATATTAGCGACACAAGACAGCACAGTTTTTTTTTTATCGAAAAAAGACCACGGGCAACGGGCTTTAACATCATATTATATTCTAGGAGTAGTATTTTTGAATGAATAATTAATGAATTTCATTATGCTTTGGGGCACGTTCAACTAGCTTTTCATTCATTACAAAACTAGAAATATTGGCAAAAAAAACTTTTAATTTGAATTATATTCAATATTCCACAAAACTATATATATGTAGATATTCGTATCCACCAATTCAAACAAAACGAAATTATTATACAAATACACAAAGACCGTCGCGTCGTTCGTCGTGCTTCGCGATGAGTACCTACATTTCGAGAATGAAAGGAAAGAGAAAATGAAATGACGATCTGTCAGAAAATGATCGCGTTCGATAAAAAAATGCAACTGGGCAGCAATTAAGGTCTGGTCAAACAGAGCGCGGGCCGACGGGACGGTCAATACTTTACTGGGAAAGAAAGAACGCGACGGTCAGTGCTGCCATATCGTTCACAATGAATTATCATACAATGCGCTGATTTCTATCATACCAGAGTAAAAATTATCATACGCAAAATAAAAAAAAATTTCCCTAAATATTTATGTAAGTACATATAAAGAACGCATTTTTTTATCTAAAATAAATATATACCGAGTAGCAATTATGATGTTTTCTATGCTTTGATTGTTTAATGAATTCCACATAGCCTAAAATTAGGGGCGTTAGTGCACGATATGAGGGCAAACCTTTCATTTCGACCCAACGGACGCACGGGTTGAGTCTTAGTACACTGATAGTTCATGAAGTGTGTGTCTAATGCTTGGATATTAAAAAATACCCTTAAAACATGTGTCATATGCTTATATTATACCAGGATGAATATTTAAGTTTGTTAATCTTTCATATCCTCCCTCCCCAGCACTTTGAAAGTGGCTTTAGAAACAAACCAAAGTAGGTTTTCAATCAACTTCGGATGTAATGTAGTAGATTGTGAAATTCTGCGTCGAACCGTCTTTAAATTTTATTAATTAGAATATTTTTCTTACTTTTCTTGGCTTTTCAAATTTTCTTTCCCGAAACGACTTTTTCTACCCCTTCGTACAAGGGAAGGGGTGGGAGAAAAACAATTATGTGGTCCTATGGTTTCAAGAGTGCTGAAACCAACGGGAGTTCTCGTGTGAACGCCCAACCCTTCTCTTGTCCTTCTGACAGTAGCCGTTTTCCTTTGGAGGTGGCAAAGTACTTATGGGTAGATGAAAACCCTAATCTAGTACTACCAACTGCACATGCTCTCATGTGCGAGTAGATACATTTTACATGGGAAAGCAGTTTAATGTGTTCCATTGAAAAAAGTTAGGAAAGCCACCTCCAAGAAAAACGCCTAGTGTTGACACCCTCCCAACACTTCTTTAAAGTAAAGTTAGGACATGAACTCTTTGTATACTAAAGTTCAACCCGTAAGGTCAAAATGAAAGGTTGGTCTCCTTAACAGCCCCACTTTATTGAATAGACCTTTTAAAAAGGAACAATTACGTGCAAGAGTATTTATTATTCAATATATTTCTTTGGCCTTTATTATTATTTGTGTAATGGTCACACTGGCTACTTTTCAATATTTGGCAATTTAAAAATAAAAAATTAAAACTTGTTGTTCAAAATTAAATTTTCTATCGAAATGGATAGTTTGGAAAATTTCTTAAAAAATTTAAGCAGGAAAAGAAAACAAAAACCAATATACAAAATATCGAAAAATGAAAGATTTTTAAATTTTTTTCTAAATTGCGCATAACTTTTTTCGGAGCGAAGATACGTTCAAGACATGTTTAAACAAAGTAAAGTAGAGTTTTAAGGCCTTTATATGAAATGTTAAAGCCACATGTTATTTGAAAACTGACAGAGATATAGCCATTCAAACTTCAGCCAAATATAACAATTATCATACATTTTGCGTATGATAGTGAATTTCAAACATACATCATAGAGGACCACAAATTATACTACATGTAGCATAATTATTCTACGGTTCTCAGCACTGACAACGACACAGGCTGCGGCAAACGGCACATTTATTTAAACAATGTCATACAAAAAACAAACTCTTCTATTCTATTCTAAGGTAAATTAGTTTTGGAGAGTCAGCTATATATTCTATGAGCAGAAAACAAATGTAACAAAAAATAATACCTCTGTTCGTGTAATATCCAAAACAGCTCATTTTAGTCCAAAGTTCTGTCAATATCATTTCTTTTATATGAACTTTGACAGAACTTTGGCCTAAAATGGGTAGAAATTGGCAGTTTTGGGTAGTTCGCGAACAGAGGTAAAATCTTGTTGAAAAGAGTTCAATGAACAACAAAAATGAAAGCGTCTACACGAATTAAGAAGTTCCGAAAATGTAGTAGAATGCTGATGGCTGCATTCAGAAGAAGTTTAAGAAAAAGAGTAGATTTATGTTTAGACTTGTTGTCTTTTAAATTTGGATACCGAAATTTTGTATTTAAGTCAAATATCACAATTATCATACATTTTGCGTATGATAATGAATTTCAATCATACATCATACAGGACCACAAATTATGCTACATGTAGCATAATTATTCTACGGTTAGCAGCACTGGCGACGGTCAAATTTTGTTTGTAAATCTTTACAAAGACCGTCGGACCGCGCTCTGTTTGACCAAGCCTTTAAAGGTGCTTGCTAACACCGGTTTTGTTCAGCGAAGGGTGGGTTCGTAAAAATGAATGTTTTATTAATCGAGCGCTTAATCTGTGCTGGATTAATAAAATAAAGAGGTATCGATTAAAGTAAGTTTTTTTTTAAGATTTAATTTCCAACATAAATTTTAAATTATTTATTAGAGAAATCTTTATAGGTACATGGTATAGGTAGAAAACCCTAAATTTTTTCAACAACAAGAATTTAACAAAAGTTTATATTGGCAAAAGCCCAATGTTAAAAGAAGATAAGACAAACAATTTGGAATTAATATAATCAAAGCAATTATTGTGTCACAAACGCAATACCGAAGGAAGATGATCTTGGGATAGATTCCCGAACAAAGAAAAAAAAAAAAAAAAAAGGGGTTTCTTAAAGTCCTGTATTTTCAGAAAACACTTAGAAGAAACGAAGGCCTATCGGAATAATATTTTGCCCCATCTGAAAAGAGGGAAACAACGAATTTGAGAATTAAAACAACACAAAACTGAGCTCCTGAGTACTCTGGACCACTTGCCCTGACTCCTGAAGTCGCTCCGTCGAAGAATATTTTGCTCATCACCAAATCAACTATCTTGAGTTTCCCTCACTGGAAATTATTAATCTCTCTTGAAAAAAATTTCACAAAATTTTCAATCAATTAACTGACGAATTAACGCTTACATATTTGATTTATCTTTTACCTATAACTTTTCTAAAAACCATCTGTCTTGTACAGAATCTAACTCAAAAATGCCATAAAGGCGGGTTTTTGCAATCAGCTTTTGTTCTCTCAACTGTCGACCTCTCTTTCACACCCACTCAGTAGTGGCGGTATTCGGTCACGAGTTTTGGTTGGGAGCCTGACCCGTTGTTGAACCTCTCTCATTTTTAGTATCTCTAGCAAAAGGAATCATTTAAAATGGGGAGTAGCCCAATGAACGCATCCAGTCCACCTCCGTCATATTATGCCATGACAAGAGTAAAAGAAAAATCAAATTTACACGTCCCAAGCCGACCCAGACTAAGATCGAGAAAAATATTCTTGACGAATGCACTTCCACCCAGCGTTGCCGGAAAAAAAATTCAAAGTGCCATTGCCAACAACAGAAAGTGCCATTTTGGGCCCTTGAGTGTCACCAACGGAATAAGTAAAAAAAATATTTGATCTTTTTGCGAAAAGATTAGCACTTGTCTATTTTTTTCATGTTTTATTCAAAAAAAGGGAGATCTCAAGACCAAGGGTGCTATGTTTCTAGTTTGAGGATTTGATCTGTTTTCATCCTTACATGCATACATTCTCCTGTCAAACTTCAAATTTGTTTGTTACGAAACATTTGTTCCGATAACAAATGTGTGTATGTGCTACCTGTGTAAATTTTATTTTCATTGATACTACTCAAAATTATGCCCAGATGTTTCATTCAAAAGCCCGATTCTGGATCTTAAGATCAAATGTTTCAAATTTTAATGAAATATGGCATTAATTTAACAGAGAAAATATTTTGACAGATGATAATGAGTAGAATATTGCTTTGTGGGCTGCGTTCCAAGATATTCAAAATTATTGCTTTAGCACCTATACCTAACTAAATGTTTTAAGTATGCAAGAGTGTTGCTTAAAAACATTCTAAGAAATATTTTTAGCTTGAACATTTTATTTTACTACACCAACATTAAAGTGCCATATGAGGTCTTCGAGTGCCACAGTGCCATTTGAATGAAAAGGTGCCATATGTGCACGATCGTGCCACATCGGCAACGCTGCTTCCACCATTCACCAATCTTAAATGGTGAGGAAAGGGCCCAGCCCATAGAATCCGTTGCGTCCGTTGCGGCGACGGAGCCGGATGCGATGGATTGAGGTAACCCATGTGTTGACATTCACATAATAACCATAGTTGAAATTCAAACACACAGACATAATAACCTTGAAATTCAAACACACACACATAACAACCACTTGAAATTCAAACACACACAAAAAAAGTTCCTGTCAACGCATCTGCTGGAAAGAAAAAGTTAAAAGTTCGGCTACTCTGTCCGTTGCGTCCGACGCTTGCGTTGCTTATCGGCCAGTTCCCATAAGAAAACATGTATATCATTGTATATCCAATCTATAGTATTCTAATGAAACACGATTTTGTAGGTAGACATTCGGTCGATAGGTTCGCTGTGATCGCCTTACCGAGATCCCTTAACAAAAATTAGTATTACATTTGGACGCATAGATGGCCACGAGCTTTTTTTCTTCATGAGAATACTATAGAATTTATATACAAATGTGTATATTATTGAGCTGTCAGTGGAATGCATCGCCACAGCGGAAGCAACGGATTCTATGGGTCGGGGCCTGAAGAATTCGATTTCAACGCGAAGTTAAAATTTCCCTAACACCGAGGTACGTTCGTGTGGATTTGGGAAATAGAGGAATCACCTGACAAGATTATCTTACTTTATTTGCAACGACACGCTACGTTGGGCCCACGGCCATTCTTAGTATTGCCAGTATTGACATATCTGTCACTATAAAGTTGTATGTGGATTGTCGGTCACACACTCATTGGACAATGGACCACCTGCTGCATGTCATCGTTGGTGTGGAACTCCTGTCAAAAACATATCGTTGGACCATTTATCACATGCCTTAAGGAAAAGTGGACCTTCTATCTCACTTTATGTTTTAGTGATTTTCGTAAACCACCTGTCACGCGATTATTCTTTGAGTACCTGTTGAAGTTGTTTCTCCAAGATGCTTTAGGAGCAGGCCTCTGGCTGATGGACCAGGTTCGCACTGAACTCTGCTAGCATTTTGGAGCCGCAACAAGAAAAGGAAGAGTGTAAAGTGAAGAAAAGGAAAGGAATAAGTAGGTGAAACATGTTGTGGTAAAATTTACAGCGACAATATTTTATATCAAAAATTTTCCAAAAAAATATTTGATGAACTGTTAAAAACAATTTCAAAATAATTTTTTGAAAATTCGATACCTCAAAATCGGGTGTAAGTTTTTTTCAACATTTTTATCTCATACCTATCGTCAATGTATTGTAAGTACAATTCCTAAAATTCGTAGCTACTTGAACATTAGAGCAAGTATGTGCAATCCAGTGCATTTTATTTAATTCTGTCTTTGAAAGCAATAACTCTTATTCGCCCTGAAGGTCACCCATTATTAACGAGTTCCAACCAAAGTTTATTTTGATGAACGAAACAAACATTTTCTAACATAAAGCTACATGACCCACTGGGAAAGAAAAGCCCAATTATGCCACCTGACCAGAAAGCGAACCATAGGGGAGATGGGGGTAGTTTAGGACAGGGGCAGCTTAAGACAGCGGCCAAAAAAGTATAACAACAAATACTTTTTAATACTTAATCACAATTTTACAGCGGCAACTCTTCCTCAAATAGATATTTGAATAGATATTTGATGACATTTGGGACAATATCAACTTTTAAAAAGTAATTAAAAATAAATGTTGGTTTTACGGTACCCGTTGTATTTTTTTTTTTCGATCTAAGACGTAAGCGTTAAAAAAAAACTAGCTGGAATCAACGCGGTAAAAGTTCTTAATTATCATATTTAGTTATTTTGTGATGTTTATATTATTATTGTTTAACATTGCTAAAAAAAAATTGTTTGTATTTTGGACAGTATACAAGGGGCACATTTGGATATGTCCAAACCAATAATTTGTTATTGTTTAGTTTAATACAGAATAAAACTTGATTAAATGCGTTTTTCAAGGTATGACCATAAACTGCCCAAGGGCTGCCCAAGCTACTCCCCTGGGGGGGGCAGAGTTGGAAACTTATAACAATTTTTTAAATAGAAAAATTATGTTTATATATAAAATACAAACTAAGGTATGAAAGGGCATCTATTTTCAAGGAAAAATACCAAAGACAACGTCATTCAAAAATAAATTGGATATTGTAATGTATGAGTGTTCCAGGTTGGTTTTTGTAAAAAGTGTCCAAGTGTGCCCCCCTCTCCCCTCCAGTAACTTTTTGGGAGTTTAATGGGCCAATGGTGTCTCGCGTAAATCACCGGAAGATTTTTCCAACCCCATTTGCGGCAGTTTTGTTTATTGATTACATTCAGAAAATTGGAATTGTCCCTCATCACAAGCATGATAGTAGAAGTAAAATGAATACTTCAAAGTCATTCAAGCCATTTAATTTGAAATGATATCTCTTGTGGTTTGGAAATTACAGCTTCTTGCCATTTATCTGAGTTGAATGTTTCCGATAGATTAAGGCACGTTTTGATATAGTTACCCATTTCATTGGTCCTCGTGGCTCAATATACTATACCACAACCGGATCCTACTGTTATCGTTTTCGGTTGACTAATACAGGTATATATGTATATGAATACGGAAATAGTTAATTATGTATCGATATGAAGGTTATTAATCCTTCAATGCTCGTGGTCGTATAATTCAATTCGGGAAACTTGTGCGGATTGATTTTACGTTTACATACATATGTATCATATATAGATACCTAACCTACAATATAATTGAGCTTGAAATGAAGAGTATGTGGCATATATATTAGTATAAAAGACATGTCGTTTGAAATTTATAAAGTTTACGTAATCAACCAATTCAAAGATAAAACTCACTACTTAACAAATTTCAAATTATATTGAAACATACTTTTTGAAGCCGAAAAGACACATGCCGAGAATTTCTAAATAAAGTCCCGGGTATACCTTTCAATCTCTTTATAAAAACCGTGCAAAACGATGCTTTTTGGATTAAAAACGCGTTTCTTTATCATTTTGTTGATCATTTTTTCCTGCACAACTTAGTCCCCTTTCACACGAAGAAACAAGTTGCTGGAGATTTTTTTGACGTTTTTTAAAAATCTCTTGTACCTTTCATACGAGGAAACAAATCTCCAGGCAATTTTTGAAATTTCCTTTGTAAGTCTATTGGTTGAACACACCTAAACTTAGATGTGAAAGAAAATGTCAAAAAATCTCCTCAAATCCTCAGCCGGGGAGATTCTGTTAGCCCCTCTTTCCTCCTGCCCTTCTCACCCAGGCAACTCAGTTTCCTCGTGTGAAAGGGCACTTAGTGATTTTTGCCTTTGGACCGACGGATATATGTATTTTTTATACAAATTTATACAAAGAAGGGGCATTTATGCATATACACGCACTACAATGATGCAAAAGACTATAATTATTAAGATTCCAAATGCCTTAGGGGCTTAGCTATACAGATATTTCAAAGCTTTGAAATTTAAATGACCAAGGGATAACGAAGCACCTTTCACTAGTGTAAGGTAATTTTTTTTTACCTCAGAAAATGTGCCATACGCTACAAGATGAGCAGTAACTTTATTCAAACTGATTACAAAAAGATCGGAGTGGTAATTTACGCGCATATTTAAGGGCTTGGTAAAAGTTAAATAATTCAATAACATTAGAAATTGTATTATTCAAATGATCCGTAGAAATATATGTTAATATAGGAAACTTCCCGACAGTGCAGTGCTGTAATTAGATTTTTGCGATGATATAGGGACTTGAACTTGAACTTGAGTCTATATGGGTTTGCTCAGATAGCTAAATCCTTCTTAAAATTTTAATTGTTGTTTGGAACTTGGAAGTCTTCTAACTAGCAGTCATAAAGATTTTTATGAATTTCAAATCAGTTATTTAATCTACCTTCAAATTAAACAGTAAATGATTCACAAGCGAGAAATTGATCAGCATACACTCCGCTTCAACTGAATAGACACACAATTTTTCAAAGGAACTTTGACCTTTGATGATGCTTAATATCCAAAAATTAAGGAAAACCTCTTTCCAATATTTTTTATAAGTTATTGCAGTCATTTTTGAGCTTTGAAACTCAATGTCGAAAGTGCCAAAGTAGCTCATTTCTCCCCATTACCTTTTCTACAATTATTCATAAGAATTGGAAAAAAATTGGGTCTTTCGGATGAAAAACAAACTATTTAATTTTAAAAACCGTTATGGGATAAAAGACCTCTTTTGGCGCGTCACCATATTCTAGAAGTTGATGTTATGGTATGTTGAGAAATTAGCTACTTTAGCACCTCTGAAATTTAGTTTCAAAGCTCAAAAATGATTGCAATAACTTGTAAAAAATATGGGAAAAAGGTTTTTTGGACCCATAAACGGGACTTTTCAGTAGGACAAACCCCCATCCACATGGCGTTAACAGTGAAAGACTTGAAAGAGGAGCAAAATATCGAATTGCTTCAATGAAAACCATAGGTACTCAACCTACCAAAACCAAATTGAAAACTTTTTGGGAAAATCCCAAATTTGGGTAATGAAATTTGCCTGGATTTAAATTTAGCTGGATTACAGAGAAACTTTACGATGCCATGCCGGATCAAAGCTATGAAGCTTTAATGAAAAAAAGTGACACTACCCGCTACGAGGATTGCCCAATAAAATACTTAAAAAAAAAACTTTTTTTAACTTCCTTCCATTAACTTTTATAACCAATTTCAATACGTGTGTCTATTCAGTTTACGTAAAAAAAAACTGCATTTTTCGATGGGTATAACTTTGCAAGAGAGCTGGAGAAACAATAGGGGTGCTTTTTGAATAATTCTTTCTAATTAATGTTCCCAACATTACTTACTTATACTTACTTAAGTTGGCGCTACAGTCCAGGGTTGAACAGGGCCTCAACCAAAAAGCTTCTTCCAGCCGGCTCGGTTTCTAGCTAGCTGTCTCCAGTTTCGCACGCAAAGTTGGTTGAGGTGAGTTCCTCTTGCACTTGCGTGCGCCACCTTTTACTCTGTCCACCTCTACTGCGCTGTCCCACGGGGTTGGATTCAAAGACCCAACATTAAACAAACAAACAATAAGCATCATCAAATGACACATTAATGCACAATAATTGAAAAAAAAAATCGTCAAAGTTCGTTTGAAAATTAGTGTGTCTATTCAGTTGAAGCGGAGTGAATTTAACCATCTTGAAGTTCGCGGGCATAAAATGTCGATTTTCATGATTAAATTATAGTTTATTTTATATTTTAAGTGCGTGTGTGTGTGTGTTCTTGAACATTAATTTTATAATTGATTTTATAATGGTAGGTTGGTACATGCAAATAATAACTTTTGGTGTGCAAATTGGAATTCCAAAACATGCAATCGCTTAAACCCGTGTGCATTTGCAATTGAACTTTGTTTCGGAGATAAATGGCAGTTTAATTAATCCATAGAAAATGCAATTTGTTTTTATAAAAAAAGTGGCAGATTATTTTATTTGCCTAGATAAATAAAATGTGCAATTCGAAACAAATCGTCGATAATTTTTTATTTATAAAAACGCTGACTTTGAGGTGGTTAACATTTGATAGTTTTTATGAATTTATAATGTTTTTTGTTGATTTAAATTAAAATGGAGAGTTTCATAAGCATCACGGAAAAAAATATTGATCATATTCATATTTAAATCAAACCGAAACACATACGATGTGGCATCGAAGCAATTTATACTTTGCTTTCTAGTACCTCGTAGCATGACGGTTAGTGCGTAGGACTGTCATGCCGAAGGTGTGAGTTCGATTCCCAGCTGTGCCACCTAAAAACAGAAATGGTTTATTCGAGGTACTGCTTCTTGCGAGGAACTGAGAAGTCCTCCAAGAATATTACTACTTGTCATGAAAAAGTAATTCTCATTTAGCCGTTCGGCTCCAATCGTTAGCCCAATTCCTGCCAAAAACACGCACACAGGAATGGTTGAGAGTTGTAGGTCATTGGGCCCTGGTTCTCCACGAGCTGTTGCGCCACCCAATTTAATAATACTTTGCTTTCTATTTAACATAAACATATTTCTCTATGCTTTAAATCACTTCATCTAATGTTGTTTCAAATTGGAATCAAAGATGTTTTTTTCTTTAAAACAAATAGCTTCGATCGTTTTTACTTGCGATATAGGTACTATAGGTACGGTGACCATATTTCTGGGAGCAAAACCTGGGACAAAAAGTAAAAATTTAAAAACTGAAAAAATTATTGGACTTTTCAATAATTTGTATGTAATATCTTAAATAAATATTAAAGAAAAACATAATAACAGAAAAAAAACGACGAACATGCAGAGTTAACTCTGAGTTAAATAGAATAGTGACTACATATGGATACTTTTGTTAGACATTTAAACGTAATAGATTTATCTTCTTCGTGCTCTTTTTGACACAAGAGCATTGCAAATAAAATGAGTCGGGAAATATTTTATGAATAAGGATTTACGCAACGTTTCATTGAGAATGTGGAAATACGGGACAAATAATCTATAAATACCTGAATACGGGACACCTGTACGTCCCGGGTTTCTTAAAAAATAAACTGGGACAGGCTATAGAAATACAGGACAATCCCGGGAAAACCGGGACGGATGGTCACCGTAACTATAGGGCAAGTTTTGGATTCGTGCAAAAAAAAAATCTCGAGATAACAATCAAACATGACATTACGATGATAGAGAACACGAAAAAAGTGGGTGGCACAATTCTGTCTGTCTGTCTGTCTGTCTGTCTGTCCGTACCTCAACCTACAGCCTAAACCACTGAAGCGATTTTCTTCAAATTTTGAACTTAAGGTTTTTTTGTAACTCTCCAGAGGGGAAATTGAATTTTTTTTAGCTCAAAAAATAACGGTACTTGCCATACAACCGTTAAGGAAAAGCTTATTAATCTCAAAAACGACTCCAATGATTTTGTTAAAAAAAAATCAGTGCATTAATGTCGATATGATATACCTTTAAAAGAAAAAAAATCACCAAAAACATTTCTTAACGGTACCTGCCATATAACGTTTTTTTTTATTTTTGGTTTTCTCATTAACCGCTCATCCAATTTAAAAAAAATTTTGCACTAAAGCTTTGTTAGAATATAAATAATACTGCATACCAAAATTTTTGAAAAAATAAATTTTGGATTTTTAAAAAAAGTTTCAATTTTTTTTTGAAAATTCAATATTTCAAAAACGGGTTCATGAATTGTTTTGAAATTTCAGTTTTAAATGTATATTAATATACATATACTCAAAATTGGCATGCCAAATTTTTTTTGAAAAATGTTACAAAAGTTTTATATATAAAAAATTAATTTTTAAGAAAACGGCTCCAACGATTTTAAATTTTTTTTTGCATATATTCATATTTTGTCAAGTAATGAAATGGCATACTGTTTTTTTGAGCTCTAAGTTATTTATCAGGCTGTTTATACAATTAAAAGAACGATTTAAATGCTTTTTTATACTTTTTCTATAATTACTTGAATATTTTTAAAAGTTCTTATGTTCCACACAACTTAAACATAAGAGGAAGTACGTGCGATCCAGTCGTGCATTTTATTTCAGTTTGAATTAAAATGTTTCTATTTGCAATGACGGTAAAGTTTGCCTTACATTTTCTTAGCAATGTAAAAAGCTAAACTTATAGGTACCCACATTTTTTTAATAATATTTTCATCAATTACAAGCTTTAGGAAGTAGGGTAAAATTGAGGCTTATTCTGCATAGGCAACATAGTAATTTTGATATCGGGTAAGTATCTTACCACCATCAAAGAAGTTGTGGAATCCGCACTTAAGAAACTATCTTCTTGGGCAGCACAAAACGGTCACGGGGTTATCCTTACAAACAATGAACTATAGTTCTGTTACGAACAAAATGAAATTAGAGGACTTTACCCTCCCAGGCTTAAGAGTACAAAACCAGTCATTTGCTAACTTTTTTTTTGCATAAAAGACCGGTTTTTTCACTTTCATCAGATACTTTGATTTATAAAACTTTGTATTTTACTAATTGGCAACAAAAATTGTCAAAAAAATACCGTCTTGACTTTCAAAAATGCGTTTTTTTTTTCAAAATTTACAAGCATTTTTATATTGTATTATTAAAATTTTTATTAGGTACAAAATTAAAAATATTCGCCAATAGTGCCCTAGTAATAATATAGAATTTTATGTTACTAAACATTTTTTTTTTGCAAAAAATGCTATAGTGTAGGGTACTTTTGCTTTGAAAACAGCCGTTTTCTCGTTTACTTAGAGGCTAAAAGCCAAAAACTAGAGCACAAAATTAATTTTTTATTTTCCTATAGAACAAGTTTATCTGTCCATAGACACCTTAATCGTTTTAATTGGACAAGTACACGCTTCGCAATCTTTTTCATAAAATCACCATTTTAGTCCGGAACACTGTTAGGGCCAGTTTTTCAGTTCAGGCCTTACTCGCCTGAGTTAAATCAGAGTTAGCTGGTCCTGAAAATAAACTAACCCTGAGTTAACTCAGGAACAGTTTTTCAGTTGAGGATTAACTTTATCTTTCAGCTGTCGAAATTCTGAGGCCAACAATGTGCGACACTATAAATATCAGCCTTCTACGCCTTTTACGCATAGGAATAGAGATGGCGCCACAACGAATCAGTGAAATAGTGAGGGCTTTAATGATATTCCTCTGAAACTTTCCAAAGAAGCTTAATATCTTGGAATCAGCGTTGCCACAAAGTGACCGATCGGGCCTTTTGGCCCCCTGTTTTATATTTTGGCCCTTGGCCCGGGCCTACTAGAAATGGCCCCCAAATGTTAATTTCAGAAGCTTTAACATAATTATAGTGTAAGTGATAGTTAAAATGTTGTACAAAATTAAATATTAACCATAGCCATTTCTTATTTTTATTTTTTTATATAATTTAATGGCTATAGAGCTACAAAACTGCTTAGAAAAAATAGGTAAGATCATGATAATGACGCTAGTAAAAGGTGGGCTTAGTTGAAAGGATTGATTCGATTTTCTTCGGAAAGACTGATTTCAATATTCTTTTTTACACAGAAGCTTTCAAAAAATACAATTTGTATTGTGTATCAAAATTTTTGAAAAAAATATTTTTTGGATTTTTAAGAAATGTTTCAATTTTTTTTTTGAAAATCAAATGTTTTGAAAACGGCATGATCGATTGTTTTGAAACTCAATACTAAAGAGGTTTTTAGTACTCTCTAAACTATTTTTAGAAAAACTTTTACATTTATGAAAAAATAACGGTACCTTCCATACAAAAGTAAAAAAACCGGAAAAGAAAATATTTTTTTTCTCAAAAACGACTCCGATGATTTGGATTAAACTTTTTCGTATACTAAAATTAGTACGATCAACAACCAAAAATTATAAAGTTTTACACTAAGCAACTATATGAAGTACCTTTCATATAAATTTTTTTATTTTGCCGTTATCGTTTGGCCGGATTTAGATTAATTTTTGTATATACAAATTTCAGATGAAATTCAATAATATTGCATTTCAAAAATTTTCAAAAACAAAAGTTTTTGAATTTTTAAAAAAAGTTTCAATTTTTTTGAAAATATATCTCAAAAATGGATAACAATTTTTTTAACTTTGTTTTTATATACACATAAATAAATACTATAGATTTGCATACCAAAATTTGTCCTTAAAAATGTTTTAAGAATTTTATTATATAAAAATTATTTTTTTTTTAAGACCGCTCCAACGATTTTAATTTTTTTTTCCATACTATCATATTCAATCAAGAATTCAGATGGCATTCTTTTTTTCCACCTCAAACTATCAAAGGAGTTGTTTTAGATAATTTCATGCTTTTTTACATTTTTCTCTCATAATTTCCATGTTTTTATATACAATTTTCTTAAACCCACAGTGTCTTGAACATAAGAGCAAGTACGTGCGACCCAATCGTGCATTTTACTTTTTTACTTGAACTTTTTATTGAATGCATTAATTAAATAAATAATAACAATAAATAAAAATATTAAATAACGAGTTATTTTTTAACGAAGGATTTATTGTAAAATATTTGGCCCCAGCTCTTGTCAAATGGCCCCTATAAAATTTCGAAAAGGCCCTCACTGCTTTTTTCTTCCCGGCAACGCTGCTTGGAATAATCATGGATTCCAAGTAAACATGGAAACGGGACACAGAGGAACAAATGAAAAGAGCACTCTGCGCTTGCTACACATGCATAAAAACCTTCGGTACACGGTGGGGATTGCGACCGCAGGTCAACCAGTACAGAGAATATCAAATAAAGAAGCCAATCCTCGGCTGTCTATTTGATTTGCCTACAAGCTAAAACGAACAGCTGTGATGATTAGATTTGCAAAGTATTAGTGAAAAGCAGTGCAAAACGCACACATAGAATCAACTAGTCATTCAGCACAGGTCTTGTTGTTGTTGCAATTCACATCTATTTCTTCGACACGAAATGAAATTACAAATACAACAATGTAAACAAATGGGTTTTGGGGGGTGAAACGTACGAAGGATTGGTTTCTTTATTTGATATTCTCTGATCCAGTAGATGTACACAGTACACTGCGATTGTTCGCAGTGTTCCCAGATTGGTGGTTTTTCCAACCAAAATGGTTGGAAAAAATGCCTTTGGTGGGAAAAATGGTGGGAAAATATTCATAGTGGGATTTATGGTGGGAAAATATTTCAATGGTCTCTTTTTTGGTGGGAAAAACCACAATTCACTATTACCTGCCTATCTTCGAGTTTTATGACATATAATGATTTGGCACTAAAAAACAGAAACTTTCAAAAATATTTTTTTTTGTGAATACCACACAAATGAGGTACCAAAAATCAATGAAACTTACTAGCTGACCTTTTATAACCGTTAAGTGACCTTTCAACTGAGATGCCGACATTTTGTTTGTAACCTTGAAACGAAGTTTAACTGAGCAATTATTGAAAATAGTTGATCTTGTCATGATCTATAGTCTATCCAACAAAAATTAAATTGTCAGTACAGGGAAGATAGGACGTTTGCCTCTCAGTCTGGTTGCATTGGCTTGCATACATCTGTCTCAAGTTAAAGCTCTCATAGGGTTTCCATACTTTGAATTATAAATTGCCACAAATCGAAAAACAATGTGCATATGGTTACCATGAGTACCATTTCAAACATATTAAAAAAAGATCAATTTATCTTTTTTTTCCCACACCACACCCTTAAATGAATTTGATCACGTAACGCTTTGTGAACGTTTCAAAACTTCGTACAAATAACTTTTTTTTTCTTAAAGACTAAAAATGTACAAATTTTAACTGCATTTTAAAGGTGTATTCAGAAACACAAAAAAATAGTAAGAAAACAATCAAAACGATAACACTGTTGGCTCTCACCCTTATAAATTTTGTTCTCAAAAGCTTCAAAGCCGAAAGTTCTTTCATAAAAACCAATGAAAAAGCTCTTGTATTGTTGCGACTTGGCAAAGGCAACTCTGTTGGAATGTTAATTTTATTTCAAACAGCGAAGATAGAAGCGAAAGCGAGTATACGATCAGATATCAGAATGCTTTTGGCATTGAAAGACAACGGCCATGTTGTAGCGTAGAGAATGTTTCAAGGAATTACAAAACAATTCCTGTATGTATAGTAGATCAAACTATGGTGCTAATAGTCCACTAAATCTTTTAATTAATATTTTCAATAATAATTATAATCTCATTAATTCCATTAATGACAATGTTAAATCTAACAACTTAAAGAATAGGTTTTATAATACTATTAATAATGTTATAGAGGAAGTGTACCAATTATGGAATACGCTCCTAATATGGAATAGTGCTATATTTTGAAAACTACGTAATATTTTTACCTGTTTATTTCAGGTAAAGCTTTCTTTTCATGTGCATATTCGTTGTTATTATTCTCTTGAAAGGTGATCTTTGTAGACATGAGCAGTTATTAAAAGTAGTGTTTTGGTAAAGTGCGTAACAAATTATTAAGGGCTTATTTTTCTTATATTTTTGTATGGGTTCAAGTTTAAACATATTTTTTGTCCCGTGTTATTAGGAAAAAGCTCAACCTTTGAGGTAACTTAAATTATTTAGGTAAGCTCAGTTAAATAATAACTAAATTTTAACATAGTAAAGTCAGTCTTCATGTTCCTAATATGGAATATCAGTATGTTCCTAATATGGAATAGTATTTCATATTGAATATTGAATAGTATTCCTAATATGGAATAGTATTCCATATTGGGAACCACCTAAAATATTTGTTTAAATTTGTACATAGGCTGTCTTGTAATTAATTAGATGACACCAAAAGAAAAAAAGCGTAACGTCCGGGACAAGGCGGATATGGTGAAAGCCATAGCAGCCGTCAAGTCAAAAGAAATTGGCTTCAAGAAAGCTGCCCACAATTTTCATGTTGCCCATACAAAATTTTTCAAATTGTTTCAAATTTTTCAATACCTTTTGACCTCTTGCATTCTTTATTGCTCTGCCACAGAATCTCATAGATAATCTTATTTGTGTTTTCTGCACATAAATTAAATTATCACATATATTATGGGGAAATCCTTAGTGGTCCATATTAGGGTCACTTTTTGAAATGTGCTCATTATGGCTGTTTTTACCTTTTAATTTATTAATTTTTTTTTGATAATTTGTTAAAGTTCTACTTTTGTTTAAAAGCAAGTTTAGTATTTTTATCAAGATCTATTTAAAAGACCGAAAAAAAATAAATTTTTTTGTGTTCAAAATTGAGTTTATATTTTGGTATTCCATAATCGGTACACTTCCTCTATAGATTTAAGCTTTGTATATTCATTTAACTATCTACCGTTAGCATTTAACGAAATAAAATAAAATAAAATAAAATAAAGGACAAGTTGACTTTCTTCACCAATTACTGACCAATTAGATGACATACTTTTTTTGCGAATATGAAGTACCAAGAGTGCAGCGCCAAAATTCTCCTTTTTTTATATCTAGGAAATATTTATAGCAGAAAAGGTTATGGTGGTTTTTTTTTCCTCCCAGTACAAAAATGGTGGGATTTTTTTTGGAATTTGGTGGGATTCTAGAAATCTCATCTAGCATCACTGATTGTTCGTCCCATACTTACCTATGGTTCTATCGAGTGGTGGAAGTTACAGAGACTAGTGCGTATAGGAATAACGGGGGCACAGATGTCTACGCCACAACCAGGGTTGGAAATTATTTTAAATCCTCCAGTAATAGGCGACCACATATAAGATGCACAGCAGCAGCGCACTTCGACTCACAGAACTGGGGTCATGGAAGCAAAGCACAGCACCTATGGTCATGGGTCTTTCTTGCAAAGGTTTGACACAGTGGCCGGACTTGATGTGACGACTGACTACAAACCACCTTAAATGAATTTTTACAAACACTTCTCTATTTCAATACCCAAAAGGCATAGATGGGAACCCAACTCACTAATCAGTGAACAGTGAACATGGGTCAAAAATGGAAGAAGGAACAGGAGCTGGAGTGTTCTATGAAGCGGCTCTGGACCTTTGGCACCTCATATGAGAGAGATTTGATAAAAAAGATGCCATTTAATTGGTCAGAAAAAGTCAACTGGTCCCAGAATTTGGTCAGCCCTAGATAACTTGTATAAAAGGCTTAAACTTTCTCAAGGTCGCTCAAGGTCACGCGCGATATTTGGCACCTCATTTATGGGAAATTTGCAAAAAATGTATACCATCCGGAAGATTTCTAGATCGTGATAAAAGGTCAACTATTTTCAGTATCTAATTGGTCAGCCATAGATTTTTTTCTATGAATTTTTGAAGTTCGTTTCAAGGTCACAAAAAAAAACTTTTGGCACCTCATTTGGGTCATTAAAAAAAAAGATATGCAATTTGAAAGGCCTCTTCAGGGTTGTAAAAGGTCAGCTATTTTCAGTAATTGGTCAGGGTCAACCATAAATTTTTGTATGAATATTTAATGAATAAGAAAAAAAAATCAAGGTCAAAACTATTTTTGGCACCTCATTTTAGGGAAATTAGCAAAAAATGTGTACCATCTGTAAAATCTCTTGATCTTTATAAAAGGTCAGCTAGTTTCAGTAATTGGTCAGGTATAGATTTCTTATAATGAATTTAAAAAAAAATTCAAGGTCATAGCGATTGTTGGCACCTCATTTATGGGAAATTTGCAAAAAATAAATACCCATCAGAAAGGCCCTGAGAACTATATAAAAGGTCAGCTAGTTTTAGTAATTGGTCCGCTATAGATTCATTTTTACGTCGGTTATTCGTCAGTTAAGGATAGTTTTTTCACACCAAAATGCGCTGAAACACAATTTTGACCAGTGAATAACTTTTTTCACAAAGATATTTTAAATAAGCTCTTATAGTAACTATTGTAGTTCATAAAAATAACTTTCCAACGATATATATCACGTCGTTATTGGTCTTGGAGTTTGGTGTGTCCAATTCTCTTTTGTATGGAAAAGAGAATAGCCTAAGAGGCACTGATTGATTTATCACCTTAGAAAACATTTTTTTGGTCAAAAACTTTATTTTAATTATTTATTTATTTATTTATTTATTTATTCGTTAAATAACTAACGATAGAAGCTTACAAAACTAATTTTACATTACATTACAACTTAAATAAATATAGTCAACTACAATAATGAATTGAAAAAGGTTTCTTTGAATTTACAACTTTTAACATTGTCGTTTATAGAAGAAAATACACAATAATATTTATTGAAGACTGAAATCAATTGATTTAATGGACTATTCACACCATAATTTGTTCTACTGTAGATCGGACATAAGGGCAACTGTCTTCTTAAGCTTGCCTGACTATAACTGAAATTTAAACGACACAGAGCTGATGGAGACACTATTGACCCATTGATTAATTTTATAATAAAGCATAGCTGTATATATTGTCTATGTTTTGAGAGTAAAGGAAGATTAATTAACGTGAGTCTTTGAGAATAAGGAGGTAAGGCATGTCTATGCGACCACGGCAGAAAGCGAAGACAGAAGCGCATAAACCTTCTCTGGATACTTTCAAGTCTGTTTATGTGTACTGTGTAGTAAGGGGCCCATACCACGCATCCATATTCAAGTACTGGCCTTACAAAAGATACATATAAAAGCTTTAGAACGTATGGGTCCTTGAAATCACGAGAGAATCGTTTTATGAATCCCAGAATTTTATTGGCTTTTTTAATGACATAGTTATAGTGGTCGACAAAAGTTAATTTTGTGTCGAGAACAATACCCAGATCAGAAAAAACAGATAATCTACATAAAGAAGAAGAATCTAACATATAATTAAAAGTTATCACATTTTTTTTGCGTGTAAAACACATTGTTTTACATTTGTCAATATTCAATAGGAGACGGTTTGAATTGCACCATTCCCTAAACCTATAAAGATCTTCTTGGAGTTTTAAACAGTCATTTATAGAAGTTACACTTTTGAAAATTTTAATGTCATCGGCATATATAAGAAAAGAGGAATTTTGAATAATTGAATTCAAGTCATTTATATATAAAATAAATAATAATGGGCCTAAGTGGCTACCTTGAGGAACACCAGAGTTGACTATAAAATGATCAGAGTGCTCATTACGAAATCTCACACTATAACATCTATTCATCAAGTAGGACGAGATCCACTTTAAGAAACATTCATTGAAGCCCAAAGCCATCAGTTTATTAATCAAAGTTTTATGGCACAATTTATCAAAAGCCTTACTAAAATCGGTAAAGATACAATCAACTTGATTTCGCTCTTCAAAGGAATCAAGACAAAAGGATGTAAAATGAAACAGGTTTGTTACAGTTGACTTGTTTTTAACGAAACCATGTTGGTTGTCACAAATAATAGATGTACAATTAAAAGACAATACATTACAGATTATGGATTCAAACAGTTTTGGAATAACAGAAAGTTTGGCTATAGGGCGGTAATTTGTTATGTCATTTTTCGACCCTTTTTTATGAACAGGTGTTATAAATGCACTTTTCCACAGAATACGGAAGATTGAACTTTTAAGAGATTCATTGAAAAGAATATGTAGAGGATAGCACAACTGAGAAACACATTTCTTTAATACACATGATGGTACACCATCAGGACCAGGACTAAAACAATCATCTAGCTCAAGTACACTTTGGATAATTGAATTCTCACACACACTAAAATTAATTGAGTTAAGGTGTGAAAAACTGTTGTTAGAAAGTAGTGGATCCAAGGGTTCGTGAGAACCAGATACTACAAATGCATCTTTAAAAAAATTTGCAAACATATTTGCAATCACTTCTGAGTCGTGACTAGTAGCGTTTTCAAAAGACAAAGAATTAGGGTAGTCATCAAATTTTCTTTTGGTGGACACAAAATTCCAAAAGTTCTTTGGGTTACGTTTAAGATCATTTTCTGTTTTAGCGATGTAATCTGAATGTAAGAAATTAGAATAGTCTGTAAACATAAATTTTAGTTCGGAGTATGTCCTATAGTCTTCATCAGCTCTGGATTTACTATATTTTAACCATGCCTTGTTTCTTTTATTTTTTAAGTTTTTTAGTTGATTATTAAACCATGGTGGTGTTTTAGTACTAATGCAAGGTTTTCGTAATGGAGTAGTTTCATAAAAGCAATTAAAAAGTACATTATAAAATTTTAAGCACATATCATCAATACTACAATCTAGAAACACTTGATCCCAGTCAACATTACACAATAAATTAACAAGTTGATCAAAATTGCATTTTTTGAAATTGAACTCAAGTTTTTCATTTGGACTAGGTAGAATATTGCACATATTTAAATTCAGCATTATATCTAGGGCCGGATGGCGCCGGTCCTCATCTAATAATAGAATATCGGCATGTGTTACAGATGTATCAGCGTTTATTGTTTCAGAGAAAAAGATTAAATCTAGTATTTTATCGAAGCGATTAGAAATTCCATTGAATTGACTAAGTCCACATGAGGCTAAACCATCAATAATAGTGAACTCATTAGCACACGACGGGTTAACAGGAGATAAAATGTTGAAGTCTGTAGATTTGGTCCATTGCAGGTTCGAAAGATTAAAGTCACCTAAGATCAAGAGCTCATCACTTGGTTCCATTAGATCGTGTATGCTTTCAATACAGTTTATACAGTTTTCGTAAATATTTTTGGTAGATCTAGGAGGTATATAAACGGAGATGATGAAGAGTTGACCATTTTCTATTTTAATTTTAATACATATTATTTCTACATCAGAAGATTCAAAAATGTCAACCAAAGTGCATATTAAAGAGTTCTTCACTGCTAACAGTATTCCACCACCGACAGTGTCCAAGTCGTTTGAATGGTGTCGATCTCGTCTGAAGATTTGATAGTTTGTGTCGAAGAGTTCAGAATCTAAGAATGTGTCATTCAGCCAAGTTTCTGTCATTACAATAACATCGTGAGGAAGATTATTAATATTTTTATAGACCGTATTGATCTTAGTCCTTAAACCATTAACATTCTGGTAATAAATCAGTACTTGTTGAAGCTGCTTCTTTGGTGATTTAGCATTGTCCGGGTCTCTCGAAAAGGGTTGCGAGATGTAGTTTTCTCGTTAAATTGTTTATTTTTGAATTCGTGCATGATTATGCCCTTAGGCCATAATAATGAAGAGTTTAGAATACCAAAAATTGAGTCTGGGGCTCGTATTTTAAAAGATGCATATTTCGAATAGTTACGATGTATCATTTTCTCAACTTTTATAATTGTCGATGTTCCAATTTTATTAAAAATAAAATTTTTAATGTCAAGGGCGTTTGTTGAAGGGTCGAGCTTAGAAATAAATAAAGTTCGATGGCCTTCAACTACTTTTAGTCCAGATAAGATAGGTGATATTAAATGGATGTCTCTAAATGGTTGAGGATAAGAAGCCTTATTTGAAGTTTTAAATGATAAGGATGTGGTTGGGCATTCAATTGAAGTTTTTGGCGAATTTGTTGTTGATTCTGATGTTGATATGACTGTAGGATTTGCTGCTACTACGGTATGCACGGATATATTGGGTGATGAAGATGATGACATTGAAGGAGGTGGAGGACTTTGTATAGGTGGTGATGGTGATTCATTTTAGGGCATATGACTTTTATTGACAAAATTGAAATTGCCTTCTTTCACTAATTATTTATAGCCTATTGAATAGACCGGAAAATGAGAGGTATAAGGGAACAATTAAGTGCAAGGGTTTTTATTATTGAATATGTTTGTTTGGCCCATAAGCATGCTTAAAACCAAAAATTCTACTAAATTCATCCATGCGTTTATGATAGAATGGTCACACTGGCCGCTTTTCAATATTTTTGGTAAAACTCGAAAACTAAGCGGAATTTGACAATTTTACATATACTTAATACTTTTTGTTCAAAATTAAATTTTCTATTGGAATGGATAGTTCAAAAAATTTTACGAAAAAATTTAAGCAGGAAAAGTAAACAAAAACCAACTTTAAAAAAATCAAAAAATCAAGGATATCTAAACTGTGCATAACTTTTTTTGAAGCAAAGATAGGGTCAAGACATGCACAGACAAAACAAAGAAGAGACTAAAGGCCTTAATATGGCATGTTCAAAAATTAATATTAGTTCAAAATTGACAGAGATATTCCCATTCAAACCTTATCATTTCTTATAATTCTTCTCAGTTTTGGCCCGAAAGTCCCTTTTTCGGTACAATATGGCAAATTTCACTTTCGTAAAAATGTTCGAAATCAAAATTTTGATAAAATATGACATTGAGCGTTTCTTTGCTCCGAAAAAAACTATGCGCACTTTAGAAAAAAATTTAAAAATCTTTGATTTTTCGATTTTGTTATGTTGGTTTTTGTTTACTTTTCCTGCTTAAATTTTTTTAAGAAATTTTCCAAACTATCCATTTCGATAGAAAATTTAATTTTGAACAAAAAGTATTATATGTAAAATTGTCAAATTCCACTTAGTTTTCGAGTTATACCAAAAATACTGAAAAGTGGCCAGTGTGACCATTCTCTCAGAAACGCATGGGTGAATTTAGTAGCATTTTCGGTTTTAAGCATGCTTATGGGCCAAACAAACATATTCAATAATAAAAACCCTTGCACGTAATTGTTCCTTTTTAAAAGGTCTATTCAATAGGCTATTAATAACTTCTACATTTATCGTTTGATTTTGAAAAACTTTCGTTCAAATCTTTGCTAAAAAAATTGTTTTTCATTTGAGTCCTTAAAATTCTTTTAAATATTTTTGTTCTATCTACATTGTATATGGAGCAACCAATAACTAGAAATTTTTCAAAAATACTAGTTTTTCAAACTTTGAATGCCTGTAACTTATAAAATTTCAGTACATCGTCGGAAGGAGACAGATCACATCATTCAGAAAATACACATTTTATGTAAACTAGCTAAGCCGTTAGCGAGATTTATGGCAATATCTGAAAAAATAGCTGATGATTTTTGCGCATATATCGAAAACGCTTCTTTGAAAAAAAAAAAAATAATTTTGCTTTTCGAGTTTAGCGACTTAAAATTAGTTTAGAAAATATATTTTTTCTAAGGACCCTACCATGACCCAAAATTTTGTAAACTAGTGTTATCATTCAATATGTTATGAATTTTGACGAATTATCAAAACAAAAAAAATAAAGTTGACCAAAAATTTGATACTAAGACTTTAAGATATTAAATAGAAAATTCAGCTTTTTCTATTAACACAGAATCATTGGCACAATTGCTTTGAATTAAATTGCATTTCAAAATAAACAATTTTTTTTTTATTTTCTATCCTAAAATTCAAACTAATTTAAGTTTTAATTAAAATACAATTTCCTCTTAATAGATTGCAATACCGCCCGTGGCCCATCTTTGATGAAAGAATAAACCAAATCCTGGAGCTCCAAATGAAAATTTGATTTCGATAAAATAATAACTTAATCCTTTTTCCATTAATAATGGTTTGGATTTTAAAATACTAAGAATAAAATTTCATTAAATATCTTTTTTAAATCAGTTGTTCATTGTACAAGTTTATTTGTAGGTATATATATATCTATATGCATACATTACATAACATTTATGTGTTTTATATAGGTAAAATATGATTCTATGGAAAAAGTTTAAGATTTTTTTTTAAATAAATAAAATTTGGTTCATAATATTTACTAACGAAAAAAAGAAAATAATTAATGTTATATGACATAACATTAACATGGAGAGTTATTTTTGGTAAGTGTATCTTTTAAACTCGTTTAAATGAGTGGCACGCTATTTTGTTAAAGTTTTGGAACAATGAACTAACTCAAATACGTTATACAAAATTCAAGTTCAAGGACATTACCTTATAAAATAAGCTTCGTTTCTCCATTCTATATAATCAAAGGAGACGGTATAGTGCCCAGCCAAATTCGCGGCACTACACCCTGTTTACAGGAACAAACTCGGGCGATTTTCGACCCCTCTCTTACTTTAGTGCCAATGAAGTGAAAAACTTCAAATTAGCAGAATATGCTGAGCTAGTCAATAATAGTCAATTCACTAAATTTATAATCTCCTATAATTAGTAGTTCCTGAGATACAGGACTTCGAAAATCTCTAAGACCGTAACTGACTCAGATCATCATCAGCACTTCCCGACAATGTAGAGCCTTGAAATTTTTAACAACGTTAGGTCTTGTGGTGCATACAAAGGAAAAAATCGAAAATCTGCAATTTTCCATTCAGGGGGCGCCACAGTGGGCCAGATGATGTTTTGCGTCTCATAAATGTTTTTTTTTTTTTCAAAAATGATATAAATGTTTATGGTTTTATAAGAATGTATGAAAAGGATGTCAAATTTTGTATTACAATACAAATTTTATTTTTGAACCCAGCCATTTCATAGATATCACTATCCAAAGTGTTCGCAAGAGGTCTGCACTGCCTGAACAACGTAATGAAGTTCCTTATTAAATACATTTGTTTAACAATTTGTTTATTACACAAGTATTAAGTATTATAATAAAATAATATAAAATATAAAATATATTTAAAAACATTAATAAATTAAAATAAAATATTTATTTTTAAACGCATGATTTTTGATGGTCTTTTTAGATTTCGAGAGAACTTTTAAGCCCTTCCGCCGTTTTCTTTTTTTGTGTAGATGATTAATAAGTACGTTAATGAGAAGACAAGGCATTTATTCAGTTAACCCACCCTTAGACAGATCAATAAAGCTTCCAGAATTCTGCAGTGTCTTTCAAGCGGAAGTGCTCGCAGTTTGTGAGGCTGCAAAGAGCCTTTACACATGTAAGTTAGTTAACAAAAATATTGACATTTTTATTGATAGCCAGGCGGCAATAAAAGCCATTACCTCATTTGTTACAAAGTCTAAACTGGTTGATCGCTGTCGTGATGAGTTGAAATTACTTAGCGCATCAAATACAGTTACCCTTCGATGGGTCCCAGGACATCGTGACATATACGGGAACGAAATGGCAGATGAACTGGCCAAAAACGGATCATCTCTTGGTCCGAGCCAAACCGACTGCTCTGTTCTTATGCCACTAGAGCAAGAAAAAAGAAGAATCTGACAGAGTTTTCTCAAAGTTGCCAGCGATAGATGGTCAACAATTGATACCTGTCGTATTTCGAGGAACTTATGGCCGGATATTTCAAAGAAAAAACTGAGTATTTACTCAAGCTAAGCAGGCCTCAACTCTCCCTATTGGTTGGAATCCTAACGGGTCACAACACAATGGGAACCCACTTAAGTAGAATGGGCATCGGCTCATCTGACTTATGTAGAGGGTGTCAGGATGAAGAGGCGGAGGAGGGCTCAGTTCACTTCCTCTGTGAATGCCCCAGCCTAGCCAGAACTAGAAAGGCAGCTCTCGGAGAATACTTTTTCGACGAATTGGGCGACGTCTCGTGTTTGCCACTAAGAAACATCCTTAAATTCACTCAGAAGTCAGGATGGTTCAAGGAGGCCCCCCATACCTAAGCTTCCCATAATCAATTTCCTTCCCCCTCCTTATACCTACCTTGCCTACACCCAGGGGAGCACAATGGATCCATTGAGATCCGAGTGAGGGGATGCGACCTTCTCGTACCACCACCCCATTTAACCTAACCTAATTAGAAGACAAAAGAAAAAAAATCTGTCCCAATCTCCCCCTTTGATCAAGAGCAAAAAGCTATCATATGGTAGGTACAAAACAAAAAATCTCCAATTAGCTCTCCTGTTTTTTTTTAAGATTATGTTGTTTTTGTTTAAATATGTATGTTGTAAGTTAGTTTACATAGCTTTCTTCTAATATATGGTTGCAAACTTCTGTTATTTCTAAAGCTGCGTCCACATTGTGTTGTGTAGTTCAACATCGTTGATCAACAGTGTTGAGTACATGTAGACGTGTTGATCGACAATGCCAATCAACATTATTTGTTGACAAGTAAATAAATTAAAATAAATAAATGAAAAAGAAAACACTGTTTGTTATTATTTAAATTTAAATCTTCAAATAATTATCACAACTTTAATTTAAATTTTTCAAAATTGAAAATGAATTGAATTGAATTTTCAAAATTGAAAATTAAGTTTCCCGATGATGGAGATATACACTCCGAAACGCTTCGCTTGATATTAAAAATTAAAATTAAAATTAAAGTTGTGATTATTATTTGAAGATTTAAATCTGAATTTAAAAAAAAATTAAAAAGTTAGAAATTTAAGTGTTTTCTTTCTCATTTATTTATTTTAATTTATTTATTTGTTAACCACACAACTTGGAGACTCCATCAAAATGTAACATTTGTTGACCCGAACGCAACCCAATTCAAATGGATAGCAATCGACAAAATTGTTGTTCAACAAATTCCATTTTATTAATTTCATGAAATATATTAATCAATTTTTACTAGATGATAAATGCAAGTTTTCTTCTGAATACTTATTTAATGTAAATACATAATATCATTTTGAACCCTCAACCCTTCGGTTGGATCCTGACGCATCGATCAGAAAATTTCAATCCACACAAGTTGTTGATATGAAAGTTTTTGAGGTACACACTAGCATGTTGATCGACAATGTTAACCAACAATGTTGATCGGCATAGTGTGGAGGTCGGAGCCTCCTTAAGGTTTTATACTTTCTTGATGCTTGCTTGACATTAATAAAGGAACGTTTGTAGAGATGGGCATAATCGAATGATTTCAATAATCGAGATGTTAGTACTCGAGTGATCATAATAATCGAATGATCATTCGAGACATGAAATGAGGCGATGAGAACCAAAACTGGCCATATCCATGACAGAAAAACTTTGCGCAACCAATGGAAATTGTTAAATATCTTTTTAAGGAAACTTTTAATATAATTTTCCCTTAAACCACAACAAATTGATTTGAAAATCTATCGAGCTCCCATCACGTTGAACCGCGTGGTTGAATACACTTACATAAAAAATCAACGTCTCGAGTTCTCTATTATGTGTGTTCCTCTTTTTCTTACTTGAATAGTCGGAAAAAGTATTTTGACAAAAAAAAATCGCATTTTTCTTTATATCTTTCTTTTTGTTGATAGAAAAAATCTGAAAAAAATATTTTATAATGGAATCAAGATGAGCTTCCAAAAAAACATACAAAAGTTTGATTCATATTTATAGTTTCGAAAATAAAAATTGTATTTCAAAAACGTAGATATAGGAAAAAAAAGTACTTTGACAAAATTAAAAAGGCTTGTAAATACTGGTTTACTTTTTAGTACAGACAGTGAGGATTGTTTTTTAGTGTGCTTTTGGGTGCCAAATTCAAATCCGTCATCCGTTTGTGGCTATTAGCTCGGGGTTTCAAGAAATTCCCATTTGAAAATGACCAAAAATCGTTTTTTTGTTATTTATGAGGCCCTGTAACATCTAGAAATAATTATTTTTCACCAAATTTTAAAGTAAAATGTTCATACTTCAGAATGACCATAAACATTATATCGAAAAAAAAAATACCTCGAGAAAAAAATATAACCCCAAATTTGCATAAAAAATGTTTTTTTTCGGATTCGAATATCTCTAAAATGTGACGTGCTAGAGCAATTCCAAGACCAGATTCGAATTCAACGCATTAAAAACTATCAGAAAAGTATTTTTTGGTTCATGTTACAGACAAAAATTCAAATTTTTTGACACAAAGTAATTTCTTAGTGCTTTCGAGTAAAAATACATCAATTTTCGACTAGCGCTTGAGTCCAAATGGGCTGTCACAGAAAAAAAAAACATAAATAGATATTTATTGAAAATTGCGTACATTTTCAATGATAATTTGATGCAATTTTCGAATAATTGGTAGTTTTCGAGTTATTAGTGAAAAACTCCCAGAAAATGCATTTTTGCATCATGTTTTCCATTTTTTTCCATGTTGCGTCACGAAATCTTGTTGGCAAACCTCAGATACGGATTCAGCAACCCTGAAAACATAAAGGAGCGAACAAATCAAAACTACCCCACAATTTGCTCGCAAAGAGCCTTTTTGAGCACAAATTGACTGGACTATCATTTCAATGGATAGATATTACAAATTATTGGGGACTGTTCTTAGACTTATATTTAATTTCACTTCACTTTGCTCTGATGTGCAAACCTAGCTTTATTGCAGAGATCATGAAAATGAAAAAAAAAATTCATAAGCTAATGTTGATCATACATAATTGGACAGGTATAGGATTAACTACAAACGGTGATACCCTTTTTAAGTGTAGTAGCGAAATATCATTAAAGTAATATTCAAGCTACCTACCTGAAAATTAAAACTCAAATTTCCCCAACCCTAATATCTACCTATAAATTCCATAAATCCGTACCTACTATAGGAAAATCCAGATATTCATTCTTTTTAGAATTCATCATATTACTACCTACTTTAATAAAGGACGCTTGTCCTACTTGTATATTTAACATTGTAAAATCGGCTGACTGGCTCAGTGTGCAAGAATCTATCAAAGTTGAACAGTCCTTTTAGAAAATAAGCAGAATGCCATCTCAACAAAATATTAAAACAAACCATCAAACTCAAGAATTAGTACCATACTTACTTTTCGTATACCAAAAGGAACTTCGAGTAAGGCGCTCACCAGTTCCTGTGGTAAAAATCCAAGAAGAAGTTAAATATAATCTTACCAAAGAGCTAGTTCGAACTAATTTAAGTTTAGTCAAGAAATCTCCTAAAGAAATTGGACGTGATTATGGAAGTGAACTTTGCAAAATGTGGCAAAAGATGAAACTTACGAAGCTGAAGATGCAACAAAAAGCAGTGGTGGCGAACAAAGAGGAGAGCGCTTGAAGGATATACTAAACAAATATGGGATGCTTAAAGGAAAAATCAAACTGTTTTATATTATATGTATTTTAAGTCACACATTTTTATTGTAAGAACTGTAAGGCAAAATTAAATTCTAAAATAAAAATATTCAAGATTTTTGAATTTATTTATTTGATGTTGATATTTTCTTATAAAGTCATTTGGTCAGTAGTCATTTCGGAAAATGAGACTTTAAAAACTTTTAGCGATCAAAAAGTGAGTAAGAAAATTTTAATTTATCCATCAGTATGACAAAAGAACTGAGAAATTTAACTGAGGCATCCTATTCACGAGACTGAGATTGCTGAAGTCTCTGAGATCTCATTTTTCTGAACATTTGTATTACAATTCTTTTGAATCTTTCAAACAGGACGAGTTAGAAGGTGCCATAATAGTTTGATAATGTCTTATGGAGTTTTTAGCTCAACCATTTTTCCAATGATGAACTCCACCTGTTATGGGTAAAACACCCATATAGACCGTTGTTTGAAGACGTTTATGGTAATGATTGTACATTAAGCTCCAAAATGGTTATGATTAAACAGAAAATGAATGAGCACAAGAATTGGGGAAGAGTTGGGGAGAGCTAAAGTAGGTATCATCATCATCATCAAGTCCTGTAACCCCGGTTGGGGCATAGGGCGCCAACAAATCGTTTCCATCCTTCTCGGTCTGCAGATAGATATTTTAACTGTGGCCACGTCTTTCTCTGGGAGTCTGCTTCTGCTAGAACTGTTGATTTCCATGTTGTTCTTGGTCTTCCAACCCGCCGTGCACCCTGAGGATTCCATTCAAATGACTGCTTTGCAATTTCATCGTTTGGTTTCCTCAGTGTGTGACCAATCCATTGCTATTTACGCTTTCTTATGTCAACGTCCAGCCGCTCCTGGCTTGTCCTGCGCCACAATTCCTCGTTTGATATAATTTGTGGCCAGCGAATTTTTAGAATATGGCGTAGACAACGGTTCACAAAAGCCTGCAATTTCTTTGAGATGGTAGTCGTGACTTTCCAGGTTTCGCAAGCATATAACAGCACGGATTTGACATTGGATTCGAAGAATCTCAACTTTGTGCGCAAGGAGATTTGACATGATTTCCAAATTTGGGAGAGAGAACCGAAGGCTGCGCGAGCTTTATTTATTCTACTTTGAACGTCCAGATCAGTACCACCATTTGCTGAAACAATACTTCCAAGGTAGTTAAATTGTTCAACCTCTTCAACTGGCGTCTCCTGTATTAAAATACGCTGATGTGTGGAGCGGCCTGTGAGCATTATTTTTGTCTTTTTGCTATTTATTTTCAGACCACTAGCCTCTCCTTTTACCTTCAGAGCTTGACACATCCCGTTCAGCCCGCTGATGTTATTTGCCAAGAGACATATATCATCGGCATAGTCTAAGTGGCTAAGCCTTTCAAACGGTCTCCATTGAATGCCCTGCCTCTCTGATGTTCCAACGCTGGCCGTCAAGACATCGTCAATCGCCAGTAGAAAGAGAATTGGCGATAGAACATCTCCCTGTCTCACACCCTGCCGCACTTCGAAAGAGTCGGATAGCTGCCCATTGTGTAAAACAAAGCATCTTGCGTTGTTATAGGACTCTCTTATAATGGCAACAATTTTTGGGGGAATTCCTCTACCAAGAAGTGATCTCCATATACATTCACGGTTGACTCGGTCAAAGGCCTTCTCAAAATCCACAAACATGAGGTAAAGCGGTGATTGAAACTCCGCAGACTGCTCAAGAACGATACGCAGAGTGTTGATATGGTCGACACAAGACCGCCCACTGCGGAAACCAGCTTGATGCCTCTTGAGTGTAGACTCGATTCTAACCTTTATCCGCTCCAGAATGATGGTTGCCATTAATTTTGGAAAAACGGACAAAACTGTAATACCTCGCCAATTGTTGCAATTCTTAAGATCACCTTTCTTTGGCAACTTAACAATTACATCATCCTTCCAGTCGCTGGGATAGATTTCATTTTCCCACACAGCTTGTATCAACGGGTGTAGAATACTAGCCGTTCTGACAGGGTCAGCTTTCAGGAACTCGGCTGGTATACCATCAAGTCCAGCTGCTTTGTTGTTTTTGAGAAGATTTATCGAAGATTGAATTTCCAGTACTGTAGGGGGCTCGATGTCAATACCCCTATATGATCTACGCATCTCGTTAAGCTGGGGCACTTCAGCACTCTGCTCGACAGAATCCTCATTAAGCAAGGCACAAAAGTGCTCCTTCCACCTGCGCAGCTGATCCTCGATTGATACCAAAAGTGTACCATCCACATCCATTACAGGATGATTGGTGTTGGTTTTCTTCCCGACAACTTCCTTGGATATTTGGTACAATTCCCTCATGTCTCCTGTTCTTGCAGCGTTTTCCGCATTTTCTGCGAGACCGTCTAACCTCACCCTCTTGTCTCGTCTCACACAGCGATAGACCATCTTATGTGCTAAGCGATACTCTCTTCGCAATTCAGCCTTTCGTTGAGCATCTGCTTCGGCATTTATTTGCATCTTCAACGATTTGCGAAGCTCGATTTTATCCCAGGTGTCTTGGGATATCCAAGAGTCTCTAACTCTCGACTGCTTGGGTACAGTTTCGGATCCAGCATCCATAAAAACACTTTTCATATCACCCCACATCTCATCAATTGTTGAATGTTGTATTCCGTTTAATGACGAAGCTCTGTCGTTAAGGTTGGTGACATAGTTACGACATATGTTGGGATCACTTAAAGCATTTGTATTGAACTTCGAATTCCTTGCTGCACCCTGTGATTGACGTTGTACAGCTGCCGTTCGTAGCTTGAGACTCATGAGAACCAAATGATGGTCGCTTCCAATGTCGGCATTTCTTATGCTCCGAACATCGCACATTGACTTCCTCCATCGCTGCTGAATCATGATGTGGTCAATTTGGTTTTCAGTTTGACCATCCGGATGTACCCAGGTGATTTTGTTGCAAGTCTTATGTTTAAACACAGTTCCACCCAGTACAAGACGATTAGCGTTACAAAAATCGACCAGCAAATCGCCATTTTCATTTCGTGACCCCAAGCCATTTTTCCCCATGACGCGTTCCAGACCGTAGTTGTCTGATCCGACTTGGGCATTGAGATCTCCCATGACAATTATGATGTCGGCTCTTGGAACACCACTGTAAACTGAGTTAAGATGAGTGTAGAAAGCGGTTTTGTCTTCCTCGGTCGCTTCATTTGTGGGTTCGTAGCACTGAATTATTGTGACGTTGCGAATTTTTGAACGGAACCTTGCTGTCATTATTCTTGCAGAAATGGGCGCCCAGGATATAAGACTACGCCTTGCTTCTTCGTTCAACATAATTCCGACACCATGCAGCCTTTGGCCACCCTCTCTTTCATCCTCCCCGGAATACAGCATTCTCGTTTGCCCAGAGTCAGCTCTGTATTCGGCTCTTCCTCTCCACCTAGTTTCACTGATGCCCAGGATACTGATCTTAAGGTGAAGCATTTCACGCTCAACCTGCTCGTATCTACCTTCGCCGTACAAGGATCGAACGTTCCATGCTCCGATTTTCGTACGTATGCGGTAGCCAAAAGTATCATTTGCTCTTCTTTAAAAGACTTCTTCTATTTGTTAACGATTCATTTATTGTTATGGCGTCTTGATTGACGCTGGTACACGAAAAGTAGGTATACATCTCCAGAAATTGTTTGCTATGGTGTTTAGGAGCTGTGGAGGTCCCTTGCGACTTACGAACACAACATACATACCTTTGCATGTATGGAGTGTCTACGTACTGAATTGAAGCAAGAAAAGTGCCAGTAAATGGAAATATTTGAGAATAGGTATTGTTATTGTTGAGAAATTCCAAAAGTTATAACTCCAAGTAAATCCTAGTAATGAGTGGGGTAAATGGTAGGAGCTCTTTAATAGAATTCGCAAAAAAAATAATTTTTACATAAAAAAAAACAAATTTAAAAAAAAAACGGGTTTTTTTTAACTTGAGCTCTAAAAATACAGAGGCTTATGTACCTACAAGGTTTTTTATACCGGCACCTGAAGGTATAAATTCACTCCAAAGTTCAAGGGTAATTTTTAAAGTTGAAATCAAATACGTCGTCAAATTGAAGGATGCAAAATTAATTTTAAAGAAAAAAGTAAGGTATGCATACTTTCAGGTTTTTTGAAAAATTACCTCTTCGCGATCGTAAACTCCACAAATGCCGTTTGCTGATACCAAATTTATGTTCTACTTAAAAGCTTATGTTCTACCAAAGACCGTATAATACCAAGATACCGCATCTCAACCAACCACCAAAAATCAGCTTTAGATGCGGTCGGTCGGGGGAAGGGAAACATTCACACGTATTGTATCACATCCTCATTCACATTCGAACTCACATAACACATACAGACATGCAAGCCTTTATTCGCCGCAGACCCACGACCAGCGACCGCGCCACCGACGATTGTAAAACTTATACATAGACGGGGTTCTCACTCACACATCCATGGGGTCACCACTGGGGTCGTCACAGTACTAGCGCTTTGACTGCGAGTTTTTACACTAGATGCAATATCTTGGTATTATACGGTCTTTGGTTCTACTCAAGTATCTACCTATTAAAGTTTCGTATCAGCAACTGCAGGGCCTAAGTGAATTTGGAAACCGATAAACCTATAAATATATTCAAGGCCGAATCACCGGGGTGTTATCCCCCCCTGAAATTTTTAAGAAAGGCATTTATTTGTAAATCATACTTTTCCATTTTAGTATGACATTTGTACTCAAATTTCTGCGATAGTTATTAATTAATTTAATTTAAATAAGCTTATCTGCAACATAATTTTTTCTGAATATAGTAAGGCACCTAGCTACCTTGATGATTTCTTTAGTCAGCTTAAAATTAGATGTATTCTGATTCCCTCACAAAAATTAACAAACATTTAAAGAAGAAAACTTCAATTTTTTTTTTTTTAATTTGGATCGTGATAATTTAAAGTTTAAAGGCTGAATGCATGATATGGTAGACAAAATGCCATACACAACATGATTCACATACACAAGATTTTGGAGACTCCAACGGTTTTAACATGCACACCGGAAAGAACTTTTTCGACAGTGAAACGTCTAAAAACTTACCTAAGAGATTCTACTGATGAACATAAACTTTTAGGGTTGGAGTTAATGTCAGTTCATCGACAAATTGAGACTTACACTGAGAAGGATCTATTTCTCATAGGAGTGAGTTTTGCGCAAAAAAATAAATGTTTGACTTACAAGCATGGTTTGCAGTTCCCATGCAAATGAAAACCCAAGTTTTTCAAAACAATTTTTCACCTATTCTGTGCTTAATTTTGTATAATATTTAAGGCGCATACTAGCCTTGGATATATTCACATCTTAGTTCTGTAAGAGGTCTCTAAATCGGGATCATGTCGTTATCTCGAATGACAAAAATCTCGAATGCAAAAAATCTCGAAATAAAAAAATAAAATCTCGAATGCAAAAATCTGGAAAGCACAAAAATCTAGAATGAACAAAAATCACGAAAGACATAATCTCGAAAAATAAAAACAAATTCGAGATTTTTTTTTTTTACTTATTTCAAAAGTTATGTCTCTGATAACACGTATTTTATGTTCAGTTTATCAAATTATTGACTTTTCTGGGCAAAAAAAGTAAAAAAAATCTAACAATTGAAATGCAACAGATATATTTCATAACAAGACAACATGAAAAATATATCAAAAAAATAAATAAAAATATAAGCTACATAGAATTCAAAACGAATAGCAGTGGTTCCAGGCATGCCAACAGTCTGACATTCTCACAGAGTGTCGAGTTTTTTCGGCTTTAAGTTTGGCAGTGGCACATTTTTAGATAAACTTTGTTTTGAGTGTGACAGTGCAAAAGTATACAGCTGTCCAAGAAAATTGTTCCCCTAGGTGCCAACTTGGCGATGGAACACAACCTAAACGGTGCAACGGGGTTTCCTGGGTGGAACAAAGGACCCAAGAAGAGAATTAAAAACCTTTGAACCCGAGAACCAGGCTGCTCAAGGTACTTTTGCTCCACCTCAGTCAGTCGTACTCTTATACCAGTCACCTCAACAAAAATAAAGTCTTAAAAAATATAAAAACTGAATCAATAAACTTATTTAAAAAACAAAAACTTGAGTTGGTATAAATATAAATGTCATTCATTAAATTTCCAGCTGTTTGCAAGGCTCAAAATTGTAACTTCTTTTAGATAGATAGACATTCTAAGTCTAGAATTAATATTAATTTTTGAGACAATGGTTATAATTCGCGCGCGCAAATTATAACCATTAATATTTATTCTAGATTTTTTGCATTCGAGATTTTTTTTTCTAGATTTTTGTAATTCGAGATTATGCTTTCTAGATTTTTGTTTTCGAGATTTTATTAGTTCTAGATTTTATTTTTCTAGATTTTTACTTTAGAGATTTTTGCTTTCTTGATTATGGTTTTCTAGATATCGTGGTAGACCCCTCTAAATCTTATGTTGGTCTATTTCTCCAAAATCAAAGATTTTCAGGTTAGTAAAAATCTATAAAAAGTACAGATGTCTCAAAATAAAACAAAATGGAGTTAAGGAGTTTTCATCCAATGGCGACAATGTATTCTATTGTCAGTGTCTTAATTTCACAAAAAAAAAAAAATAAAACAAGGAATCGCTATTTTGAATCAATAATATAATTCAATAAGTTCAATCCATAATGCTAAGTCTTCTACCTGGCTGATTTATTTCAGTAGTATATAGAATTTGTATTATAAAACCTTTTTAAATAAAGAATCTCTAAACAAAACAAATGGTGTGGTCGATCATGTTTTAAAATAATATGTCCTTGAGTTTCTAAATTATATTCCAGTCCAGGAAATGTAATTATAGCAAAAACTCATAAGCGCTTGTATTCATAACACGAATGAACACAAAGGAAAGTCAGTCCCAAATTAATCTTAATAGACCTGTGAAATTTTGTATACTTCATCATTATCTCAATGGATAATTCCGTGTGCCATTTGATAATAATTTTGCTAACATAATTTATGTTAATTGCAGATTTTACGCAATTTACGTGATAATCTCCTTGATGTGAAGATTAAATTAACGCCTATTAAGTTGTTATGATAAATCTTGTGAGAGTTGTTTGAAGAAAAGGGATTACAGAAAATAAAAAATACTCTATTCAAGATTATAATCCTCGTTCTTGAAATAAGAAAACTCTTTTAATTGATTTGGCCTAGTTGATTGTCTTTTTAAATCAACTTTGATTTTGTTGTCACAATTTTAAAACGCGAAAAATCTAAAACGAGAGAGAAATGTTTCTTTTTTATGATGAAGTTTTTCTTTAGATTTGTTCTATTTAAAATTTGGTTGAGGCTTTATTCCTTAAGGGATATTTTCTAAAATTCTAATTTTTCTAGATGATTTTATTTCTTCCTTGTTTTCCTGATGATGATGAATTGTTTGTAACATCAACTGGGCTGGATTTGGCCTATTTTTATGTACATTATGTAGCTACCTCCTCATATATACGGTCCTCGTTTTATTTGTAGATATGTAAAGTTGTATACACTATTTAGTTTAGTTTATTCATCAAGCTGAGTTTAACAAAACTCTGCTCTTATAGATTACGATTTATAAAAATCATTGTAGATATATAAATTCTATAGTATTCTCATGAAGAAAAACAGCTCGTGGCCGTCTAGTGTCCAAATGTATCTAATCCTTATATTTTTGTTAAGGAATCTCGGTAAGGCGATCACAGCGAACCTTTCGACCAAATGTCATTGTCGTAACTTTTTCGACAAATGAAAAACAGAATAAAAATTAACACTTAGCTTCTTACAACTTTATTTACTCTAAAACTTTTAGTTGGCTTGAATCTTAGTTTTTTAATTTATTACAAAATTTTCAATTCTCAAATATAATCGTGCTCGTTGCCTCGTCGTCGTTGTTCTCGAATGATTGAGCCAGAAAAAACCACCCTAGCCGACGTTACTGGAAAATTTTAAATATCTTGGAAAACTGATGGAAAGGTGAGTACATAAAAAATGGTAAAACTACAAACGTCAAAGAGTGGCCGCAGCCAGACAGAAAGTGCTAAGTGGTTGGGTTCAGTGCTCTCGAGGTTTTGTGACAGTCATCCTACAAAATCGTGTTTCATGAGAATACTATAGAGTGGATATAGTTACAATGATAAAATGAATATAACACTACAGTAAATAATAATGGGTAATAAAAATATATACAATTGGTGTTAGTATGAAATAATGTAAGTAATAAAAGCCAAAATTCAGAAAAACAATTTACTGTTTAATATTTTGTTTCCATTTTGAGTAATATTTCCTTGTTTTTGTAAGTTTTATTGAGAGTAAAATATGACCAAAATAAAAGTTTAAAACCCAGGAAATATTATTTCCTTTTGAAACCGATTAACAAATGATTCACAAAATTGAACAAAGGTGAAAAAATCTTCGATTATGAATAATTAATTTCTGAGCTGGTTTAAATCCCAATTCCTGGATTAGCGATACTTCGAATTCAAATCATTTTTATGATTCAAAATTCATAAATAAATTAATGAATTCTCCACGTGGCATCCACCCATTTCCTCAAAAATTCATATAAATTATATGGAGCACTTTCGACTGCTATAAAGCAATAAAAATTGGTGGACCAGTATGCTCTGAAGTTCATGCAAGGAAAAGAAAATCGAAAATTAAAGATTTTTCATTCAGAGGGCGTGGCATCCAACCACTTCCTCAAAAATTGTTATAAGTTATATGGGGCACTTACGACTGCTATAAAACGATTCAAATTGATAGAGTGGTAAGGCTTAAAATCTAGAATTTTCTGTTCAGGAGGTGTGGCATCCACCCACTTTCCAAAAACAAATTTTGTCATTTTTATTGAATTGTTTTAATTTTTTTGATTGAATCACTTGGCATGTTCAGGAAGGAAAATGAGATTCCAAAGCCCTCAGCAATCTCACTCCCGTGAACAGGATTCCTAAGAAAAATTTCTCAGTTTAGCTGTCAACTTACTGAAGAAACAAATTTTTGAATTCGCATGCTCACTTTTTTAAAGAGCTAAACTAGCTGAGGAATCTGAGTTCTCATTTTCCTGAACAAACTTTCTAATTATTCTTCGAAAAATTAATTTAGCAGAGTATGACATTTTAGCTTAGCTATATATATGTATGTATTTGCGTGTTATAGTGCTTGTGGTTTCGATTTTGAATTTATCTTATGTTCTTTTCAAAAGAACTGGATAAAAGCCATTCTGAGAGGCTCACATGGCTCCTGGGCGACCAATAAAAAAATACCATAAAGGGCATTATGACATGGTTGACTTCTCTTTTTGTCACATCAGAAATCTTAATTTCGCTATATTCCTACTCTTACTCGAACAAAATTAATATCAACTTTTTTTTCTGTGGGATCGGATGACTGCCTTATTAAGACTCAAAACAAATGCAAATCCCTGCGTGAGACCACAAGGCATCATCAAAAGATACGCGTAGTTCTCTCTTTGAATGAGATTAATATGGTACGACGCACGGGCATTTAATCATGCCATCAAAGTAAATTTTTCAAGGTATTGAAATAAATCCCCAGCCCTATACAATGAATACGATTAATTAAAAGCATCAACTTGGAAAAAGAGCCTGAAAAAAAAAACATTTCCGAGAAAATCTTTAAGGCAGTTATTTCGCTATTGGCCGCCCATCGCATGGTCGTGGAAGAGGTGTTCTGTTTCTCTATTTTTACAAGGGGATATCATAGTAGTTATAATCTTCACTATTATGTCAAGAGGCCCATGGAGTGGGTATAATATTATTATGATGATAATGAGATATATGAGATATTGTTGAAATACTAATTAAAGACCAATTTTATGTTACAAAGCTTGGGTCGGGTATATACGCTGCTGAGTTCAATTATTGGCAAATATTCTTTGAGCTACACTTTGCAACCTTTGAATTATGCTATCAATATATGGAAGAGATGGGAGTGAAAGGTATCGTCTTACAATTGATTAATATTGGCAGGGCCCGACCTAGCTTTTTTGCCGCCCTGGGCAAAAATAATAATAGCCGCCCTTTGTAATGACACTTTGTGAGCCATATGTCACTGCAGAGATGGTGCGATTTTTAAGCAATTTAAATAAAATGCACGACTGGATCGCACGTACTTCCTCTTATGTTCAAGTTGTGTGGGACTTAAGAACTTTAAAAAATATTCAAGTAAGTATAGAAAAAGTATACAAAGCATTTAAAACGTTCTTTTAATTGTTGATAAATAACTTAAACCTAAAAAAAAGTATGCCATTTGATCACTTGAAAAAATGTGAATATATGCAAAAAATATTTAAAATCGTTGGAGCCGTTTTCTTAAAAATTAATTTTTTATATACCTATAAAATTTTTGTAACATTTTTGAAAAAAAAAAAATGGTATGCCAATTTTGAGTATGTATTAATATACATTTTAAACTGAAATTTTAAAACAATTCATCAACCCGTTTTTGAAATATTGAATTTTCAAAAAAAAATTTTGAATCTTTTTTTAAAAATCCAAAATTTATTTTTGCAAAAATTTTGGTATGCAGTATTTGTATATTCTAACAAAGCTTTTGTGTAAAAATTTTTATAGAAATCGGATGAGCGGTTAAAGAGAAAACCAAAAATCGAAAAAACCGTTGGAGGTACCGTTAATAAATGTTTTTGGTGATTTTTTTCTTATTAAAAGGTACATAATATCTACAATAATACACAGATTTTTTGTATCAAAATCGTTGGAGCCGTTTTTGAGATAAATAAGCTTTTCCTTAATGGTTGTATGGCAAGTACCGTTATTTTTTAGCTAACAAAAAATTCAATTTCCCCTCTGGAGAGTTACAAAAAAACCTTAAGTTCAAAATTTGAAGATAATCGCTTCAGTGGCTTAGGCTGTAGGTTGAGGTACGGACAGACAGACAGACAGACAAACAGACAGACAGACAGACAGAATTGTGCCACCCACTTTTTTCATGTTCTCTGTCATCGTAATGTCATGTTTGATTGTTATCTCGAATTTTTTTTTGCACGAATCGAAAACTTGCCCTATATTACCTGTATCGCAAGTAAAAAATTAGGTTATCATTTCGATCAGTATGAATGCAGTTTCGTTGGAATTGTGTTATATTCACATTAATTTGTTAGTCTACTAGGGCTTCTAAAAAAGTATATCAAATTGTATGACTATTTGTTATGTTAACATACATATGTACAGCATTTTAATAATAATTTTTCGTTCTGACTTAAAAAAATTATCAAAATCGGTTTGGTAGTTTAGAAGATAAAGTCTAAAATGTTTTAAAGTTGGTTTATATTTATTAGGGTGGTCCTTCAATTGGACATAGTCTTGGATAGTCCTCATTCGATTCAAAACATTGAAAACCAATTTCCCTGATTTTCAGATTTTTATTTCACCCCCTTCGTCAACCTCTTTTCACTTTAAAGCCTGGTTTATACATCCATGCGAAGTGTAGTTTTCATAGAAAAAAATACTTTTGTTCCTAGGCGTGGAAAACTGTCAAAATCTAAATGCAATTATTTTGGCGACAAGGAGCAACAAATTTGTCTCGAAACAAATGCAACTCAATGGGCTTTTTGTAACCAAATATTATGACGAAAACTATTTTTTTTTTAAACCCTTTGGCTCATTAATTATTGATGTTTCATTTCAAATTTGATTTCACTTCGCTTTGAAGTATAAACTAGGCTTAAGTTATTAATTGCGGGCTAATAAGGTGGATTCTTATAGTTATAACACACAAAAAAAATATCAGAGCGTATAGATTAAATTCAGACGAGAAAAAAAATCATATTGGTGGTCTATTTCCCCGGGTTAATTCTCTAAAAATTTTACCCGAAATAGAAATAAAAAAAAAAATATTTAAAAAAACAACGGAAACACTAACAATGAAATGCTATAGCTTTTTTTAAAGCCACAAATTTACTCTCTAACGTGCTCTTTAAATCCATTCTTTATTGTAAACAGTTTTTGAAAAAAATGTTTTCAAACCCAAAAAATTATTATTTTTTTTTTTTAATTTTAAATTTTAAAATTATGTTTTCAATAACTATTTACAGTAAAAACTTGATGTAAAAAGCATGTTAGAGAGTGAATTTGTATAAAAGAGTGGATTCGTGACTTATAAAAAAGCTATAGCATGGAAGACGAAGGGAGTGATATTAAAATCTGAAAAAAATAGATTTTTTGTGTCATTTGATGTCTATGCAGCTCGGAATTTCCAAAAAAAAGAACCATACAAGGACCACCCTGATATTTATGTATCTTTTCTAACATCGACTTGCTTGAAATAATTGTTGCCTTCTGTTTAAATAAATGATTTTTTTTTATTTTAAACTGCAAAAGAAATAATTTACAAACAAAACATTTTTAACTAAACATTATTTTGTCTAGCATTTTTTTCAATATTTTGTGTTTAATTTTTTTAAGTATTCAATGCCCTGAGCCTGAGCAGTTCCTACGCAATTACATACTTATAGCTGTATACAATACATACATGCAAATATTTTCAAAACTTTCAGCATCCAGAAACAAATTGGCAAATGTCCCTTTCGGTATTTTTTTAGAATTAAGGTCTCAACTCGGGAAAAAAGCTGTCCGACGAAACAGTTGATTTTATGCCGGAAGGCGGGGACATCTCGGATCGTCTGGCAATGCTTATGTAATGCTTCATTACAACTTGAAGCAAAGTATACAAACAATTTAAGCTTATGACAATCCAAGTACAGAGTTGTAGAATTGTCATTATACGGCACCCTTGCGATGGTGTTTTATCGCATTCCTTCAAAAAAGTTTTTAAATGTTGATCTTTTATTTTTCAGCTTCATGAGCAGTATGAAAGTTTGTCAATAGTTTACTGAAAGGTCTTTTCTTTATTTATAGCTGTATCGGAACAATTATGTATGCCTGTCAGTTACAAAATTCATACAATTATTTTTAGTAGACGCCAACCAGCCTAAATTTCCAATGTTGCCGCCCTCAACTTTTGCCGCCCGGGTCAAAATGCCCGGGTCGCCCCCCCCCCCATAGATCAGACCCTGAATATTGGAAAGAAATTCTTCCGCGCTGCTGAGCACAAATTTGGCAGTTTTCCAGCGGAATTCTATGACATAAGTTAAACATTAGGACATTAAACTGACTGGGTTCCCCCTAAAAAGGATCTGATGGATGAATTAAAAGCAGACAGTCGACTCTCTTTCTTAGTCTAATTTTCATGGGATTAGAAAGATTAGAGTTGGAGAGAAAAATATTTTTTTGTTAAAAAGTGTTTATTGAATGCAAAAATAAATAAAAAGAAGCTTCTTGTAGAAGTCATTACTACTTTATGTAAATACTGAGAGCAAAACAGTTTAATAAAGTTAAGAATATCACACCTTTAACTTTGTGTGTTTTCTAGAAAAATGACTCCCAAGTTAAAGTTCATCCTTATCATGTAAGAAATAATTTATAGACATTTGCCAAAAAGCGCACGGATTCCAGTTTCCTGACCAGACTATAAGTGCTTTCTGATTTACCAATAACTGTGAATTGTGGAATTTGATCCTTTTAAAATTTAATAATATCTTTAAACAACCAATTTGTCTCCACTGTACCACTGTACGATCGGATGTCTCTGCCTATTAATTAAAGTACATATATATGCACTTTAATTAAACACATCGTAAAATTATTTATCACTTTAAGTGTACCCAAATCTGCAGAAGAAGAAAAAACTCAATTTTTGTTAGTGATATCAAATCCAATGATAAAGTCTGTCGTACTCAGTGGCGTATTTAAGGATTTGGCGCCCCGAGCCAATAAGATTTGGCGCCCCATTAATGAACGAAAAAAGCTAATATGACTTCATAATGAAAAAAGGCATACAAAACAAACACATTTTTAATATTTTTGACAACGCACAAATTGGTTGACACATTCATCAATAGCACTGTTATAATTGATTAAACAACTAAAAATATAAGCCGAAAATAATCTTGTATTTGTCATATGAATTTAAAGCAAATTAAACGCTTACTTGTAAGCACACATCCCGATCTTACAGCTCCAAAGTTTTTGAATATTTAAGTTTCTAATCAACAATACAGTTATCGAACATAATAAAAAAAACTATGATTCTCTTAGTGCACAAAATTGCTAGGTAAATTAAAGGTTTTAATTCAAAAATGATTTTTGTAGCTCAAATGGATCGTTATTTTCAATTTTATTCTTTTTTTTTTATTTTTCCTGTGGGTAGGTTAGGTGTAAAACCTCCAAAAGGTTCTAGGAGGACCGAACACGTGCTCATAAGTGTGTGAGATTCTTACTGCACTAAAAGCACCTCCACTTCCACTTTCTGATTGCATCTAAATTGAAACTTATCTAGCTATATATTTTAACGAAGTAAATTAACATGTTGGAGGTAACTTTTCAGTGAAAATTCCTGCTTATTCCGCGATTCTAAAGTGATTTTCCGTTTACCGATGCTAGACTGCAGGGAGCGTACTAAGTTCGATTCGTGAAGAATGTCAATAATCGTTGAGTTAAGCGTGTTCTAGTAACCGATTTCTATGTTTTCGGGCGAAACTCCGTAGGAATTTTTGAAATGAAATTCACATTAATAATGCACATTTTTAAAATAAATAAAAGGCAAATTTAGATAGGTATCAAAATTATTTGGCTTTGCAAAATAAGGGACGTGCTTAGCTGTTCAAATTTGCTTCGCTTATCCGGAAGCGTTATAATTTGTCTGTTTTTGAATACGGGAAAATGACTGTTCTTCACTGCAATTTGTCACTCTAATCTTCAGAAACATACGCTGGGTAAGGCCTGTGAACAGTGAGACACTGTTTTTTTTTAATTTAAAACATCTCAGAATGCTTTTAAGCAATCTATAATAGTATTTTAAGCTAAGTATACATTTTTTTATACGTTTAAATGTTTTGTATTGAACTGTGAACTACCCAAAGAAAACAAATTTTATATTCACCACGATTTTTTTTCGTACAAAACAATGTCACTGACATTCTTTTTCTGAAAAAAAAATTGCGTTTGGCATTTGTGTTTGTTTTTTCATAGATCAGTCTCATTGAGATTTTTTTTTAGAAACTGTAAACTGACGGCGAATAAAAAAAATTTTTACACCAAGGACATTTTTTCCTTGTGAAAAATATTTTTTTTTTTATTATTTTACTCAAAAGCACTGTATACTTAGCTTTAAAACATACATATATTTATTGAGCTGTGTCGAAAAATCGAAAGGTTATTTTTTTTATGGTTGTTCTCAAATTTTCTATAGAGATGTTACCAAAATAATTATCCTCCATAAATTTGAGATTTTCATATTAGGTCAGTCTCACTAAAAAATATCTCACTGAGCACTCAATGTAAATTTGGCGGAGGCGGGATGATTTAGTGAAACCAGATTCTCCATTAATGGTTCAAAAAAATATATGTGAAAATCCTCGTACTGCACTTCCGTGGGTTAACAAAATTTTATAAAATGAATGAAAAATAATAGCATGTTCAATTAATATATTTTAATTTGTCTAAACATTCACAGCCTTATTCATAAACGCATCATAGCTTGTGCATAGTGCTATGTACTCGTTATAATGCATCTGAACGCAAAAACCTTATTCATAAAACTTATGCAACGTTACATAGACTCATTATAAGCTAAACGAGTTTGGAGGTTGAATAGTGGCAACATAAGGATATTTTAGTATCAAAATGTCACTAACACACAAAAGTGAAATATTTTGATATGCGCACATATACATATCTATACCTATTCTTCCCAATAAAAAATGTGAGCAAAGAAATAATGAAATAAAACAACAAAACAGATTATTTTCTCAAAAAAACTAATTTTCTTTTATTTATGCACATACAGTGATGGAAAATAAAATAGAAACGACGATTTACATAAAGCTGAACGTCAAATAACTAAACACCCTTACGTATTCTTCCGCTATAATTTTTATATATTAATTGTACCTATCATTACTTTAAAATGGTGCAGTGGTTTACCGTTAATTGTTTTTTGTTTTGACCCAACGGTACAAAATTCGAAAAAAATGTTAATTTAGTCTGGAAAAAATAATAGAAACAAGGTAGTTTTCTGTCATTCAAACGTAAATTCGCGTGTTGTTTGGATTGAAATGGTGTTAGGTAATTTGTTTATTAGTTTGAAACGTGTTTCAGTCTTTTTTATAAAAAAAAAGCTTAAACAGTGGTCAAAACTTTATGAAAATTGGTCACAGAGTCCATTGTGCAAGTTCTTTGCTTGAATTGACACAAAACTTAACAAAAAATTGAAAAACAATTAATTAAAAAACGCATTCCCTAAAGTTTACCAAAAAGAAGGTGTTCAAGACTCTATATTCAAGTCCTTGAGCAAACAGTAAGAAGCAGGAAACGAAAAACTTCACCAGTTTCGATCACCTGTGAGTGCGCCTGTGTACATTAAAGCCATTTTCTTCTTGAAAAGACCAAACAAATGAGTTAAACACATTCGTTACAAGTCAAACAATTCAAAACCAACTAAAAGAAGCAAGTCTTCGTGGGAGGAGTCACAGATAAGAAGTATTTTTGAGCAAAAGAGAATACTGTACAGAGACTAATTTTTGTAAACAAACTCTTCCACCGTGTGAATTGGAATAACACCTTATATTAGGATAAAGCTAAGATAAATTTGCTTGCTTTCCATGGGAAAATTAATTTTAGAAGACCAAAGAACTTAAAATTCAATCCAAACTATACGACGAAGACTGTTAAACATAGTGAAGACACTTTAGTGATTTGGGAGTATTTTTCGGCATCTAGGGTTTGGCCAATTTTTTGGATAAGAGACAAAGTATGTGCTGTAGGCTTCGTCCAAGTCCTAAGTACAGTTATCCTGCCATTTGTCAAAAAGAACAAGCCGATAATATGGTAGTTTATGAAGGATAACGACCCAAAACACTCCTCGAATATGGTTTCGGAGTACTTTCAAACAAACGAAATAACGGTTATGGGGCGGCCATTATAGTCTCTCGATCTAAAGCAGATAGAACACCTATGGAATGTAATAAAACAAAAGATTGGAGACGCTAGAGCCAAAACCAAGGAAGAACTGTGGTCCAAAATTCAAAATGTACGATTCTCCTTACCTGCTGAGGCATGTGTGAAAGTGGTGCATCCATGTGACGAGAATAAGAAACCATTATTAAAATTAAAGGTGCCACGACCAAGAACTAGAGGATTGTGATACACTTTTACCGTTAAGTTACTCTCGATAAAAGAAAATAACAGTATATAATTTCGTTTCTATTATTTTTTCCAGGCAAAATTGCCATTTTTTCGAATTTTGTACCAGTAAGTCAAAACAAAAAACTGTTAACGGTAAACCACTCCACTATTTTAAAGTAATGATAGGTACCATTAATATATAAAAATTATAGCGGAAAAATACATAAGGGTGTGTAGTTATTTGACGTTCAGCTTTATGTAAATAGTTGTTTCTATTTTATTTTCCATCACTGTATGTAAATGCGTATCTACTATAAACCATAGATAACACAATGAAAATAGAATAGAAAAACAAAAATAGAGAAACTAAAAACAATCCAACCGGTGGCGGCAGCGCAGCAGGAAAACTGGGGGTTGTTTTGTTTGTTTTTTTTTATTAATAAAAAATCACTGAGAGTAAATGGAATGGAATTGCTATGAGTTTTTATCGAAACTTTTATTTATTTTTGCTAAAAATGAATAATGACACAAGAAAACTACAAAATTATAATATTATAGACACAGAAATTGAAAAGACCGAACTGGAAGCATCTTTATTGATTTTTCACAAACAGCAGCTGATGTTTGTTGATGTGAAGTTGAAGTAAAACGTAATAGATTTCTTCTTTGTGGTACTTTATTTGACACAAGCGTTGCATAACTAAAATGGATGGGGAAATTTTTTATGAATAAGGATTTATGTAACGTTACATAGTGGCTACATAAATCCTTATGCAGTGCATAACTATTCATCTGTTTAGCGCATTCTAATGAATAAGGCTGTCAGTCTTTATTTTCTATTTACATATCGTTTTCGATTTTGCGCACTCTGAGCGCTCAGAGATTTTATTTGATGAGACGCGCCTATTGATGTTTAGAGTTGGCTCTTCGCAGTTGAATGTTTTTCCTTTGTTGCGTTCCTTCTTTGATATATTTAAGGCAGTGCAATTGAAAGTCATTATAGATAAATATAAATTGGGTGGCCCAACAGCTCGGGATGAAGAAACAGGGCCTAGTGACTTACAAGTTACAACTCCCAACCATTCCTGTGTGCGTGTTGTTGGCAGGAATGGAGGGGACCCATAGCTTTTTGGGCGAGTCCAAACGGTTAGATGAGAAGCATTTATTCATGACAAGTATACTCTTGGAGGATTTGTCAGTTCATCGCAAGAGGCAGTACCTCGCATAAAATATTTCTGTTTTTAGGTGTCACGGCGGGGAAAGTCATTATATTAGCATGATTAACAATTTGAACTTTAAAAAAAATATATTTGATTTAAATTCACGTAGTTACCTCACACCATTTTGATGATATTCCGCCTGGAGCCTCTAGGCTTTACTTTTCCCATAGAAATTTGTAAGGGAATTTTTAATTTATCATCCAAAGTTGAATGCCGCCCTTCACAGTTTGCCGCCCCGGGCCATGGCCCTTATTGCCCCTAGGGTAAATACTCACTAAAAATTAAATTTAATAACTCAGTTATATATAAATTAATGTTTGTAATCATGTTTCAAACTTTTCTTAATTATAATTCATTAGTCATTAAAAATAAATAATATATGTAAGTAAAAAGTCCATGGGACTTAAACAATATTCCTATGATGTTTTTTGGAAGGGCTGATTTAACTTTATAGAGATTGGTGTTTGTTGAGATAAGTCTCCATTTAATGTCCTGTGAAACTTTTATTCTTCGTCGCCTTATGTTGTTGCTAATGGCTTCCTATTTAGCAATAGCTTACTTAATTATATGTTAATGGATAGATAGACCTTACACCACTCTACGTAATAATCTCCTGGCAATTATCGAATTATGTAAGTGCTGCTACGATGTCTTGTGAAAGTTTTAACGAGCTCAAGGTTAAAATAATGACATCTAATAACAATAATACCTTATGATAATCTGCTTTGTTGAAGTGTCAAGTAAGTGTACGAGTTTTGAAACGAAAAAAACACAAGAAGGCTTGTAGTCCGGGAGCCGACCGTAAGATTACCTATGTCATCGCGGCCACGCAAAAATTGGATGCCAACTGATAGCTTTAGTGCAAACATTTACAAAACAACTGGTCGGACAAGCTTTATCTGGTTGCAATGGCTAGAAAATGCACTTTTCAGGTTGCATTTTCTGCTAACTGTACCTATATTATAAGCAACTGCTATAAATGGGGTATCAAATGAAAGCTAGGACTGTCCTCTACACGATACCAATGGTCGCACAGTTGCCAACCACTTTTCTAAAATTATGGATTTTGTGCATCCATGGATAAAAATGAAAAATAAGTGGTTAAGGCCACCTTCCTAGCTATTTGATATGATTCTACTCAATTTTCCCTGATGTAAAACGCAGTGTTAAGAAAATACCATTTAAAAAAAAAAAAATGGTCTGACTCGTCGCAACAGCCAAAAAAAGTCTGTCCGATTATTGGTATCGTGTAGAGGACAGTCTTACCTTTCATTTGATACTCCATTTATAGCAGTTGCTTTATTATATGTACATTTAGCAACCTAAAAAGTGCATTTTCAAACCATTGCGACCAGATAAAGCTTGTCCGACCAGTAGTTTTGTAGATTAGATTGATTAGATTAGAAAAAGATTTTATTACAATCATTTATATACATTATTACATAAGATTTACAAATCCTTTATGACATGGCAAAAGCCGTCTGCCAGATTGACAATTTAATTATAATAATCAAGATATTAATTTGAAATAGTTGCATAATATTGAATTCCTATGTTACTCAAATTTAATTAAAATGCTTCTCTTAAAATTTTATTTCTGTATACTAATGCTGATTTAACAAATTTATAAAGAGCAGGCCAATCATATCCATTTAGTAAATGTAGAATTTCATCAACAGTGTAAATTGCTTTTCCTAAGTGTAGTTTTCTTATTTCAGAGAGTATTGGGCAGACTCCCACAAAGTGCATTATATCTTCGCGCGAATTCAAGTTACATAGGCTGCATTGTATTGGTAGATCTTGTCGGTGGGGTATAAAATTTAACGGAAGTAACTCTCCTCGAGTTTTGAATATAGTTGATATTTTATCGACATCTACGTTGTTTTCAAAATAGTTTATGTTGCTGAGATCGTGTTCAAGCTTGGAATAGTAAACTCTGTATATTGAAGATTGTGCTGCAACGACAAATGACTTGTGCAAATTTTCATCAAGAACCTTTAGGATATTATATAATTCCAATTTCATTTGATGAAAGTTTGACCCATCCAGATTAAGCGAACATCCGGTCTTCTCCGCCAACTCCAACCACTTTTCAAAGCAAGGCGTTTTTTTAGAAATGGCGTGTGTTGCCACTATTTTAGGCAAGCGTGTAGCATCCATATTAAAAACTTTGAGCACGTAATCAAAATGAAGTTTCAGTGTTGTGATATACATTGGTGAAAGTCCTGTTTCAATGTGCAACATGTATGTAGGGGTTGTCATGGGGAGATGAAGCACTCGTTTGAGAAAAAATCTTAGCAATTGTTCCACAGTCTCATTTTGCAGATATCCCCAAACTTGAGCTGCATATAACATAATCGAACGTGCCGTTGCCTCAAAGATCTGGTATTTGGCACGAAGGCCTATGTTTTTATTTTTCATACAGGTTAGCCAAGTGGAGTTAATAGCAATTTTCGCACTTTTTAATTTTTCTTCTAGATGAAGCTTCATATTATTCTGTGAAGTCAATATCATCCCAAGATATTTATAGCTATCAACTATCTCTACTGGTTCACCATCGTGTTTCCAGATAAAATTACCATTCCGCTGCCTCTTTCCTCTACCAAACACCATAATCTGCGATTTTGAACGGTTAACTGTGAGATTCCACAGTTTGCAGTACTCTTCCAATTTAGTGATCATCATCTGAAGTTTTATGGGCGTATCAGCTAACATCACTAAGTCATCTGCATACATCAGAACTTTGATTTTAGTATCCCGTATGCAAATTCCACCATTTAAATAGGAAACTATATCATCTAAGAATATGGAAAACAGAAGAGTACTCAAGATACATCCTTGCCTCAGTCCTGTTGGTGTTGAAAAACTTTCCGACATTATGACTCCATCCCAAACTTTTGCAGTACAATTTTTATAAATCTTTTTTAATGTTTTCCACATTTTAAATGGAAGACCCAATGCTGAGAGTTTATAAAAGAGCAAGTCTCTATCAACGCTGTCAAATGCGGATTTAAAATCAATAAAGTAAGCATAAATGTTTTTACCCTGTGATCGATTGATGTCAACAATAGTACTAAGTGTGAAAATTTGATCGACAGTAGAGTATCCTTGACGGAAGCCAGCTTGGCATTCACTAAGTATCTCCTGCTCCTCCACCCAGATGGTTAAACGCTTGTACAGCATACTACCAAATATCTTCCGTATTGTGTTCAGCAGTGAAATTCCTCTATAATTTTCAACCATATTTCGATTTCCTTTTTTAAAAACTGGAAGGATTACAGAGGTTTCAAAGCAAGGCGGTACATAATTGTTTTCATATAATTCGTTAAACTTGATAAGAAGGCAGTTAGCAAATTCATCGGTACAATTTTTATAAAATTCATGTGGTATGAGATCTTCTCCAGGGGTTTTGGCATCTTTCATCTCGTTTAATACTGATCTAAGTTCCAACATTGAAAAATGCTGGTCCATTAGTCGGTCTTCAATATAATTAACGCAGTATTGAAAAGGTAAAGGTGTCCTTTCTATATTCAGCAGTGATTGAAAATGAACTTTTAAGTCTGACGTAGGTATGTCTACACCGATTCTTAGTTTTGCTCCATTTATAAATCGGACTGCTTTCCAAAACTCTTTGGTATTTCTACTAGCAATGATGATCTGAGCTTTATCTTCATAGTATTTGGCTTTTTTAAATAAACAGATTTCTTTAAAAAGAGCTTTTTGTTTAACATACTCATGTCTAAAATAAGTGGTATTGAACTTTCTGAATAGATTCAGGAAAGCAAAGACTTTTTCTCTGGCTCGGTGACAATCTTTATCAAACCATTGTTGTTTCGCTTGTAATGAATGAATTCTATCTGGGGCATTTCTGCTTGCTTTGCGAATTACATCTTGCATTGTTTCGATTGAAATTGTTTCTCCTCTTGATTCCAACGAATTGAGTTCAGCGTTCAAGGCTATTTGGAACGCATTTTTATTATTATTTCTCCATATTAGTCTGGGGTATATAATCTCAGTGGACTCCAAAGAATAATTCTCATTACACATTTTCACAGTTACAGAAACAGGCATATGATCGGAAAAACTCTTTGCGTGGACTGTAAAATCAGATATTTCATAATTCCAATTATCTGCAAGTAGGCAGTAATCTATTACAGAGCATGAATTTCCTCTTATAAAAGTATATTCTCCTTTTACGTCACCTTTTGATCTTCCGTTTAAAATGGTTAGGTTATATGATTCAGCAAGCTCAAGTAATAATCTACCTTTTCTATCGCTTTTGGTGTCTTTTGAAGTTCTTTGCTGGGTTAGTTGGTTTGACTGTTGTCCATTTTCGTTAAAGAATCCTTGCTCATTTCCAATCCTTGCATTGAGATCTCCTATCAGCATCAGATTTTTGTTTTGCTTAGAATATATGGCGTCCATTAAAGAGTGGAAATCGTCATCCCAGTGGTTGCAATTAATATATGTCGGTAGGATACCGTGATTGCAATCATTTTTTAGCTTGAGGTTAATAATGGTAAAACCCTCTATATTCTCAAATTTCAAAAATTCCTTATATATTTTCTTAAAACCGTAGATACATCCTCCGCTTGCTCTTCCGTATTTGTTATTTTTAACAGCTTCGACCCATTCCAACTCGAATTCTTTAAAGTGGCAATTAAATAGTTCATAATTTTCTTTCAATATAAAAGTTTCATATAAAAAAAATATATCAAATGTTTTTACAAGTAGTTTTGTAAATGTTTGCACTAAAGTTATTAGTTGGCATCCAATTTTTGCGTGGCCGCGATGAGATAGGTAATCTTACGGTCGGCTCCCGGACTATTACGAGTGTATTTTTTTTTGTATGTATTATGTCAATTTCGGTTTTCCTTAGATTTGTTTAGTTAAAAACTTTATGGTTGAGGTTTTTGAATTTGAATTTTATTTTCTAATTTACTATATTTTATAATTTAACCTTAATGACGAAGGCGAAGAAAACATCTCACTTTAAAACTCATTCATTTTCGAAAAGACTCCGGATTCAATATTTTCCTAAACCTACTAATAAGGGTGTTGCAGGGTCTCTCCGAAAATCTAGTTAGCCTAGTGCGAAATGTGGACACTATTTTACGAGCAACGAAAAAATAACCATGGCCTAAATTCCACAAGCATTATAGTCAGAGCGAACGACATACAAAATCAAGCCATTTGAGTAAAGTTGTAAGTCATATCAATAATAGCCTTTGAGGTGTTGAACCAATAACGGTTTGTCTGTCTACCTAAATACGTGTCGAACAGGTGTAAAATTCGACGTAAATTTGTACATCGATTTTTTTTAGTGCCTTTTGGTCGGAGGGAAAAAGTGTGCATACAAGAAATATTTAGCTTGCAATTTTGAACAATTCTTGTTATAGGTCAAACTTTCTGTTGTTTGCCCTTAAAAGATAGAAAGCACCAAAAATTGAAACTAATTAAAAAAAAACCTCCAGGAATGATTTAAAATTAGAATTCAAATGACATTCCTCATATAATAGCTTATTTTTTGAAATAGACCTTTTAAAAAGGAACAATTACGTGCAAGGGTTTTTATTATTGAATATGTTTGTTTGGCCCATAAGCTTGCTTAAAACCGAAAATTCTACTAAATTCACCCATGCGTTTCTGAGAGAATGGTCACACTGGCCACTTTTCAGTATTTTTGGTATAGCTCGAAAACTAAGCCCAATTTTACATGTAATACTTTTTGTTCAAAATTAAATTTTCTATCGAAATGGATAGTTTTGAAAATTTCTTAAAAAAATTTAAGAGGGAAAAGTAAACAAAAACCAACATAAAAAAACGAAGAATCAAAGATTTTTAAATTTTTTTCTAAATTGCGCATAACTTTTTTCGGAGCAAAGATAAGCTCAAGACATGCATGAAAAAAGTAAACTGGAGTCTTAAGGCCTTAATATGACGTGTTAAAAAAGCCATATTGTTTGAAAATTGACAGAGATATAGCCATTCAAACTTTACTATTTCTTATCATTTTTCGCAGTTTTTGCCCGAAAGCCTATTTTTTGGTACTTTATCATTGTATATCCAATCTATAGTATTCTCATGAAACACGATTTTGTAGGTAGACATTTGGTCGATAGGTTCGCTGTGATCGCCTTACCGAGATCCCTTAACAAAAATTAGTATTACATTTGGACGCATAGATGGCCACGAGCTTTTTTTCTTCATGAGAATACTATAGAATTTATATACAATGACTTTATGATAAATTTAGCGTTCCTAGCACCTAGTACCAAATCTTATGTTAATCGGACCAACCGTTCGGTCTATAGGTCTGAATGCATTTAAAAACAGCTGAAAAACGAAATTGCGAACTTACATCCTTTTTATATATTCTCTATAGTTCTAATGTCATATCATATCAAAATTTTTATTTCGAACATTTTTACGAAAGTTAAATTTGCCATATTGTACCGAAAAAGGGACTTTCGGCCCAAAACTGCGAAAAATTATAAGAAATGATAATGTTTGAATGGGAATATCTCTGTCAATTATGAACAAATATTAATTTTTGAACATGCCATATGCCTTTAGTCTCTACTTTATTTTGTCCCTGCATGTCTTGACCCTGACCCTGCTTCAAAAAAAGTTATGCACAGTTTATAAAAAAAATTAGATATCCTTGATTGTTTGAATGTTTTTAGGTTGGTTTTTGTTAACTTTTCCTGCTAAAATTTTTTCGTAAAATTTTTTGAACTATCCATTCCAAAAGAAAATTTAATTTTGAACAAAAAGTATTATACCTATGTATGTAAAATTGTCGAATTCGGCTTAGTTTTCAAGTTACACCAAAAATATTGAAAAGTGGCCAGTGTGACCATTCTCTCAGAAGCGCATATGGGTGAATTTAGTAGCATTTTCGGTTTTAAGCATGCTTATAGCCCAAACAAACATATTCAATAATTAAAACCCTTGCACGTAATTGTTCCTTTATACCCCTCATTTTCCGGTCTATTCAATAGGCTATATTTGAAATTTATCAAGGGAGAGTTATTTAAGCAATTTAAAGAATTAATTTAATGCTTTGAACATTTTCCTATAGTATCTAACATATTATTTTACAAACAATTTCTTATTTTCTAGGGGCTTTACCAATAAAATATATCATAATGGAGTACTACTCTATATAATTTACCAAACACGGTAAATTATTAAACTTGATTATTGCTATGGCTCTATAGCCCAGTCAAATTAGTCAAAAAAGGGGCATCAAATCGCATTTTTCGATGGACAAAATTTTTTGTATGGAATCTGTTTGGCTACGTCTCCTGATCATAAAAACGAGTTTTTGGGATTTTTGAGGTTAGGGAAGACCCGCCATCTTGAAAAAAAGATTGGTTTTGTTTTTATGCAATAACTCGCTTGCATTTTATTTTACAACAAAATGTCTTAGTACAATCTTGTAGAAGATAAAATTACCTATAAAATAAGCTATCAACGACCTCTGTAGGTGGTTTCATTTTTAAGATATAACGGACCAATGTTCCCCTATGGGTTGTGTTTTGGGGGTGGTATGACTTTTCTTGAGTTTTCTAGGTAACCGTTGATTTTTTTGGATGATGCTCTTTGAATCATTTTCAGTTCTTGTATCGACCTATAAAATGAGCCATCGTTCGATATCATAGGTCACGAATTGTGCGAGTTATCCAATTCATAGGATCACACTTTATGAGTAAGGAGAAAAACATAAATATATTTTTTTTCGAAAATGTTTATCCGGTGAATCATACAAAAAAACTATTACTTAAAATGTTGTTCATAGTAATGATAACAATTTAACATACATGGTACGTGGAGTTGCATCCGTACCACTCAGAAGGTTGTCAAGCAGCCGGGGAACTTAAGACACCTACATTTCTTGTTGTCAAAAACTGAGTTATCTTTTTTCAATCCAAATGTAAAAGGTATTGCATGCGGTTTCCTAGGTACTACGAAGAAAAACTTAATTGAATTTCAAATTTATTGATTGGTTTTTATTAACAGAATAATTTGAAAAAAATGATAAAAAAGAGGAAAAGTGTATTTTACATTAAGTTTTCTCTGTGAAAGTATTTGAAGGGGAGACAAATAATATTAAGGGGAATATTTTGAGATTTTTGAAGGTCCTGGTAGCATTTCATCATCGCATAGATCAGCTTCAAAAATCGTTTTGTTTGGTGTCATTTCATCGTTATGAATCTGCAAGAGCAGGGTACTTTCATCTTCGCAATAATCTTCAGCAATTGTAATACATTTGGGGATGTTGCTGCAAGTTTCACCGCTGCAGTGTGCACAGACGGCGGAACATTTTAAGCCCGCTTTGCGACATCCATAAGCCGCTCCTCATTTTGATGCGCAGGAACAAGAAATAACCTTCATTATTTCGGAAGGAGCTGGTTCCTTGGTGGTCATCACAGGAACATACATTTTTGTATTTTTTTTCCAACCCCACTTTTCCGGATCCTGGTCGTTTCCTAGCCACGTTTGTACCTGGTGATACGTCCGAAATATATGCTGTCGTAGCGCATCTTTTGTGGGGGAAAGTGAACATAAATTGTTTTTCGTTTTTGCCACAGACTTCGTAAATTTTTTATAGTGAAGTTCGTCAATTGAAGTTGTCTTGCCTCCACCATAGAGCGCCATGAAGAATTTTTCCCCTGCCACAATAAGTTCTTCTGGGTCAGCGACTTTTCGTTTAAAAATTTCCACTTCTGCAGCAAGGTTGCCAGCATATTTTTCCATTGTGGTAACGAATTTCATTTTCTCAGCGAAGTACGTTGCTAACGTTGTGTCACATCCCGATATAGCGTGTAAGAATAAAATGTTGTCTGATACAATTGTGTCACATTTTATTCTTTTTGTCGAAAACCATTTCTCTGGTGCGTGTGATTTTTTGGGTTTCCGAAGAAAAACATTCGCATGATGTTTTCCATGTTCAGTCAACAAAACAAGAATATCAATGTCCTCGGAAACGATTGTAACAGTTTCATGCAGAGAAGACTGCTTAATGGCTGTAGTGATAATAAGCAAATCAGCATCACTTTTGTCCTGAAAAACTGAATAACCTGTGTCTTGAAGTTTATGTCTTAGGAGTTGGATGAACTTATTTTTGTTTTGTTCGTTGGCAAGGAATGGTTCTTGGGCTGTTGTTGTCAGCATTAAAATTCAGATCAACAGATCTTTTTTTTGTTGTTCTGCGGAATCTTTCCCATGTCTTGGTACCTGCAATTCCAGGAACATCGGAATATCCGTCAAAGATAATGGTGGCATTGAAACCATAGTGGTTTTCAACGTACTTTATATATTTTTGACAAATGTCACCGAAAGTAGGTTTTGTATTGAAATCCCAAACAACTTTATGTAGAAGGAATCCTCCGTGTATCACAAAATACATATCGTTTAGATGACAAATTTCGTTTTCGAGCAGCGCCAGCGGTGAAAATGCATCATATAATGTTGACTTGGTACCTTTTCTCATACCTTCTTCTGTGAAGAGAGCCAACATTTCTCTATGTCATCGAGGGACTTCTGCGTGATGCACATTCTTTGAAATAGCAAAAACGGGTCAACTGCTACGGGAGATGAGCTTATATTGATGCTTGTTGTCATCGCTGACAGAGAAAGCACCTTGTTTTTTCTTTGAAAACTCAATGATCCAAATTTTTTTCCAAATGTTTTTGAAAGCAAGTTTAGTTTAGCTTTTCGTCTGAGCACTGGTGTTTTGATTTATATACATAAATGAATACCAATCAATAAATTTGAAATCTTGTTGAGTTTTTTTTTAAGGTAACACCTGTGAAATTGCATGCAATACCTTCGGTTTACATTTGGATCGAGAAAAGATAACTCAGTTTTCAACAACAAGAAATGTAGTTGTCCTAAGTTTCCCGGCTGCTTTACAACTTTCTGTGTGGTGCGGATGCAACTTTACGTACCATGTATGTTAAATTGTTATCATTACTATGAACAACATTTTAAGTAATAGTTTTTTTGTATGATTCACCGGATAAACATTTTCGAAAAAAAAATATATTTATGTTTTTCTCCTTACTCATAAAGTGTGATCCTATGAATTGGATAACTCGCACAATTCGTGGCCGATGATATCGATCGATGGCTCATTTTATAGGTCGATACAAGAACTGAAAATGATTCAAAGAGCATCATCCAAAACAATCAACGGTTACCTAGAAAACTCAAGAAAAGTCATACCACCCTCAAAACACAACCCATAGGGGAACATTGGTCCGTTATATCTCAAAAATGCAACCTTCTACAGAGGTCGTTGATAGCTTATTTTAAAGGTAATTTTATCTTCTATAAGATTGTACTAAGACGTTTTGTTGTAAAATAAAATGCAAGCGAGTTATTACATACAAACAAAACCAATCTCTTTTTCAAGATGGTGGGTCTTCCCTAACCTCAAAAATCCCAAAAACTCGTTTTTATGATCAGGAGACGTAGCCAAACAGATTCCATACAAAAAATTTTGTCCATCGAAAAATGCGATTTGATTTCCTAATTTGACTGGGCTATCTAAGTCACTTAAACATTAGAGAAAGAGGTGAATTTTACTGTAGATATTTATTTGCAATTTTTTTCTAATCATTAATAATAAACACGAGTATAGGAGAATGGAGCCACAAAAAAATAGACTCCATTCAAACATAGATCAACCGGAAATGGTAAGTTACAAATTAAGTGATTTTGTCAAAGTCCTTTGAAGTCGAATACCTTGGTAATTTTATGACGAAAAAAAAAATAAATTCCATACAGAAATATAAAATATAAATTTATTCATTTGAAAAAATGTTTTACACAGGGAATGATCCTTAAAATTATGTTAAAAAATTAATAAACTACAAATAGGTAACTTGTCTATGTCTGTATCGCTTCCGCTTTGAATTTTCCTCGTCGATTATCTTCTTCAGCCTTTCGTTATACATAATTGTATCGATCATATTATTGAGTTCATTCTTGTCATACCGTGTGATATCTTTCCAAGTAGAAACAACAATTTGATTTGTGAGATTATGTTTGACTTTTGAAAGTCTCAAAAACTGTGCCTTCCTTTGGTGTAATTGTCTTCGGTACACGAAAAGATGATAAGCAACAGATGGTTCTTCTCGAATCATAATTAATGCTTCTTTGCGAAACTTTTCGTGCCTATATCCCTGCAACGTGTTTCGAAATGCAAGACAAATAGTCGACTAATAAATTTGAAGACAGTCTCGCTGGATTTTATACATCAATGGTGTTTGTTAATGAGGGTGTGGTATTTCACAGGATACGCACACGCAGGTACAATCCCCCATAGATGATTTAACCTTTATTATACTAAAACAATATATTGTTATAATCCCTTAGTACCTGAGGAAAATCTTTAAGTTCATTAACTTAATCCTCTTAGGAATAAAGGAAGTCATTATTACAGGAGTGCTAAATACGGCATCACCTGGGTTGCCAAATAATCCAGTTAAAGTAATTGAATTTGTTTTGAAAGATTTCTGAAACATAATGAATAACGAATGATTGTTTTGGCACTTCGTATACTAAAGTAAAAGAGAAGCTTCTCAGAGTGGATTCACTAGTATTATCAACAGACCCATAAATTCAATTGCCTGGAACATGTTGACATACCAATGAACAAAAGTTTCATTGATCTATACCTTGTCAGGGTCAGGGATGTAGCCAGAATTGAATGAAGTAGGTTTTGTAAAGTCTTTGAAAATAAGACAAAAAGTGTAATATATAAAATTTGTATGTGGTGCCCTAGCCTGAATAAAATTCGAATTTTTGTTTAAGCTTGTATAGAACGGTTTGCTACTCACATTTTCTTTTTTTCAGAGATAAATAACAGTTGACCTTTATTTTCAATTGGTTTCTCACTGAAAGATATTTAATTCGTCAAATTTCATTTTGGTCTCTGATTTATAAAAATAAATCTCAGTATTTTTTAAAATTATTTTTTAAGGTCTTTAGGTGAGATTTATCATTTAGCTTCCAGAATAACTCTTATTTGTTGATTTATTTTCTAAAAAAATAGAGGGATGAATCAACCTAAAACTGTTTCGATGGAAAATAAATCTAAAATGGTATTTTCTCGTCTAAACGTGGCTTTCAGTGCCGTGGTCATTGTGTTAATCTCGGTGTTGTCTCGCCGTTAACACACCTATTTGTTTTGTGGTTTTCTTGCTATGGTCTCGCTTTGGTCTCGCCGTGACATTTACACGTGGTTTTTGGCACTTTTAATGTTTTTTTTTTTACTCCTCAAAGCTTAATACTTCCCTGCCTTCCAAAATATTATGGAGTAATCTACGGGAAATTGGTATGATTGACAAAACTAGTGTTGGTTGTGTGCTTGATTTAAATGAACTTAATCGTTCATTTCTGTCTAGTGAAGCTTCACCAAACAGACTTGAGTATGAAGCGGTCCCGCCAGGTTCTTCTGAACTCAAAGCCGAATTTGAAACCGTATCAGAGTCTGAAATCATTGAGATCGTCTTGTCACTGAGATCTAATGCTGTCGGAGAAGATGGAGTGCCTCTTCAATTCATTAAAATATTATTGCCATATATAACTAGTCATGTCACACACGTTATAAATTCTTGCATAATGACTTCAACTTTTCCCTTATCCTGGAAATGTGCAAAAGTGATACCCATCGCCAAGAAAGCTAATCCAAATTCAGCGAATGATTATCGGCCCATTAGCATTCTCCCATGTTTATCAAAGGTGTTTGAAAGAGTCTTGGGGAAGCAAATACAGATTCATCTCAGTGCGAATTCCCTGCTCAGTCCACTTCAGTCGGGCTTCAGAGCTGGCCATAGCTGCTCGTCAGCTATGGTGCACGTATTGGATGAAATAAGACAGGAATTCGACAGGGGATGTATTACTTTGCTTTGCCTTCTAGACTTTTCTAAGGCCTTTGATAAAGTCAACCATTATATACTTTGTTGAAACTCCGTAACTTTTTTGGTTTCGGAGGCAGGGCGTTACAGCTCATTGGTAGTTTTTTGAGTGATAGATTTCAAAGAGTGGTGGTTGGAAATAATTGCTCTGAATTTAGGTCTCTTGTTCAAGGTGTTCCGCAAGGTTCAATCTTGGGTCCCATTCTATTTTGTTTATATATAAACGACTTACCCTCAATCTACAAACATTCATCAATTCACCTCTACGCTGATGATGTTCAACTATTTCATTCAAAACCATTGAGCAACTTGGATGAGCTTGTCTCAAGCTTTAATGAAGATTTATCTTCAATTTCTCATTGGGCTGTACTCAATGGCTTAGAACTTAATCCAACAAAATGCCAAGTAATCCCTATTTCTAACAGGTTCTTTGAACTTTCTTCTTTGCCTGATATATTGCTAATAGGCACGAAGATGAAGCTAGTGGAAATCGTAACAAGTCTTATGGTTTTGTCATTAATCGAAAACTATCATGTTATAACCACATCAATGTTGTTGTCGGAAGAATATATGGTTGTCTTAATAAACTACGCTGAGGTCGTTTATAGTAACCTTGATTCACTCTCATATCACAAACTGCAAGTGGCTTTCAATGATTCTGTCAGGTACATTTTTCAGGTACTTAGGCACGAGAGAATCTCTTTGTACGCGAAGAATGTTTTAGGTTGTAGTTTACAACAACATAGAAGTATTAGAAATTGTATATTTCTCCACAAAATCATAATTTCAAAGTCACCATCCTACCTCTATTCGAAGTTGCAATTCACCCGCTCCCTTAGAACTTTCAACATTGTTTCCCATAGATTCAATTATTTAAACTCATCGCGTCTTTTTTTCATCCATGCAATTCAATTATGGAATTCCTTGCCTGTAAACAAACACTGCACTTTTAGAATTTTTCTCATCGCAACAATAAGTTTTTCTTTTTTTTTTTCTTTTTTTTTATTTCTCTTTCATCTTGATCTTGATTTTTTCTTCTATTCTAAGTAACTCTTTACTTATGTACATATCATTTCCTTTTCTTTAATTCTTTTTATTTTTGTTTTCTTATTATTTATTTATTTTTTCCAAAAATTATTATTCTCAATCATTGTTAAATTCAATTGATTCAATAACTTATTTGTATTAATTTTTAAAACATAATTCTTTGTAATATTGCTGTACTATAAAAGACTAATGGCAAATTTCATAAACAAACACTAAAATTGCTTTTATCTAAACTCCTTCTAAATAAAAGGGATATTTGAGGGATATTTTAATTTGACTGAGTTTGCTCACATCCCTCGATTCAAAAAACGAGGTTGTTTTCCTCGCACATGCGAAGTCTATGAGAAAAAGTGAAAAAGCTTTATGTATGAGGGACAATTATTCTGACAGCTAAATATCAGCTGTTGTTGACTGGAATGGCTTAACAAAAAAGACTTTTAAAATTTAATGAGACAAAAACGAGCTTTTAGTTTACAAGGGCATTTAAAATCTTCTTAAATATAAAAGCATTTGGTGAAACCAAAAATAGCATTTGAAGGCTAATGGCCACTTTCATAAACAAACACTAAAATTACTTTTATCTAAACTCCTTCTGAATTTTATTAGACATTTAAAATTTTTCAGTTTCACCAATGTAGAAAAGGGATATTTTAGGGATATTTTAATTTGACTGAGTTTGCTCACATCCCTGGATTAAAAAAAAGAGGTTGTTTCCCTCGTACATGCGCAGTCTATGAGAAAAAGTGAAAAAGCATTATGGATGAGGGAAAATAATTCTGACAGCAAAATATCAGCTGTTGTTGACTGGAATGGCTTAACAAAAAAGACTTTTAAAATTTAATGAGACAAAAACGAGCTTTTAGTTTACAAGGGCATTTAGAATCTGCTTAAATCTAAAAGCATTTGGTGAAATCAAAAAACATCATTTAAACGCTAAAAGGCTTTTTAAATAATTAAAAGCCTTTCGTGAAATTGGCCATAAAAGGCTTTTCAAATAATTAAAAGCCTTTCGTGAAATCGGCCATAAGCCTTATATAACCAAATAAACTAAACTAAACTAAACTAAACTATGTTTCATGGTCACTGTGTTCGACTTGCTGTAGTCTCACCGTGCCCAAAAATACAGCTACCTGTATCGTGGATTTTTCGCAGTAGTCTCGCTTTGGTCACGCGATGACATTTACATGTGGTTTTGGTTTTTGTCATTTTGCACGTCTTATCATCTTCTCGCTTTGGTCTCGCTTTTTCGCCAAGGTCCGACTATTATACTGCCGTCATAAGGAAAAAGGGCGTATCTCCATTTTAGTAGTTTTGAGATAAATGCATTTTAATGATTTTGCTTTTCTGGCCTTCAAATTGAATAAAATTTAATATTTTAAAGAACGATTTCTTATTAGAAAAAAATATGTTATTTTACTATGCGTATAAGTTATAGCAACTTTGGTGATCACTTTGAAAAATGAACTTGTGACTCTTAGGCTTAGTATAGACACACAACTAGCTTGAAACCTGAATTGAAATTTGCGTTCGTGATTTTTTACCTTTTGCAGTAGGAAATATGAATTTTTAACTTTAAACAAATATAATATACTATTTAACGGTTCCAATTATGGTACTAACTCAATTTTGGAATTTTGGCGCTTGCGCCCTATTCTCTTAGAAGGGCATTATAGCAATTTGAGTTTCATTCAAGCCACTTTTTTCAAGCTGCAGCTGAAAACGGTGCCTGACTGGCAGAAGAAAACTGTTGAAAATGACAATTGATAGGTGCCAGTTATAGCTATCACTGAAACTCATCATTTAAAACTTTAATGATTGATTTTGAGACGTTTAGAAAGCAAAATCATTCATTATTTTGATAGGCGATTAAAGCTCAAGACTTAATCAATATTTCTAGTCAAAACAAATTTCAAATAGGCCCAACTTTTCACAAAAATTGATTTTTAATTTTTCAATGATCATTGGTAAGGTAGTTCAATCATTGAAATAAGAAAAATCTTTTTATGTTGAAAGTTGGGCCTATTTGAACAATTTTTTTGGCTAGAAATATTAATTAAGACTTTAGCTTTATTTTTCCATCGATTTAATAAACGATTTTACTTCCTAAGCGTCTCAAAATCAATCATTAAAATTTTCAATGATGAGCTTCAATGATAGCTATAACTATGTATATAAAGTTAGCAGGACACTTTTGGAAATTCATGTTAAAAACTATCCTATCATTAGTTGCTAATTAATTGCGAATTAGTTACGCAAAAAAAAAATTAATTGCTTTTTTGGTTTAGGAAAAAATGGGTGTCCTGCTAACTTCATATGAACTTAGCAGGACAACTTTCTCAAAAATAGAGATAATCGAGGTGAAAAAAGTTTATTATTGAGAACTAATTAATTGCGAATTAGTTACGCAAACAAAAATTTTATTGCATTTTTGGTTTGCGAAAAAATGGGTGTCCTGCTAACTTCATATGAACTTAGCAGGACAACTTTCTCAAAAATAAAGATAATCGAGCTGAAAAAATTTTATTATTGAGAGCTAATTAATTGCGAATTAGTTACGCAAACAAAAATTTTATTGCATTTTTTGTTTGCGAAAAAATGGGTGTCCTGCTAACTTCATATGAACTTAGCAGGACAACTTTCTCAAAAATAAAGATAATCGAGCTGAAAAAATTTGATTATTGAGAGCTAATTAATTGCGAATTAGTTACGCAAAAAAAAATTTTATTGCATTTTTGGTTTGCGCAAAAATGGGTGTCCTGCTAACTTCATATGAACTTAGCAGGACAACTTTCTCAAAAATAAAGATAATCGAGCTGAAAAAATTTGATTATTGAGGGCTAATTAATTGCGAATTAGTTACGCAAAAAAAATTTTATTGCATTTTTGGTTTGCGAAAAAATGGGTGTCCTGCAAACTTCAAATGAACTTAGCAGGACACCCATTTTTTTCGCAAACCAAAAATGCAATAAAATTTTTGTTTGCGTAACTAATTCGCAATTAATTAGCCCTCAATAATCAAATTTTTTCAGCTCGATTATCTTTATTTTTGAGAAAGTTGTCCTGCTAAGTTCATATGAAGTTAGCAGGACACCCATTTTTTCGCAAACCAAAAATGCAATAAAATTTTTTTTTGCGTAACTAATTCGCAATTAATTAGTTCTCAAAAACCAACTTTCTTCAAATCATTAATCTTCATTTTTGGGAAAGTTGTCCTGCTAAGTTCACATGAAGTTCGCAATACGCCTATTTTTCACAAACGAACAAAAAATTATTTTTTTTTTGCGTAACTAATTCGCAATTAATTAGCTCTCAATAATCAAATTTTTTCAGCTCAATTATCTTTATTTTTGAGAAAGTTGTCCTGCTAAGTTCATATGAAGTTAGCAGGACACCCATTTTTTCGCAAACCAAAAATGCTATAATTTTTTTTTTGCGTAACTAATTCGCAATTAATTAGTCCTCAAAATCATTTTTTTTTTAATCGTTTATACATATTTTTTAGAAAGTTGTCCTGCTAAGTTCATATGAAGTTGGCAGGACACCCATTTTCTCGCAAACCAAAAAAGCAATTAATTTTTTTTTTGCGTAACTAATTCGCAATTATTTAGCAACTAATGATAGGATAGTTTTTAACATGAATTTCCAAAAGTGTCCTGCTAACTTTATATACATGCTATAACTGGCACCATACCTTACTGCCGACTGAAAATACATATCCTGAGTTGGTAAATGGAGTTGCGTGAGTGGCACAGAAGCCCTTAAAAGGATTAAGAATCCAGATGAGAACCCGTTGGCCAACCAAGGCAGAATCGCTCAAGAAAACTATTGACTATCCTTAGGAGATTCCTTTAAGCATTTTCAAATAAGACCATAACGAGATGAAATTTTAACCATAAGCGAGAAAATCTCGTGTAGGTGTAGCTAAATGCATACGGCGAGAATCCGAATGTATGAACACCATGGCTAAAAATGAGAAAAACACGTAAAACCGCCATGGTGAGACGTATGCCATAAGTCAACAATCAAAACCACGTGTACCTAAACGCAATCGGCAAGATGACGCCAAGAAATCGTCACTATCGTCATTATTGTGGCCATCATCGTCGGTTATGTGGTATATCGAGAGAGAGATTTTGACCACAACTATCATAGACGCGTCAATTACGATCAGCACTTCTAGCCTGTTGAATAGACATTTTAAAAAGGAACAATTACGTGCAAGGGTTTTTATTATTGAATATGTTTGTTTGGCCCATAAGCATACTTAAAATCGAAAATGCTACTAAATTCACCCATGCATTTCTGAAAGAATGGTAACACTGGCCACTTTTCAATATTTTTGGTATAACTCGGAAACTAGGCCAAATTTGACAATTTTACGCTTAAAACTTTTTGTTCGAAATTAAATTTTCCATCGAAATGGATAGTTTAAAAAAAATTATAAGAAAAATTAGGCAGGAAAAGTAACAAAAACTAACATAAGAAATCGAAAAATCAAAGATTTTATTTTTTTTTTCTAAATAGGGCCTTTTTTTTTTGGAGCAAAGATATGCTCAAGACATACTTATACAAAGTAAAGAAGAGTTTGATGGCCTTAATATATGACATATTAAAAAATCCATATTATTTGAAAACTAACAGAGATATAGCCATTCAGACTTTACCATTTCTTATCATTTTTCGCAGTTTTTGCCCGAAAGCCTAGTTTTTGGTACTTTGTGACAAATTAAATATTCTTAGCAACTTGTACCAAATCTTATATTAATCAGACCAGGCGTTCAGTGCTCAGTGGTTAATTGAAACCTTAAAAACAAAATAAAAATTTCTTACTGAGAGAAAAAAGTTTTTTTTTTAAGTAAAATGGTTATTAAGGGCCTTATTGCGAGAGTCTATTCGAAAAAAGTCTATTCGACTTTTTTCTATTCTATTAAAATCTAAACTGGTATTGCCTTACACAGTAGAATATTGAAATAGAATCGACTTTCAAAAACAGAAAAATAATAAAGCTCTCGGCTGGAATTTCAATTGAAATGTCAAATCTGCGTTAGTATCCTTTGAATTTTAGAAAATAAGTTTGGTTCAACGAATCTTTGGCAATTTTGTTTGCGATAAGCAGGTTGTACTAATAGTTTGGGAGGCGACCAGAAGATTTCATACTATCTCGTTGCAGCCACACAAAAAGAGGATACTAATCGATATCTTTAGTCTTAACGTTTACAAGACTACTGGTCGGAAAAGCTTTATCTGGTGGCAATGGTTAGAAAAGGCACTTTTCAGGTTGCAATTTCGGCTAAGTGTACTTATAAAAGCAACTTCTATTAATTTGGTATTATATGAAAGCTAAGACTGTTCTCTATCTTCACGATACTAATGGTCGGACAGACTCTTTTTGGTTGTTGTGACAGTTCCGACCATTTTTATAAAAAAATGTCTCTTTTTAACATTGCGATTTTTATTAGAGAAAATCAGATCAAATAGGTAAGGAAGAAGCATAAACCATTTTTTTTGTTCAGTTTTATTAAATTAAATTAATTCCTAATTTTACAGAGGTGGTCGGATTCGTGGCAAAATCAATAAAAGTCTGTCCGGATATTGGTATCGTAGAGGACAGTTTTAGCTTTTATTTTCATTTGATACCACATTTATAGAAGTTTCTTATATTATAGATACACTAAGCCAAAAATGCAATCTGAAAAGTGCATTTTCTAACCATTGCAGCCAGAAAAAGCTTGTCTGACAAGTAGTTTTGTAAATGTTTGGACTAAAGCTATCGGTTGGTTTCCTCTTTTTGCGTGGCTGAATTCTCTTTGGTTTGGGCTATTGGATTGTGCCGCCAACCACCATGCTCGTCAAAAAGTTAAAGGCTAGAGTTAACTTCATCTTGAGACTTTATTCCACTATTATTTACTTATCTTTATCCATTTTTTTCTTAAACTAACCTTTTATCAGAAGAAAGTCGATCAGGAATTATTTATAGAAATAAAAATTCTATCAAGTAGAAAAAATCTATTCAAATAGAGATTCGCAATACCGACAGTAGACTTTAAGTCTATTCGACTTTAATTCTATTCTGAATAGACTCTCGCAACAAGCCCCTAAGTGACCATTTTTTTAAATTTCGGCAGGTAAGTGAAATTTCCTAAGGGCTTTTCAAAAGGTTGAGTTTTATTTAAGTTAACTTTGTTTGATTCATTTTTATACTTTTTTCAAAACCAATAATTTCGGCTTTGATAAGCTTTTGAATAAAATGCTTTTCGTCATATTCTTTTAAGATATTAGCTTCAGCTCTTTTAACACCTCCTTTTTGTTACGTTCTCGGCTTATTACTTAAGAATTCCTACAACGCATACTACTATACTATATTATAAACGTAAATTCTATAGAATTATATGAAAAAGGAAAACTAAACAATAAAAGAATTCTCATTAATATGCTTTTCACGCAAATACCCTTTCTCATTTTCCTTGATTAAGTCTCTATATGAAATTGAAATCACTATTTAGCTCATGCACCCATATTCTAACAAACAAAACGAAAGGAACAAATTCAATGAATAGATATAGTTTCTACGAATTATCGGTTTAGGCTTTATCTTTCCGGCAAACTATGCTCTTTTTGAAAATTGTTCCTAGGAAACTGAAAATCACATGGAATGGAAAATCGAAGAGAGAACTTTTGTTCTTTGTGCTTAACATATTTTTGTATGAATTTCTATTCAGGAAGGTTTTTTTTTATACTGAAAAAGAAAAAAAGAATTTAGCCCTTCGTTAAAAGTTTTATATTTTTTTTTGGACAGAGCATGTAAAAGTTATCAAACACATTTCCCTATTTATGGATCGAAATCTGATTGGAGTTTGAAAAAAAAAAAATCACATTTTACTAGGAAAATTGATACACGAATGGGTTGTATATGTTTCGCATTCATCATTTGCAATGCTGGTTTTTAATTACTTGTCGATACCTAAATGGAAAACTTGCTTGTGATGAAAACGAGAACCAACCAAATTCTAATATGAAATCAGTGCCGATGTTAGGAAGACTGGCACTACAAAAACGAAACAGGTGTTACCATCCAACAACTAAATTTGCAACAGATTTATGCGACAAAGTCATAGAAATTTGGACCTCTCCGCAATACGTGCTACCAAACAAGCCTGATGATGACGTGGATATTTGAATCAAGACGATATATTGCATGCTGATGTTCAAAAGACAGACAAGGTGCATCCAAGAGGACACAATCGTCCACAATCTTTTTTCAAAGCGAGCCTCTGTCTATCAACTCCAGATTGAATCAATGGACGGTTGCGTCTACAGTTCTAGTTTGGTTGAACTACTTAGTGAACACCTTATACCGGCTAGTACGACATATTCGGAGCTCAGGCCTATAAGGAGCGGTTAATCCCGCTCCCCGCTCTTGAAGTTATATTGTAAGGGTCTGGTCCTCCAGGTCGGAGGTCGTGCCCTAAAGGTGACTTCCCGGCCACGTAAGGCGACTTTAGTTGCGAAACAAAAACAAGCCTAGGATACGGACAGATTTACTGTTGACTAACCTACCAACGAAATAAGGACAACGAGCTTCGGATCGGCACGTGGAATTTTACGTCTCTCTATATACCAGGTGCAGCCGAACACTTAGTGGAAGCCCTAGACTGCTACAAAGCAGACATCACCGCCATCCAAGAAGCGCGATGAGATGGGCAGGGCAAAGAAAACTGAAAGACTGCGATATCTACTACGGTGACTGTTACCAACCGTAAGAATCGTAAGCCTAAGAAAGGTCATTGCATTGTTTTAAAAGATGGACCCCGTTATTTTTTTCTAAGTACAGTAGAGATGCTCCATAAAGTGAAGTAGTAAGAAACCAGGCCCGTTCACTTTTTCGAGATTTTTTACTTTTTCAAGCGGGAGTTTAAAAAGAAACATCCTAATTATGCAAAGCTCAGAAAATATTACATTTCTTTAAGTAAATCTGTAAGTACTAATGTCGAATTAACTCGTGAAAATTACTATACAACTTATTTGAAAGAGCTAAGGGCAATGTAAAAGAAGAATGGAGAATCGTCAACAGTATTTTGGGGAAAGACAGGAAGTCAAGCGTAGTAGAGAACTTAGTCGTTGATGGTGTTACTCTAACGACGTTCACGTGAGCTACATAGCAAACAAGTTCAACGAATATTTCACAGATATCTCAGAAAAACTTAAACCGTCTATAAATACTGTCGACTGTTTTTATTATAATCGGCTTAGCCCTGATGATGATTATCTACAACGCAATAGTTTTGTTTTCAATGCTATTACCTCTTTTGAGACTTACAAAATGATAATCTCCCTACAAAACAAGAATTCATGCACATCAGATGGAATTTCTAGCACGTTTCTAAAAAAGGTTGCCTTATCGTATGTGTCCTATGTTTTAAGTTTTATTTTTAATTTAAGGTTTCCCGAAACAATTGAAATGCGCCGAAGTTATACCAATGTTTAAGAAAGGCGGTAAGAAAAACATATCCAATTACAGACCCATTTCTCTTCTTCCCTTTTTGAAAAGCCTATAAAAAATAGCCTATAAGCCTATAAAAAATAGAATCACTTCTTTTCTAAATAGAAATAATTCTTTTTTGTGATAATCAGTTTGGCTTCCGTTCAGGTAAGTCAACTGAAGATGCCATTCTCAGGTTATGCAGCCAACTTTATGGTAGCCTTATAGTAATAATAAATCTGCTATGGCCTTGTTTATTGATATGACAAAGGCTTTTGACATGGTTGACCGTGTCTTACTTCTAACGAAAAATATTTAATACATAGGTTTTTGAGGATTTACTTTTGAATGGCTTAAGTCTTACTTGAAAGTATGCAAACTGTGATTTTGAATGGATTTAAAAGTGAAACTCGGAATATTTATTTGAACGTTAAGCAAAAGTTAAAATCAGGTTAAAAAAAAAAAACAGAAACATTTATTCCTCAGGGTCCTAAAGTAATTGTTTAATTGTTGGAAATGACAGGTCCACTATATCTTTATTCTTATGAAACATATAGCTCACTTACTAGTTATAGTCAATAACTATAAAAATGCTCATCTAGTGCTTTTTATAAAAATAATTACAAAACTATTTATTTATGAAAATGGCTTACGAAGTGGACTCAACAAACTTAGGAATACAAAATAGTCTCTTCCAGAGAATTCAATTTATAACTAATTGCATCCATCCCTAGTAAAAGTTTAAAAGTTACTATGAATATGCTCTTTTATTTTTCTAATATTCCATCTCATGTTTATTAATCATTTCGATTTTGAAGAATTTATAAGATCCGAAAATGTTTTTACGCAGTTAGAAATTGAATTCTATTCCTTGCTATAACAACAGGAGAAAAATGAAAAGAAAAATTAATTTATTCCTCAATATTGTATTTAAACCAGAGCATAGAAACTTCATAGGAAATACATTAATTTATGATGCATTCAGTTTTATTTTTTCATATAAAAACAAAGTTTTCGTTTCGCTTGGAAAATTTTTTCAAAACAAAACCTGAATGTACGACCTGTGAGTGAAAATATTTTTGAAGTTCATAAAATCAATATACGTCATCATGACCCTTAAGATCAATTCAATTGAAGTAAAAACACTCGTAGGTAGGATAGGTAACCTATATACCGTTTATGTTTATTAAGTCAAACATCTTCACGTGGGTAGGAAATCTTTGTTTCAAAATGGCCTTAGAGTAAATTCTTCAATAAAATCAATAAATTGTGTAAATATTATGCAAGAATGTGTAGGTGGGTGATTCTACAAACGATGGAAGGAAATGATGATAATTTTAACACAACATTTTTGAAAGCAAATAGACGTAAAAGCTAACTAAGATGAACATTAGAAAACGTCCTTTGGCGTAATTGAAAGCACCCAGTCAAAAAAATAAAAAAAAACAGCAATCTAACTGTCATTTCTTGCAAACAGATGCTAAGGGAATGGAAATTTTTGCAATTCATTTTCTATTTTTACTCGATTATTTAGAAAATCGTACCCTCGCCTTAAAAAAGAGATAAACACAACCTTTCCATAGAATATTTTTCTTGTTTCGATACATCCTCTGTATTTTTTAGCATTTCATGCAAAACACCTTGTATAACTTCTCTTTAAATTTCTTAGGCACTTGGAAATCAAAAGCAAGGTCGTGCAACTGAGTCGTGCTTTTAATTTTATAAATATTTCCAAGTAAAGGCAACACTTCTGTGAACTAAGCATAACAATTTTGAACTAGACCAATGGGACCATGGCAGAATGAACTATGACAACAACTTTCTTTTAATGGAGAATCCTTCTGCAGCTTCGGCTGCAGTAAACTGCACATTGGATTTGGGCTTTGGGCAGCCCCGGATCTATGGGGGGGCAAACCGGGGCCTGTGCCCCGGGCGGCAGCTTACAGGGGCGCCAAATCCATGTGACTGAAAAAATTGAGAATTGCGACGGTTATTGAAATTAAAGGAATTGAGATGCGGCAATGGAATATCAAACTGTAAGTATTTCTCCATCTACCTTTAGCAGTTTGTTCTATCATTATTTCACTATTTAAAATAATTTTTTGAAACTTTTGACTAGGTACCATAACTTGATTGAAAATTTTAATAAAAGAAACGAGCATTATTGAAAGTTTTTCTGTGGTTTTTTTAAAATTGCTTTTTTCATTGTATGTATTTTTAAAAAAACTTCCCCTCCTGCCATAACTGTAGGAGATATAGATCCCCTTCTTGAATAATAAAAAACTTGAACAGAACAAATCGCAGTCTTGCCTAAAGAATTATCTGCTGGATGCTGGCAACTTTGTAAAACTGTGTTTATTATATTTTTTTTTTATATTTTTTAGTTCACAAAAAATCTAAATATGTACAAACAAATGTAGGAAATCAGGTTCTCTACAAAAAACTGTTTAGTAAAACTTTTTTCGTTCAGATGAACAAAAAAGTGAGATGAATGCTAAAAACCATTTTTATAGTTATCCGACAACAATTTTCCATGATGTCGAAAATGTTTGAAAACAAAAAATTTAAAAGATATTTTAACCTACACAATCGAATAAAAAATTTACTCTTAGTTTTATAGGAGCCAAGAAAATGCAATTACTTTTTTTCAACACTCTATTTCAAAATGGCGGATTACACAACATTTTCCACCAGCCATTGACTGCCCTCACGCGTATCATAGAACCAGCCAATCTTATGTCGTTTTCGATTGGATTTTCTGGCTGTTCTTCTCCTTTTTGATTCCACTCGAATATAAAAATACCGTATTATCAAATTTACACACACACTACTGAATGACGCTATTTTATAAAATGGTTTCTTCAAGCATTTATCACTTTTGCCAAGTAGTCCGACGAAAAACTGAATATGTATGCGTGTGTTCCAAATCTACTCCTTCTTGAAATCGGGAACAGAAAAAGACTCTGAAAACTTTACTCGGAACAGCCAATCGAAGGCTTTTGGAGTAGTAGGAGTTAAAATGGAGTGGAAAAGGAGTACTCCGAGCATCTAATCGAAAACGACATTAAATGACTTGTGTTTTGACGTTGCTTAGCTTTCGACTATTAAAGATTTAAATTGGATGTCAATTTCATTGAAACCGTTCAAAGAACAACAACATTTTTTGAAACATCCTGTTTTGATAATATTTTTTTTCAGTTACAATTCTGCATCAGCTATCACCTGTGGAAATTTCATTGCAATCGGTCAAGGAAGAACGAATTTGCAAAATGTTGCCATATTTTTGAAAAGTCTTATTTTAAAAATATATTTTTTTCCGGTATAACTCTATCTCTGCTATCACCTCTGTCAATTTAGTTTAAATCGCTCAAGGAACAAATATGTCCCGAGGATTTCAAAACTTTTTTCGCAACTTTGTACTTCGATACTTTATCAAGCGTAACTTTGGCTTTGCGAAATTTTGTCCTTTCTTAAATTCACATTTTTCTTTTTTATTTGAACGGCTCGTCAATAGATCTTCAATAGTTCTCCCATGATAAATTCAGGAACGAACCATATTTTACAGATCCTTGCAGATTTGATTCGAGTGAAAACGAATTTTATTAGGAACCAAAAATTGAGATTCCTTTTGAATTTTTCACGTGAGAACAAATCATATTTTATCGTTCTACAAACCTTGCTTGTTTATCATCTTTGTTTAGGCATTGTCAATTTTGTATCTTCAATGAAATTTGCTGAATAGATATGGACTGCGTATCCATTAAAAAGTTTTACTCTCCCAGTGAAAAAAATATCCAACCAAGTAGATGCAGGGGCGCCAAAATCAAGTTTTTGCCCCGGTTCGGAAAAATCGTAGATCCGGGGCTGGCTTTGGGGGTGCAGTATCTTTCATGTACGAGCGTCAATCAAGACGCCATAATAATAAATGAATCGTCAACAAATTGAAGAATTCTTTCAAGAAACGCAAATGTTACTTTTGGCTACCGCATACGTTCAAAAATCGGAGCATGGAACGTTCGATCGCTGTATAGCTAAGGTAGATACGAGCAGGTTGAGCGTGAAATGCTTCACCTTAAGATCAGTATCTTGATGGGCTTCAGCGAAACTAGGTGGAGAGAGAGAGCTGAATACAGATCTGACACTGGACAAACGAGAATGCTGTATTCCGGGCAGGATGAAAGAGAGAGTGGCCAAAGGTTGCATATGGTGTCAGAATTATGTTGAACGTAGGAACGAGGCGTACTTTTATTTCCTGGGCACCAATTTCTGCAAGAATAATGAAACAAAGGTTCCGTTCAAGAATTCGAAATGTCACAATAATTCAATGCTACGCCCGCCCCCACAAACGAAGCGACCGAGGAAGACACAACCGTTTTCTACACTCATCTTAGGGGCACAATAGAACTTAAGGTCGCAGTGCAACAACCCCAATATTTCATTCATTCATACACTCATCTTAATTGTTCTGAGAGCCGAAATCATAATTGTCATGGGAGATCTCAATTCCCGCAAGTCGGATCAGACAACTACGGTCTGGAATGCGTGATGGGGAAAAATGGCTTGGGGTACGGAATGAAAATGGCGATTTGCTGATCGATTTTTGTAACGTTAATGACTGGGTGGGACTGTGTTTAAACATAGGACTTGCAACAAAATCACCTGGGTGGATCTGAATGGTCAAACTGAAAATCAAATAGACCATATCATGATTGGTTCTCATGAGTCTCAAACTACGAACCGCAGCTGTACAATGACAATCACTGGGTGCAGCAAGAAATTCGAAGTTCAATACGAATGCTTTAGGTGATCCCAACATATGTCGTAACTATGTCACCAACCTTAACGACAGAGCTTCGTCATTTAACGGAATTCAACATTCAACCATTGATGAGATTTGGGTGTAATAGAAAGTATTTTTATGGAGGCTGGATTCGAAACTGTACCCAAGCGGACGAGAGTTAGAGACTCTTGGATATCCCAAGACACCTGGGGTAAAATCGAACCTCGCAAATTGTTGAATTCAAAGAAAGGTTGAATTGCGAAGCGAGTGGCCTAGCACATAGGATCGTCTATCGCTGTGTGAGACGTGACAAGAAGGTGAAGTTAGACGGTCTCACAGAAAATGCGGAAAACACTGCAAGATGAGGAGATATGAGGGAATTGTACCAAATATCCAAAGAAGTTGTTGGGATAAAAAGTAACACCAATCATCCTGTAGTGGATGTAGAAGGCACAGTTTTGGTATCAACTGAGGATCAGCTTCGCAGCTAGAAGGATCGACTTTGTGCCTTGCCTAATGAGGATTTGGTTAAGCAGAGTGCTGTAGTACCCCAGCTAAATGAGATGCGTAGATCTTATAGGGGTATTGACATCGAACCCCCTACAGTACTATCTACGATTATTCCTTTCAAAAACAACAAAGCAACTGGACTTGATGGAATACTAGACGAATTTTTGTAAACTGACCCCTCCAGAACGGCTAGTATTCTATACTTGTTGATACAAGCTGTGCGGGAAAACGAAATCTATCCCAGCAACTGGAAGGATGGTGTTATTGTTAAGTTTCCAAAGAAAGGTGACCTTAAGAATTGCAACAATTGGCGAGGTATAACAGTTTTGTCCGGTTTTCCAAAACTAATAGCAACCATCATTCTCGAGAGAATAAAGGTTAGAATCGAGTCTACACTCAAGAGGCATCAAGCTGGTTTCCGCAACGGGCGGTCGTGTGTCGACCATATCAACACCCTGCGTATCGTCCTCGAGCAGTCGATGAAATTTCAATCACCGCTTAACCTCATGTTCGTGGATTTTGAGAAGACCTTTGATCGAGTTAACCGAGAATGTAACTGGAGATCGTTGCTTGGTAGAGGAATTCCGCCAAAAATTGTTGCCATTATTAAAGAGTCCTAAAACAACGCAAGGTGTTTTATTTTACACAATCACACAAGCTATCCAACTCCATCGTAGTGCAACAGGGTGTTAGACAAGGAGATGTTCTATCGCCAATTCTCTTCCTGCCAGGGCTGTCGAAGTACTGCAATTGAAGTATTTGTACTGCTTTTTGAAACTCCGTACTGCCGTACTGCTACCACGACCAAAGTACTGCTTTTTTGAAAATTTCACACATTTGCAAATCATAATCCTATCCAAAAATTGTTAGTCCTTTTTATCTAATGTCGACTTTTATAAATTAAACAAATAAAATTGTATAGAATGCGCTCACAATGTATGTTGTAGATGTAGATGTATTGAAAAAAAATCTTGAACTCCATTTCTACGACTGCAAGGTTTGCCGCATATAGGCATTGCCTGTATATCGCAGGTAAAAAATTCTTAATTCTGGAATTTTCCTATTTTCTTTTCTGATCCGAAAAAAGGAAGTTTATGGACTTTTTGATGCCATTTGCAACGAATTATTCCAAACACGTCAAAATGTAGTTTTTCACCCATTTGTCAAGCAATGTTAAATTATATTTATGGATTTCTAGCCCAGGAAATTCAGACTTTTACGTACTTTGACTGCAGAAAGAATTTTTGGAGGAGTAAAAGGGTGTAAAATTCGGTTTTTGCTAATTTCACGAAAACAATCAACTTTTTGGAATGAAATGTAAAGCAAAATTGTTGCTTATTCAATTCTATATAAACAAAATTATCATGTTTTTTTTCATACAACCAATAGATTAAGAGTAAATCATGCAGAAACTTTATGGAGTAGGAAATTTAGTAAACAAATTTAGTAAAATTGCATTAATTAATCAGCAATATTTGTTTTACTATATGCTTTAGGCTACAACGTGCACAAACGTAACGAGAGATTTTTATGTTGTAAAATCTTTTCAATACCACCATTGAAGTGCGCTAGAGCTAAATAGGTGATGGGCGCGTATATGATAATTTTGAATGAACAATATTTGCATTTAAACAAAATTAAATGCATTTAACAATTATGTTTGTATATATGTATTTATGTACCTTGATTCTAAAAGGGCCAAAGTCCATTTTTTTACAATATTGACTTAAGTTCACTTTTTGACTCAGCGGAAGATGTTCTAAGACTGTAATAAGGACTTATGTGCTCTTATTGTTTCTTAACAAGATACCGATGGTTATAGAAAGTTTAATTTTCAAAAGTAATAGGTAAGCATTTTTAGAAATAATAAATCTTGATTTTCGATTTTCCAAAAATTATCAAATTGGACATTGGCCCTTTTAGAACCAAGGTACATTTTTTATTTTTTTTTATTGTCGTACTGCTGTGTACTGCTATTTTTTCCTCGAAGTACTGCTTTCTGAAAAAGTGAAACGACAGCCCTGCTTCCTGCTGGCGATGGACGATGTATTGACGGCCAGTGTTGGTGCAGCTGAGCGACAGGGCATTCAATGTAGACCGTTTGAAAGGCTCAGTCATTTAGACTATGCCGAAGACATATGTTTACTGGCAAATAACATCAGTGGGCTGAACGGAATGTTCCAAACTCTGCGAGTGAACGAAGAGTCGAGTGGTCTAAGAATATACAGCAAAAAGACAAAAATAATGCTCACAGGCCGCTCCACATAGCAGCATATTATTCTACAAGAGACGCCAGTGGAAGAAGTCGAACAGTTAAACTACCTTGACAGTATTGTTTCTGCAATCGGTGATACGGATCTGGACGTTAAAAGTATTATAAATAAAGCTCGTGCTGATTTCGGTGGGTACTCTGTCCACAATTTGGAAATCCAATCAAATCTCCTTACGCATCACTAAGTTGGGATTCTTCGAATCCAATGTCAAATCCGTTCTGTTATATGCTTGTGAAACCTAGAAAATCTCCCTATTCCAAGAAATTGCAGGCTTTAGTGAATCGCTGTCTTCGCCTGATCCTAAAAATACGCTGGCCACAAATAATATCAAACGAGGAATTGTGGCGCAGGACAAATCAAGAGCGGCTGGACGTCAACATAAGAAAGCGTAAATGGCGTTGGATTGGTCACACACTGAGAAAACCAAACGATGAAATTGCAAATCAGTCCTTTGAATGAAATCCTCAGGGTGCACGGCGGGTTGGAAGACCAAGAACAACATGGAAATCAACTGTCTTAGCAGAAGCAGAATCCTAGAGAAAGACGTGTCAACTGTTAAAATACCTTGCAGCAGACCGTTGACGCCTTATGCCCCAGCCGGGGTTACAGGCCACGATGATGATGATGATTTCGGGTTTATATTTTGCTTTTAATACACTTATTTATATCCTAAAGCAACAATAGAATCATATCTACTATCTAGGTACATAACTTTACTAACCACTTAATTGCGTAACACTGTGTTTTAAATGCAACGTTCTTGTTTCTGTCTTTGTCTTAGTTATAAGATGTCAAATTGCGGAATGAATTTTGAATTATTTTAAAGGATAATTATGGTGGTGATTCAAATTAATTTCCGACTAATTGAATTATACACAACACACGTATTAATACAGTTAGTTGGCCACATCATTTGGAACTTAAAGGGAAATATCAATTAACACATGCATTGGAAACTTTATATTTAAGGATTACAAACATGTTTCACAATGAGATTTATGATGGTTTTCGATTTAGAGGACATTATTAAGTATAATAAAATAATTATAATGACCAAAGCCTTACAAGCCCGATGTTCTTTAAAACTGTGTGAAGTGACATTTCGAGGAACTTAATATTGTTATCAATTAAGTTCAAAGTGACAGTAATAGTGTGTTTTGTATCTTTCTTGTGCGAAGAATAACAAAAGTTCACCATTGGATAAGAGCCTTGAATAAGAAGAATATCTTTATTTGGGTTGATTAGATGGATTTAACTTGGGAATTTGTTCTTAGGAGATAAATGTTGAATGAGTGAATGAATAAATAAAAGATGAAGAGGTCAGGATTGTATAAAATAATAATAAGTATAAGTATCTTTCTTGAATACAATACATATTTAGTTGTAATCAGGACTCAAAAGGGAATACTAGAAATAAGTGAAAAACATCACACATCAAGATGTTATTTAATTAAAAACAAATGGACGAATGCTATATTCAATGAAGGAGAATTAATTAAAACATCAACTAACTCCCAGAGCATTATTTATATAAGGAGTAGTAAAATCAATACAATTTCGAAGTCGAAATAATCAGCAAGTCATTGTATTCGTATGTACATATATGATGGGTAGCAAATCTTGCTGGCGCGTACTTGGGGGCCTTCTAAATATGTACCTCCCTCAGGAACAAATATTATGTTCTCGCAGCCCATACCACGAATTTTTTTCTTATTAAAGAGGCGCTAGTGAGCTTGTGCTTAACCACTTCCTTGTTTCCATCATACCCATTTTATAAAGTTTCCTCTTCAAATTTGATGAAAAAAGTTTGTTAACTTAGAATTTTTTGATGAAGGTACATATTGATACCATGAAAGTCGACTTTAAGTGTAAAAAAGACAAATCTTATAGCTTATACACAGTTTCTTATTGAATAAATAAATAAATGAATGAATAAATAAATAAATAGATAAATAGTCTTCCAATAGCCAAAAGAGTATATATGAAGGAGAACAATCTAAATGTTTACCGGTCTTGGGTGGATATAGGTTACATAGAATTTCAAAAAATAGAAAAGAATCGAGTTACCTATAGTTCTTGTATTCAGGAGGTGTATTTTCATTTTGTTTTTTCTTTTTCAAGTTCATCTTTCTCTTTTTCAATCTTCAATATTACTTTCGTATCTGGTATCAAAAGTGTTATCACAAATGACAAAAAAATTCAAATAGAAATTTGTTTTCTGTTTGTACCCGAAACCATATAAAAGTCATTGTTTTTCTTATTAAAATGTTTCCCTGTGCTACCTTTAACATAAATATATTGGAGTTTTTTTTAGAATAGGTTTTGAAATTGATTCCATTATTCCATTTGTTTCACACTTAGAAATAAAAAATTGTTTTAATATTTATTTGCAAATAGAAGGAATTTCATGTGGAGCTTTATCAGCTGTTTGGAAAAAAAAAACAAAATGAGTGTTTGGCTCTGGATCGCAAGTATTTGCTCTTATAGTTTGATTGTGTTTAAATATTATTAAAAACAAACATTTTTTTCAATTTGTTTTAAGTGTCTTTAGAAGAGCTGTAACTCTGTGATGCCTCATTCACAACGTCAATGCAATGTGACGAGATCTTTTTTTAGTTATTCCCTCTTAAAAACATAATTCAAATAGTGCAAAATAAGTCATTTATCGTCGTCACGTTGCATTTTTTCTTCAATTTTTTCGAAATCATGACGTTACAAGACGATGAGAAATTGGTATTATTCTAACGATTTTCACATTTGTACAGTAACGACTCTAAAAGGAACTATAACGACTCTCGAATGAAGAAGCGCCATCTTGCGGAGTATATCCGATACAAACCAACTTACGGAGAGCTTTCGTGAGCTTTTGAGCTACCTGCCAAATGTCAAAATAAAAGCTTTACAAAAGGAGATTATTAGAAATGTTCCCTACGCAGATACCAGAACATTCCAGCAATATCCAGAGCTTACGAGTAGTACATGTTTGACCGGCTATGGATACAATTTATTTTTAATCGTGAATGAATAATGTTGGTCGTATAAAAAGGGAAAAGCAAAGTTGGTGAATCAATTTCAGTATAGTAGAGTGGTGAATAATAAATTGTTTTGTACATAGTAAGAAAAGTAAAGTGTTTTAATATGTGGAATAAATAAGTGGATGTTTTAAATAAAATAGATAAATATTGTTATATTTTCTTCTTATTCTTATTTACTTTGATTCAAAATAGATTTTTATGGTCTTTAGCCTTACAAATTGGCGTTTCGTCCGGCTTACTCACTTGGACTCATCTGTGACATAGTGAGGGCCTTCCCATGCGCAATTTGTATTAAGTTCAGTTGAACTTACTTATTTACTTTATTTAAAACGTCCACTTATTTATTTCACATATTAAGGGTTTGTTTCACAATGTTTGAATAAAGTTCTGATTAGATTCAGAACTTTACTCAGAGAATGTGAAACAGTAGCCCAGGAAAAATGTACTTTCGCTGCGGAAAAATTCCAAGTGAAGATTTTTGAATGCAATTATCTTTATTTGTGCCTAAGAAATACGCATGCGAAAGTCTACAAACGAAACTGGCTTGCGTTAAAAGTTATTCAAGGTTAAATGTCGAAAATACTGGTTTTCCACGTATAACTTTGAAACGGTACATGGTATTAAAAAGTAATGCATACAAAACTTGTAGATAATATGATTATCTACAAGAAATGTTAAAACACTTTTTTTTCTCTGACTGATGATTAAGAAGATATCGGCGTTTCAAAAAACGTAAATTGACGAAAATATCCTTTTTTTGCGTATAACTCAGAAATGGTGAGTGTTATTGAAAACATTTATAGGCAAAGTTTATATACTATGTTACCCTCTATTAAAAAAAAAAATTAAATTTTTTCTAAGAGTAATAATTTTAAAGATATAATTATTTGAAAAATTTCGTCAAAAACCTGAAATTCCAGACTTTTGCTTTTAAATCTTAAATAACGAAATTTTCATAAAATAATTTATGTTCAGCTTATAGACTATAGTGTAATCTACAAAAAATATTAACACACTTTTTTCCACACGAGTGACCAGTAACAAGAAATTGCTACTTCAAAAAGGTTAAGTATTGAAAATAAGGATTTTTCGCTTACCACACTTAAACAATATATGTTAGAAATTTTATTTTTACACAGTTTGTAGGTTATTTACCCTTCTACAAGAATATAAAAAAAAAAATATTTTGTATAAAATGCACAAAAGTCAAAAATAACGGTATTTTGCGGTTTTCTCTTAAATGGTGAAGTTTTTGAAAAATAATTTATACTTTTTGTATAAACAATAATATTCTCTATAAGAACTCTTATGAAGACTTTTTCGATATAAGGCCTGCGCTAAAAGTTATTCAAGGTCAAACGCCAGCAGAATCTTCTTTTAGAGCATAACCTTTTTTTTTGGATAGCATCAAGGAAAAGGAAGATTCTGCCGGCGTTTGACCTTGAATAACTTTTAGCGTGTGCAGACTTTTGCACGAGTATTCTTTATGTTAATTTAAAGATAATTGCGCTTAAAAATTTTAACTTGGAATTTTCCCGAAGTGGTAATGCATTTTTCCTAGATATACTACCAAAAAACATATAATAAAAAAATAGTTTTCTTAGTTTACAATTTTCTCGAAAACTCGATGGCATAAAACCATCTGGTTTTCGGTGTTCATTTAAAAATTGCAGGAAAAGTGTATAATAGAAACTAACATAATTCCTGATTTCATATTTTGAAAAAAGAACAGTACCTATATAATTTTTTTCAGTTTTGTTTTTAATGTTGGGTTTGAAGCTATTTTTTTCGAAAACTATTGGCAGGAATAACTTATTTTGAAAAAATTATTAAAGAACAAACTTGAAAATCTCAAAAAAAATATAGTACTTTATTTTAAGTGTTGCCAATTGTTTAATTTTTTTTTTAAATTTTAGTACTATTTTCAGAAAATTGCTCCTCCCGGTTAATTGGGGGGAGATAGACCCCCCCCTCAGTATAAAAAAATGTTTGTACTATGTCTCTCTAAAAAACCCTATTATTATTTTATGTCACTGGGCGAATCATTTTGGGCCGGAAAAACCAGCATTTTCGAAAATTGATACTTTTTGAGGTCTCAATATCTTTTTATTGGGGCCTTATATCGAAAAAGTCTTCATAAGAGTTCTTATAGAGAATATTATTGTTTATACAAAAAGTATAAATTATTTTTCAAAAACTTCACCATTTAAGAGAAAACCGCAAAATACCGTTATTTTTGACTTTTGTGCATTTTATATAAAATATTATATCTTTTAAATAACCGCAAACAAAAAAATTTTTTTTTTATTTTCTTGTAGAAGGGTAAATAACCTACAAACTGTGTAAAAATAAAATTTCTAACATATACCGTTTAAGAGTGGTAAGCGAAAAATCCTTATTTTCAATACTTAACCTTTTTGAAGTAGGAATTTCTTGTTACTGGTCACTCGTGTGGAAAAAAGTGTGTTAATATTTTTTGTAGATTACACTATAGTCTATAAGCTGAACATAAATTATTTTATGAAAATTTCGTTATTTAAGATTTAAAAGCAAAAGTCTGGAATTTCAGGTTTTTGACGAAATTTTTCAAATAATTATATCTTTAAAATTAATACTCTTAGAAAAAATTTATTTTTTTTTTTTAATAGAGGGTAACATAGTATATAAACTTTGGCTATAAATGTTTTCAATAACACTCATCATTTCTGAGTAATACGCAAAAAAGGGATATTTTCGTCAATTTACGTTTTTTGAAACGCCGATATCTTCTTAACCATCAGTCAGAGAAAAAAAAGTGTTTTAACATTTCTTGTAGATAATCATATTATCTACAAGTTTTGTATGCATTACTTTTTAATACCATGTACCGTTTCAAAGTTATACGTGGAAAACCGGTATTTTCGACATTTAACCTTGAATAACTTTTAACGCAAGCCAGTTTCGTTTGTAGACTTTCGCATGCGTATTTCTTAGGCACAAATAAAGATAATTGCATTCAAAAATCTTCACTTGGAATTTTTCCGCAGATTGGCAATTTATTTGTACATTTTTCCTGGGCTACAGGCAGTAAATCACTTTACTTTTCTTACTACAAACAAAACAATTTATTAATCACCACTGAAATTAATTCACCAACTTTACTTTTCACTTTTATTACAACCAACCTTATTCATCCATGATTAAAAACAAACTGTGTTGCTAGCGGTCAAGCATGTGCCTTTTATATTTGAAAAACTCTGGATATTGCCCGAATGTTCTGGTATCTGCTTCTATACTGCCGTGTTAAGAAGAAAAAACGTAACTGACATTTTGGCTGTTTTGAGTTAGGGCCAGTTTTAACATCTTTGATATGTCTGCTATTTTATTCTTTAAAAATAAAAGCCCTTAATTGCTTTTGTAATGGCTTAAAACGCTTAAGAAAATTGACGTTCGTTCAAAGAACCATGGTTTTTAAGGAAAAATTGAGGTTTTAGCACTCAATTTAAGAGAAAAAAAGTGACTAACTACCATACAAGCATTAGTACATCTGATAAATAATCAAGGCAAAAAAAAATTATTCACTTGTAAATACGACAGAAAAACACTCAACATCAAAACAAATAAAATGCACGAAATTTATTTTTTCAAAAATGTTGGTATGCAGTATTATTTATATTCTAACAAAGCTTTTTTGCAAAAAATTTCATTGAAATCGGATGAGCGGTTAATGAGAAAATCAAAAATAAAAAAAAACGTTATATGGCAGGTACCGTTAATAAATGTTTCTGGTGATTTTTTTTTCTTACTAAAAGGTAAATAATATTTACAATAATACACAGATTTTTTTATCAAAATCGTTGGAGCCGTTCTTGAGATAAATAAGCTTTTCCTTTTGAGCTAAAAAAAATTTCAATTTCCCCTCTGGAGAGTTACAAAAAACCTTAAGTTCAAAATTTGAAGAAAATCGCTTCAGTGGTTTAGGCTGTAGGTTGAGGTACGGACAGACAGACAGACAGACAGACAGAATTTTTCCACCCACTTTTTTCGTGTTCTCTATCATCGTAATGTCATGTTTGATTGTTATCTCGAAATTTTTTTTTTTTGCACGAATCCAAAACTTGCCCTATTGTACCTATATCGCAAGTAAAAAGATAGAGATAAAAACAGAAAAACGCGTTTATCTCGAAATGTCAAAAATACACTTACGTTTTTTCTTCTTATCACGGCAGTATACTCTATCTAACAACAATTGTCAGTACAGGTAAGATAGGACGTTAGCCTCTCAGTCTGGTTGCAACGGCTTGCATACATCTGCCTCAAGTTATAGTGTCAAGAATTTGGGTGATTGCCACTCTCTCTGAGCGGAAAATTTTTAATCTTTACTTTTATCCTTGTATGGACTTCAAGCCTTACTGATCTACCAATTTCTATCGTTCTACAACAATCGAAAGTGCTCTATATAATTTCTAAGAATTTTTGAGAAAGTGGGTGGATGCATGATTTGGATGATTTTTTTCATTCAGAAGCTTCCAAGAAATATAAATAGTTTTGTGTACCAAAATTTTTGAAAAAATATTTTTTGGATTTTTAAAAAAATGTTTCAAATTCTTTTTTGGAAAATCAAATATTTCGAAAAATGATAAATTTTTTTAAAACTCGATATTTAAAACTTTTTTAGTATTTTCTAAAGATTTTTTAGACAAAATTTTACATTCATGAAAAAATAACGGTACCTCCCAACTAACATTTCAGCTTCGGTTCGGCCTAACTGAATAGGCTTTCTGATTTCCTTAAGACATTTGTAAAATTTCGTTAAGCATAAAAAGGAGAATATTATAGAACTTCGAAAATGATTTCGGAAAATCTTCTTGGAGGCCCCGTACGCAGATCTTTTAAAAGCTTCAAATTCTATACGATCTATGAGAAGTTTTAACGAGCGCTATTCGAAATCTTAGTGAAATTATGGTTTTGACAGATAGCTTCAGAAATGTTTCTATAAAAGTAAACACGCAAGTTTAATAGAAAGTCTTATAACACCTATTAGAAGCCGACAATACAGCTCTTACAGAGGTTGTAGGAAAATGGGGGAAAAAATATAATTCTTTTTACTTTCAATTTCTTTTGAGTGATTTTTACCGCATTTAATGTTTGTTAAACCTGAAACTATTATTTGTTTTCAATTATTTGTTAATTAATGAATTCGAATTAATTATAAAACACAAAGATTTTTCTTACCTGTCTAGGAATCGAACACGGAACTCCTGCGTAAGAGTCCATCACTCTTTTTTATATAAATTCATTTTTATTTTTCATTCATCTTAAAACTATCTTAAAGCTAGACAAAAATTCATAAAAACTAGCCTACTTATCAATATCTTACAACTAACTTACTGGCCCCATTCGGGCGCTCTAAGTTAAACTAATAATTAATGCAGTCCATCACTCTACCCACTCAGCCATCTTAGATATAAAATGGAAGATGCAAAAACTTAATCAGTATTCTCCAGTCTTACATGCTGGCTCCACTAGCCATGAACGATGTCCAACATCCAAACCACAATCCAATCAGCAAACTGATTTGTATGGATATGTCACTGCACGGACATGGGTTTTTGAGACTCCATTGTTTTTTTTTAAACATGTTCATAATTCTACCATGGCTCATGCCCAGTGGAGCCACCATGTTAATAACAAGCTTTTAACCCGTTCACACGAAGAAACAAGATGTACACAATTTTTTTTTCAAATCGCTTGTTTATTATTGAAATTAAAATCTGAAGAGCTGAGTGGTTGTTTTTAAATTCAATCGCCCATTGCCTGAGGTTAAGTCTAAGCTTTTGATTTTTTCATCTTCGTCATCGCTTACTTGAAAACATTAATCATTAAACTCGTGTGTGTTATCCCTCATAAAAGTTTCGCCGCTCATGCCGGTAGTGGGGTTCATATCTAAGTAGAGAATGAATATTTATATTTAAAAGAAAATTATAAACAGACAAACAATGAAACACACTTAAATCTTCTGGCTCTGGAGATATTTGATTTATCGATGAAAGATTTACTAAATCTGAACTTTCTTGCTGTCACGTCGTTGTCTTTCATTTGCATTCTTTTGAAGATCTAAGTTACGAGCTCTCTCGAGCATTATAAGGAACGTCTCACCGCAAGGGATCTTAATAATTTCCTGACTTTTTAATTTTTTTCCACGAAATTGACATATTCACACAAAAAAAATTTCACAGACAATTTCAGGCCGTGAGCGCAATAGTGGCCTAACTGCAATTTTATCGAAATTCAGTTTACGACGAAAATTGAATCTGTATGCATTGAGCAACATTTCTGCATTTCAATTTTTCAAATTGACGGCTTCATGCCAAAGTTATAGGACTTTTGTACTTAGGCCAAACACAAAAAAATTAAAAGCTTAAGGGCAAGAGTGGCCTATCTTTTTTAAAGGCCACTATTGCGCTCGCATATTTGATTTTATTGTTTGAAACTTTAAGTTAGGCCAATTATTTAACTATTTGCTCACAGGTGACAATGAACTACACATAAGTCAGTACCCTGATAACCACCCTCGATTAGCCATAAAGTTAGAGTTTCATAGGCTCAGCGAGAAAAAAAACCATTCCATGTCATAAAAACTACCAAAACGCACTTCTTCTCCACTTTGAAATCGGAAATTTCAAATAGAATGATCTCTAAAGGTTAACCGACTCAAGATTCATGAGCTTCAAAGACCAACCCTACATATTGTTTTAACATTTGAAGATTTTGGGTGTGAATGGTATCAAGAAAATAAATATTGGAGTTGACAGCTTGAGTAAAACTTATTCAAGAAATCAAAGTCTTGCGGTCCGTAACCGGGGATATAGTGATTAAACACAACATCGAGAGTAATAATTGTGCTAACCAAAGTTGGTTTTCACCCCTTCCTGGGTAATGCAACTCTGCTCATTTGTGCGTGTATATTTCGCCCTACCAGACCGTTTCAAAAACCCGTTTTTCGCTTTGAACTTTGAAGTTCTTTAAATTATCTGGCAGGGCTTACAATAGACTCAAGTGGTCTCAAATTCCGTGATCCGTGATCTGATCATTATCTAGGGAGAGAGGCATTCATATTTTGATTTCGATGCATTGTTTAATCACAAAAGCCCCTGTTGGGGACTACCAAGACCTTGATTTCTTGAATAAGTTTTAGCCAAGTTGTCAACTCCTATACTTCTTTTTTTGTATCATGCACACTCAAAATCTGCTGTGGGCTCTCGTTCTACTAGCAAGCTTTAACTTTGATAGTTTATATCCTAATACCCGCTAATACATCATAGTTCTTACACAGATCACAGGAATAACAATTTACAAATACTACAAAAGCTTTTATGGATTCAAACACATCTGAAAGTGAATAAAAATTTTAAATTTCAACGTACATATTAAAAAAAATATATAAGAAAAAACTCATAGAAATCAGTTTTATTTACAAATGATTGGCCTATCTTTACAGGATTTTAATTTTTATATTTTTTTACTCTGCGCAATAGTGGCCTATCTGACTTTAAAATCAGATATAACGGTACTTTGAAGGATTATGGATACAGAGTCAAAAATATTTTATTTTTTGATGATATTGCAAAAAGAAAATCAAGCGTATGTTTCTTTATTTTAAAACAACAAGTGTTTGAAAACAACCCATTTCTTATTTTTGCTCTACTGAAAATATTGAAAAATGCAGTTAGGCCACTATTGCGCTCATGGCCTCATTTATTCAATAAACAAAAATTTATCAATGACTTCATTAAAATGACTTTGACAGATTTTAGTCTCTTTAGCACAGACTGATATTTTCTATTATGGTTCGTTAATAAAGTCTAAGAAGTCTCTGCGAAGTATTCGATAAGGCTTCCAGCAAATTGTAACCGAAACCTTTTGAAGACAAAGTGACAGGAGCTTCAATTAAATTACTCTATACAATCTTTATACAGTGACAACTTCATGTTTCTTCGTTAATGTTATTAACAGAGGTCTATCCAAAACAAAGACGGTAGTCTCGTTTAATTTTCTATATCAAGCTTTCAAACGACTTTAAAGAAGCAGTTATTGAAATCATGACTTCTATTAGAAATTTATTTTTGATGAAAGCTTAATAGAAGCTTTATACATATCCAGACTTGCAGCATATCGATATTTCTAAGCTAAAAGAAACTGAAATGTTAGTTGGGCTTCCATACAAAAGTTAAAAAACCGCAAAGGAAAATATTTTTTTGCTTAAGAACGACTCCTACGACTTTGATTAAACTTTTTCATAAACTAAAATTAGTACGATCTACTATCAAAAATTATAAAATTTTACAGTTAGCAACTTTTAATAGTACCTGTACATTTTTTTTTAATTTTCTCGTTATCGGCTAAACGGATTTAGATGAATTTTTGTATATACAAATTTGAGATAAGATTAAATAATATTGCATATCAAAAATTCAAAAAAAAAAGTTTTTGGATTTTTAAAAAAGTTTCAAATTTTTTTTGAAAATTCGATATCTCAAAAACGGGTTGACAATTTTTTTTCAAATTTTGTTTTCATATGCACGTAAATATATATTTTAGGTTTGTATGCCAAAATTTGTTCTTAAAAATGTTTTTAGAATTTTATATTTATATACAAAATTAGTTTTTAAATAAACCGCTCCAAAGATTTTAAATCTTACTTCCCATACAATCATATTCAATCAAGAATTAAGATGGCATTCTTTTTGTTCACCTCAAACTGTCAAAAAAGTTGTTTTAACTAATTGAAAAGTCGTATTTCATGCTTCTCTACATTTTTCTCTCATAATTTCCATAATTTTATACAATTTTCTTAAGCCCGTAGTGTCTTGAACATAAGAGCAAGTACGTGCGACCCAGTCGTGCATTTTATTTGTGTGTGTATTTCAAGCCCTACCGCTCTACCCATTTATATCGTTCCACAGCAGTCGGAAGTGCTCCATATAATATATAAGAATTTTTGAAAAAGTGAGTGGATGCCAGTCCTCCTCACTAGAAAATTGCAGATTTTACGGCTAGCAAATACTGAGAATTTGAAGTTTCTGACTTTATTAGTACCTACTGAAGTTAGAGGGGGGTCGAAAATCACCTGAATTTGTTTTTGTAAAAAGGATGTAGTGCCGCGAACTTGGCTGGCATTTGATATCTAGATACTCCTAAATTCAATAATTTCGGTTAAAATAACATTCTCAAAGCTTTTGATCAATTTTTCCCTCAAAAATTGTTTTCAGTCTAAAAGCTCTTTGCAACCATTTTGCGTGAAAAAAAAAACAATCTTACATTGTTACAGATACATTTTCCAAACAAAATATTGTTTTCATCTTGTAGCTTCTACAAATAAAAGATTGAAATTATAAAATTTAGATTTTTTACCATAGATAAGTAGGTACTTAATCAATCAAATAAAAACCAGAACATTTCCATCACTTGAATTTTCGATAGATAGAAGACTAAAGATAAAAATAATATACAGTAAACTAAATTCAGATATCTTAAATTGTTTCCATAAATTATTTCTGATCCCAAAAACGAAGAGCCCTCATAGCTGTGTAGATTTCGATGATGACAAATAAACATCGTTTTATTTGTATTTACATTCCCTTGAATACTTAAATTTTATTAAAGAGATTTATTTCATTTCTTTCTTAAAAACATTGGGAATTTTCTCTCTTTTAAAGGATATCACCGCATGGAAAAGACAGAGCCTTAAGGTTTCAACAATAAACCTAAAATATTCAAGTTTTATCAACAAACATTTATAACAAGACAAAGATTTATCGGTTTGTGTGCAACATACCTGTGTATCTATTTTCTTTGATACAATCTGTTTCGCTACATTTCATTTATTGAGGAAAATTGAAGATTTTATTTTAAATTGGAGATATGTATATGCAAATAAAAGGGAGCATGACTTGTTCGAAGTTTTTAGTTCTACCATAAATACATAAATTTATAAGGTACAGGTATGTAAATAGGTAGGTACACTGAGTAAGTAGTAAGAACATATAAGGAAAATTGAGTTGAAAAGTTTAATGTGAGTTTTATGAAAGTGGGGGAGGTTATGTTAAGTTGTAAATATATAACAAAAATTAATTTTTTTTTGCTAAGGACATACACTGCCCGTCACTTGTTTGAGGTCACTATTTTCGAAATCGTTTTTTCTCGATAAATACCTGTGAGAAATACTTTTCCTGGACATTTCTGGTACCTGTGGGTAGATATACATATTGGCCAACAAAAATGGATAACGTTGAAGACGTTACTTGGAAAATCCATAGGAATTTCACAAGTATGTGAGACTGCCGAAAATGGATATTAAATCTTGAGGCCACTGCCAATATTGATTTGCAAAAGCTTAAATCGTGCTTTACTAACAGAAGTTTATAATAATTGAGAAAGGGTTGAATATGGTCAAAAAATGGTATATAAGCCGGTGTTTTGACGGTTTTAAGGGTAATTCAAACCAGTGATAACACCCAGCGTAAGAAAATAAAAAAGAAACCAGTTTTACAGCGACGACACAAGGAACTTCATGAGAGTTTTGCCAGGGATCTTTAATGCTTGGAGGAACGAATGGAAATGGGTTGTCTCTTTGGATGAACAAATATTCAATCTAGAATTTTAATTTTTATGATTTAAGAGAAGAGGAACTTATTTTGACAAGTATTCACAGTCGTACGTCAGGTTCTATGGGTCAGGGCGCTATCACTTTAAAAAATTAGATTGGAGTTTATTACTAGAAAAACTAACGGCAAAAGTTACAAATATCTATTGGAATGGACATATTCAAAGATGAGAGATATTGTTCAACTTGTTACTTAAATGTTACAATAAGATAACACCTCTCTCCACACATCCAGGGTAGCTAGAAGCTGATGGATTCAGTCAAAAAAGGTGCATTTTTTGCCACGGCCACCCTATTTACCGGACTCAAACATCATCGAAAACTTTTGGGCCAGGCTATATCAATTATTTTATGAGGCTGGTAGATAGCCTGAAGGCAAAAACCCCTTAACCGAATCTACTTGAGATACCTGGAGCAAGATTTCACTTGATTTAAAAAAAAGCTGTATGACTCGATTCCAAGCTACTTTAACAAGAAATAGTGGACATACTCATTTTTTATTGAAAAAAAATATAATAGGTGCTTCAAAACAAAAAAAGTTAACATTCGGGTATTTTTAATAATTCTTAAAAAGATTTTTCGAGTGACGCAATTTTGTATACCATAACTTATGAAATTCCTATGGATTTTCCAAGTTACCCCTTCAACACTATCCTTTTTTATTGGCCAGTATGTATACATACTCTTATATAGAGCCGACAGCAAAACATTTGTATGCTGCGGCGAATAAACAATACAAAAACTTTGCTGCACAAAAAAGCTAGCTTTTGAGCAACAAAGGACTCTTCCGATCAGTTGTGCTAGTTCCTCCGCGGATTTTTGGAAAGCCGTAAGAAAGTTGAATGGAAGAAAACTCGTCATCGCTCCAAGCTTGCAAGCCGATCAGTTAAGACATCATTTTGCGAATCTACTAAATACTGAGCAAGTATCCTTAAAACATCAATATGCAGCTCCTCATTTTATAGATGACGTTTTAGATGCTCCATTCACCGTTGATGAAGTTCAAAAAGTGATAAACAATGCGAAAAATAATAAGGCCCCAGGTGAAGATCGCATCCCATATGAGTTTACAAAAATTGTACAATAGAATTTACTCTCGCTCTTACGGAGGGATACAATAAAATATTATGAAACTGGGAATATACCAAACAGCTTTCGAAAGTCTTTAATATTTCCTTTGCACAAGAAAGGCGACTTAAACGATCCGCAAAACTACAGAGGAATATCCTTTCTTAATACAACAGCTAAATTATTTGGTGCTTTACTCTTTAATAGACTTACCCAATGGGTAAAAGAAAGAAGGGTCCTACAAGAATTTCAAGCAGGATTTAGGGAAGGATATTCAACAATAGACCAAATATTTTCACTTGTGAATATCGCCGAGCTATACATGAAAAGGAACAAAAAGTTGTTTACTTTATTTGTGGACTTTCGAGCAGCTTTTGATTCCATTCCACGTGAAGCTCTAATTTATAAGCTGTACAAGATAGGAATTTCAAGTAAAATGATAAATATTTTGAAATCGTTATATGAAAACAATCTAGCGATGGTATGGGACGGAAAATGTGTTTCGGAGGAATTCCCCACAACAATGGGGGTGAAACGAGGATGCATCCTAAGTACGCTTCTTTTTGTGATATTCATTAATGATATAACGGAGAACATTGGAGGAATCATTAGAATAAATTCGACCTATATCCCTGCACTTATGTTTGCTGATGATTTTGCTATCCTTGCTGAGACTGCTAACAGTATGCAGCTAATGATTAATAGGCTGGAACTTTACTGCAAGAAATGGAACTTAAGCGTTAATTTGGCGAAGACAAAAATGATGATATTCAGTAATGGTGGCGGGAGGTATTCAAGATACGAACAGTGGAAATATGATGGAAAACAAAAAGAAGTCGTTAGGGAGTATAAATATCTAGGAGTATTGATCACAGCGAATCTTAATATGAAGAAACATTTTGAAGCCAAGCTATCTGAAGCTAAACGAGCAATCGATTCAGTATGGGGAAGATGTATTGGAAACAAATTTTTAAATCATGACTCGAAACAAAAAATCATTCAAGCAACTGCGACCTCTATAATGTTATGCTCAGGTGTGGGGATACCTCTCATTTTCTACTGTAGAAATGTTTCTACGACACTGCATTAAAAGAGTATTCAAGTTACCAAGTAGTACACATAACTACATGATCCACCTGGAGACAGGAGCACCACCACTTTTTCTGGAAATATTAAAGCTACCCTTTGATTATGTAGTTAAAGTTTTGGGGATGGATGATCGAAGACTTCCAAAAATAGTTCTCTCTCACTTGATCACAACGAAAAGTAATTGTGTACAAGAATGGGACATCTTAGCGCACAATTGTGGTTTAGATACAAACTTTTCAAACTTTCACACTTTTACAACCACGCTTCTTAGGAGTAAATTTTATGAAATACTGGAAAAAACGGGTAATTTTCTTTACGACTCGTATCATGTCAGCGAAGCTCAATCATCACAGTATCGATCGTACTATAGTAGGCTTAACTACAATCTTCAAGAAAAAACATATTTTTTGAACACGAGCTCAACTGAAAAAATTAACACGATATTTTAAATAAGAGGAGAACTCACAAATTTAAATAACATACCGCATCGAACAGATCTTGAAAAAGAATGTAATCTCTGTAACCTTAGAGTTAGAGAGGATCAGGATGTATACCATTTCATCGCAATATGCCCTATCTTATATGAACTACGAAGAACGTACTTTGGATCAAATATTTTAGATATTGAGGAGGCATTGTGTATTTTAAATGGAGAACGAGGATGGGATGTGTTATACAAATACACCGTGAATTCATTACTCTACAGAACACGTATTATTGAAGGCGACTTTTGAAACACCTATTATTTTTTTTTTTTTAATTTTTTTTTTTTTTAATTATGTTAAATTTAAACTCTTTAAGAATGTTTATATAAAATGCCACTCTAGTAGACTGCTTATTGCCAAACCATATAGACTATAAGATAATTTGGTAAAGAATGTACATGTATATTTTAATATTTAGTCAATAAAAACTAACTAAACTAGAGCCGACAGCATATTTTGGGAGTGGAGGTATAACTAAAATCGGAGTATGAAGGATTATGGGTACATGTATCGTGATATCAAATACCAAAGTCTGGCAGGTTTTATTTTCAGCCTTTGGGAGGGGTGGTAGGTTAAAAATTGCTAGATCCCCTGATTTATTTTCGGGGTTGTAACCTCTTTGCTTTATTTAAAACAAAATCGGATTTGATTCCCTGATGCCACATTTTTTCTAAGCATAAACACCACAACCTTGACGGTCCGATTAATAGAACTCAAGATATAACAATTTTACGTGAACTTTATCAACCCCCTTTTGGAGATTTTTAGCAAAACAAAAAATCAACAAAAAAAGTCTCCACAAAAAAGCCATTCTCCTATTTGTTGGACCACCGAGATAAAAGACTTGAGAAATAGGGAAAATGACAGAGCATTATATCCTATTTTTTTTTTTTTTATTCTCATGAAAATTTTTTCACACAGGTATTTATCGGGAAAAAACGATTGCGAAAATAGTGGCCTCAAACAAGTGACGCGGAGTGTACCTTATGTAGGTACATAGACATAGAGTACAAAAAGAACCTACAATTTCCTTTAAATCTGAAAAAATCCCTTTTAACTAAATCTCTTCTCGTTCTCGGTATCTCCTTGGTCTCTTCCCGCTTTTGTCTCAGTTTTGTCGTGTTTTTTTTTTTATTTTTCTTATGGAAGAAATATTTGGTTAGAGTTTGAATCTAGAAGCTGCGAATATATTTATAATTAATTTTTATTTTCAATCTTTATTTACATACATCAAATCATATTTGTTCTTCCTTGTCGCCTAAATAATTGTCGCCTAAATAATTTTATTCTATATTTCACGCCTGGGAAAAAAAAATTTGTGTATGTAAATTTGTAAATTTTAAGTATTTTATGTGAAAAGGAAACAAACAAACAATCTGACACTGATTTGTTGATACTAGTCATTGATATTCAAGGCCAACTTAAATTAAGTTCCACTCTTCGGTTTGCAATGATTTTAGTTCAATAAAAGAACGTAATTCAATTGAGCATGGATTTATAGTCTTACATTAGGATCCTTATGAGCAATGGACCAAAGCAAAGTATGAAAAAAAGTATATTTGCTCTTTCTTCAGTCTTTTTAATATTAAGCACCTTTAAAATGTTTTCTGTCTAATTCATGACATGAATTTAAATTCCCCTAAGATAAATTCAAGAAAGGGATTCTTAGCCCAAAAAATTTACGAGGACGAAATACTTAAAAGGCATAACGAGGAAATACTGAAAGATAATAAGTCCATCAATTGGTGACTCCACTTTTTAAACCTGACAACCTGCCCATGTTCAAGCTAGTTCTGTTTGAGAAAAATTCAAAAACAAATGTAGGGAGCCAAGTTTTTTTTTTTTAAACAATATAACTATATGTACCTACCTACACGTTTGTTGATGATTATTTTAATCAAATTGAATTTTGTGAATAATTTTTGATAGATATGATCTTATAGATCATCTTTCATCTTTCTTTTTCACTGGTATAGTGGCAATGAAACAACGTTACACATATTTATTTGACAGGTATTGTTGTCCTCTTCAGGCAATATTTTATAAAACAAAACATTGCTTGCAAACAAAAAAAATTATTATTTATTAAAACACTTCTGTTGTTGAAGCAAAATTAATTAGTTTTAATCTTCTTCGACATCAAAAGTGCCTTACTAAATTTTTAAAAATATTTTTACTTTTTTCGAGATTAAGGCCGTGCCCGTGCGTCAATTGCGTTTAAAGTATGGTTAAATCTGATCCCATGGCTAAATTTTGACATTACTGAGGTGAATATGGACGTTAAAATTTAACCTGCTCAGGAGCTCGTTAAAATTTTAGCCAGTGGTTAATTTTTGACAGGTCTATGCTCATGAAGGAGTGAGGGAGATGAATGTAGATAAATATTTTATTTCGTTGTTGTGAAGTCATGAAATGAATCATATAGACCAAAGCCTTATAATAAATTTAGGTATGAATTCAAGAAAATCAAACAAAGATAATATATTTAATAATTTCTGATGCAAAAGAATCTTTTTGAAAATACTTTTTCATATGATTCATTCATTTTGCAAACTGAGCAAAAACCATGAATTTTATTCACCCCTATAAAAACGGATCAAATTTAACTGGGATCAAATTTAACCAAAATTTTAACGCAATTGACACACGGTCAAGTTTAAATTTAAATGAATGTGAGGCTTAACTTTCAAAAGAGGTTAACTAAAGAGAAGTGTTATAATGTGACAGTTGGTTGTTTTTGGTAATTTTCTGTTTCGAGAGAGAATAATCCTCACACTGCTACAATACTTATTTCAATGATTTTTTTTGTTTACTTTTTGATCACATTCAATTACAGTTTCTGACGTTCACAGACATCGTTGGATAATTTATGAGATATTAAAATAAAGAAAATTATATTGAATATGGAAGATACCTAAGTAATACATGCATATACTAAGGAGCTATGAGCATAAATGTATAGCAACCTAAATATCACTGTTATCTCTAATTAACGCTACTTCGATAAATAATTTTGTTTTATTACTTTAAAATCAAAAATATCTGTCAAATTAGATATTTATCAACGCCCTACACCTACTCCTTAAAAAGATATTTCTAAGAAACCCTCAAAAACACATTTAAAAAAAAGATTCAAACTTGAATTTCTACGGTAAACGGAATTTTCATTATTAAGTTCATATTGTATTCCTCGTTCGTTCTTGGGGGGGGGGGGGGGGGGCATAGCACCCATTGCCCGCATTTGTATTCGCGCCTGTCCTTAGAATACACCTCCACTAAAACCAGAAATCATGAATGAATAATGTTTAAGTTAGGCATATTTTTTGTTGTTCGAAACCAGTCAAAGCTTGAATACTTAAAACATTAAAAATGAATAAATTTGGTGGCGTGGTGGTCATTCTCAACTTTTTGTGTGTCTGTTGGTAGTGGGTAAGGCTGGAAGGGACTTACAATTTTCATCCGAATTCGACTGGCTTAAATGATAGGCACTTAGTAATGACAAGAGATACTCCTGGAGGATTTGTAACTTCCTTCCAAGAGTCTTCCTGGTCGCAAAGATCCGGATGCAATTCCCAAACGTCTGCCGTGACAGTCTAACTCACTGTGACCCTCATGCCAACAGTTCCCACCCATTGAAAGCTTAAATGCGTAAGAAAATTGTACCTACTTTAACTTGAATATAATCCATATTTGGGAAGCGATGTTCTTGGCCCAAGTTGGCCTTAGATATACGAGTATCATCGTAAATGTTAAAGCCCATTCTTTTCGTAAATATTTTTCCTATCATATACATACCTACAAGGTTTAAGAAAAACAAAACAAAAAAATAAAACATCTTTGATATAAATTGATGGACTTATTATCTTTCAGTATTTCCTCGTTATGCCTTTTAAGTATTTCGTCCTCGTAAATTTTTTGGGCTAAGAATCCCTTTCTTGAATTTATCTTAGGGGAATTTAAATTCATGTCATGAATTAGACAGAAAACATTTTAAAGGTGCTTAATATTAAAAAGACTGAAGAAAGAGGAAATATACTTTTTTTCATACTTTGCTTTGGTCCATTGCTCATAAGGATCCTAAAGACTATAAATCCATGCTCAATTGAATTACGTTCTTTTTATTGAACTAAAATCATTGCAAACCAAAGAGTGGAACTTAATTTAAGTTGGCCTTGAATATAAATTGTCAAAAAATAACAAAATTTTCCACTCCATAAACCCAAAACTAAAAAAAGTAGAAAAATTAATTTTGGAATGGTAAAGAAATAAAAAAACTAATGTTAAGTTTAAGTAAAAATTGTAAAAAAAATGTATAGTAAAAGGATTTCGATTTCGATTCCAAAAATTAAAATCGCCAAAAGCTGAAAATATCGCCTGTTTTCGGTAGGTACGTCGCCAAATCGATTTTCGTGCCGTCAAATGAAATTTGTAATCGGCTGTTTGGAGATAAATCCCCACATCTGACAAGCTTCAATAAATGGACCGAAATGTTTGTTTAAAACTAAGGTTTATACCCACGCTTCGGTTTCGGTATTTATCAACTCGGTTTAGCATCAAATCAGGCTGAACGTACTGTTGGTTCTATAATGTAGACCGAGTTGTCTTCACCTATTGCCTGCGTTTTATGGGGAACAATATAATGTGGATGAATTATACAAAAATTAAAAAATCTGATATACATACATATTTAGTTTTTTTACTTCTCCCGAAAAAAGGGTGACATTTGGATCAAAATACACTTTTTCTGTACCTGAACCTACTGTACAACACATAAATTTGAAACATTCAGGAATGATCCTAAAATTTGGGTTGAAATAGAAAAGAAATCAGATAAGGAAGTATGAGATTTCTTTAACACCAAAAAGGAGACGTCATAAAAAAGACTTTTAGTAACAGTTGATGGCAAAGGGAATTCTCTTGATATGGAAACCGAAGATTGCTGAAAAATACATAGTTATGCTCAAGTAGATTGTGTAATCAAGTTTTATTTTGTATGCAGCTTCAATTTGTTTTGAACGGTCTACTATTTAAATGCATACTTTGAGGATTCTTTTCAAAATGCCATGAAAATTTAGTTGAAATATTTATTTTTCTTTTCAATAACTGTCTCAAATGACAAGTGTTTTTTTAAAAACGAATCAAATTGAATCATTTTAATACTCTGAATTAAAAAAGCCTTTAAATATTATCAGCCTTATTTAGCCTATTTAATAGACCTTTTAAAAAGGAACAATCACGTGCAAGGGTTTTTACAATTGAATATGTTTTTTTGGCCCATAAGCATGCTTAAAACCGAAAATGCTACTAAATTCACCCATGTGTTTCTGAGAGAATGGTCACACTGGCCACTTTTCAGTATTGCTGAAAAATACATAGTTATGCTCAAGTAGATTGTGTAATCAAGTTTTATTTTGTATGCAGCTTCAATTTGTTTTGAACGGTCTACTATTTAAATGCATACTTTGAGGATTCTTTTCAAAATGCCATGAAAATTTAGTTGAAATATTTATTTTTCTTTTCAATAACTGTCTCAAATGACAAGTGTTTTTTTAAAAACGAATCAAATTGAATCATTTTAATACTCTGAATTAAAAAAGCCTTTAAATATTATCAGCCTTATTTAGCCTATTTAATAGACCTTTTAAAAAGGAACAATCACGTGCAAGGGTTTTTACAATTGAATATGTTTTTTTGGCCCATAAGCATGCTTAAAACCGAAAATGCTACTAAATTCACCCATGTGTTTCTGAGAGAATGGTCACACTGGCCACTTTTCAGTATTTTTTCTCGAAAACTAAGCAATATTTGACAATTTTACATTTAATATTTTTTTTCAAAATTTAATTTTCTATTGAAATCGATAGTTTGGAAAATTTCTTTAAAAAAATTTAAGCAGGAAAAGTAAACAAAAACCAACATACAAAAAATCGAAAAATCAAAGATTTTTAATTTTTTTTCTAAATTGCGCATAACTTTTTTCGAAGCAAAGATACGCTCATGACATTCATGAACAAAGTAAACTGGAGTCTTACGGCTTTAATATGACATGTTAAAAAAGCCATATTATTTAAAAATTGACAGAGATATAGCCATTCAAACTTTACCATTTCCTATCATTTTCCGCTGTTTTTGCCCGAAAGCCTATTTTTTGGTTTTTTATGACAAATTTAACGTTTCAGCACCTGATACCAAATCTTATGTTAATCGGACCAGCCGTTCGGTCTGTAGGTCTGAACGCATTTAAAAACAGCCGAAAAACGAAATTGCGAACTTATATCCTTTTTATAAATTCTCTTTAGTTGTAATGTCATATTATATCAAAATTTTGATTTCGAACATTTTTACGAAAGTAAAAATTTGCCACATTGTACCGAAAAAGGGACTTTCGGGCCAAAACTGAGAAAAATTATAAGAAATGATAAGGTTTGAATGGGAATATCTCTGTCAATTTTTAACAAATATTAATTTTTGAACAAGCCATATTAAGGCCTTTAGTCTCTACTTTGTTTTGTCTGTGCATGTCTTGACCATATCTTTGCTTCAAAAAAAGTTATGCACAGTTTATTAAAAAATTTAGATATCCTTGATTTTTCGATTTTTTAAGTTGGTTTTTGTTAACTTTTCCTTCTTAAATTTTTTCGTAAAATTTTTTGAACTTTCCATTCCAATAGAAAATTTAATTTTGAACAAAAAGTATTATAAGTAAAATTGTCAAATTCGGCTTAGTTTTCGAGTTATACCAAAAATAATGAAAAGTGGCCAGTGTGACCATTCTCTCAGAAACGCATGGGAGAATTTAGTAGCATTTTTGGTTTTAAGCATGCTTATTGGCCAAACAAACATATTCAATAATAAAAACCCTTGCACGTTATTGTTCCTTTATACCCCTCATTTTCCGGTCTATTCAATAGGCTATATTTATTAGATTTCTTAGACGGTTGACAAGTAGCACAATTTCTTAAAAGTTCTTTATAGTTGGAAATATGCATTATTTAATTAAATAAAATGTCAAGTTAGAAAAATACTAGACAACCGATGCCGTTGTCCAAGTAATCAAACTAAAGTAAGACAAAGCTTATGAATACGACCGTACAACTCTTTTTTGACTAATTTAATGGCTATCATAACTGCCAACTTCAAAAGGCGAAATATTCCATTGATCCATACATAAGACGCCTTCGTCATACTAGATATGAGTACTGGGGGTCTATTCTCTGTCTGTGAAACTGTGAAGTGAAAAATTAAAACAAATGCCAAAATGTTTTCACTTTACAGACGATTTTATCAATAGATAACTTTATAAAGATGTTAAAAAATGTATTCATCAGCCTTGAGTGCCGAGGTCTTGATTATGAAGAAATATGTTGGAATTAAAATACTATATGAAATGAACCTTGAAAAAACATATTGGAAGGAATATGTTCCCAAATGCATACTGCTTCAGGCCACATTAGCTATTCCAGTTATTTCCGCCTGTTGTGAAATAAGTTTCTCGGATACAAATTTGGTTGAGAACTACTATGACACAAAACCATTCATTTTTAATTTAGATGCATCTTAAGACATTGCTGTAGAATTGAGTTTGGTAGCACTTCTAGTGCGTGTTAATTTGCCTTACAGTTCGCGTTCTAATGTTTATTCGCTGTGTTATCTTGTCATCCCAAATATTTCGAGATAACTTGAGTCTTTGTTGTGTCAGCGGTCATCAGCTGTTTTTTAACAAGGGATTACAACAACACGAAGCTATCCAGATAACTGAGAATAACCAGCAATAGCGAGACAAATACCCCTATGGGAAGAAATAAATTAAAAATAAATCCCAACTTGCATTTTTATGGCATAAATTAACCTTACTAGCAATGCATAACTTTAAGCAGCGCAGTCAAGAGGACAAATATTTACAATTCTCAAATAAACCACATAACTTAATTTTATTTGAGCCGTATTTACATTTTTATTCATTTAATGGCTCATGTCATAAAATATACAAAACTGAATTCTTTTTATTAATACGTTTATGCATAAAACCGGAATGAGTTAATTTTATGCGATAGCTCCAGCTTATGACACTTTAAATTTGAATTGGCTGTTAGCCGTTTATTTTTCATGTTTTCTATTGTGTATGCATAATGCATTGAGTTTTGACATTTACGAACAGTATCTTTTTTTTAATCGGTTCAAATTATGCACGTTTTGTAGTTTTGAACTAATTTCCTATTTAATTTCCTGCAGATCTGTTTTGAATATCAATTTCTATAGGAAATGAGATAATTTGGAGTCTATGTAATTTGAAAATTTTCAACGAAATCAGCTCGGTTGCTCTATTCAAAATCTAGTACTTATCTTATAATTCATATGTGAGCTTGAGGTCAGTTTTTGTTTCTATTTTTATAAAAAATAAAAGATAAAATTTTGAATGAACAACAACAACTTGTGTGTGTTACTACCAAGTTCTATAGGCTGGAGTTATAGCTATTTCACGAGAGCCACCTCGATCATCAGACTCCTTTAAGGCCCCGACCCATAGAATCCGTTGCGTCCGTTGTGGCGACACATTCAACTGACAGCTCGATAAAATACATGTTTTCTTATGGGAACTGGCAAAATAGAAACGCAAGCGTCGGACGCAACGGACAGAGTAGCCGAACTTTTAACTTTTTCTCTCCGGCAGATGCGTTGACAGGAACTTTTTTGTGTGTGTGTGAATTTTAAGTGGTTGTTATGTGTGTGTGTGTTTGAATTTCAAGTGGTTGTTATGTGTGTGTGTTTGAATTTCAACTGGTTATGTGTGAGTGTTTGAGTTTCAACCGGTTATTATATGAACTTCAACGCATTCATTGGGATACCTCAATCCGTCGTATCCGGCAACATCAATGGCTCCGTCGCCGCAACGGACGCAACGGATTCTATGGGCTGGGCCCTTTAGTGGTGCTTAGTCTGGTTAAGCTCGTATTAATTGAAAAACTCTTTGCCGTCATATGGGAGCGAACCATGAACCTTGCGACACACACAAGCTTGTGTGTGTTAATAAAAATGCTAGTCGCTGTTGCAATTGATAAACAACGAAACCAGCATTGGGATAGAGCTAACCATGTGGCTTCAGTGGCGCGGTGTGTAGTGCATCGGCCTCTGACTGAATCGCTCTCGTAAGGTGGCTCTCGTAAAATAGCTATAACTCCAGCATATAAAACTTGGTGGTAACACACACAAGTTGTTGTTGTTCATTCAAAATTATTCAATATAAATTGATGTATAATGCGCAGCATGCACTGCACTTGTGTGTGAATTTCCATTTACACACAAGACCCAACTTAAAAGATATAATGTAGTACTATCCACATGACAAGTATGTACATATATTCTTATAGGAAACCATACAAACGAGAAATAAAATGCAGTTATCCTCTTACAGTTAGTGCACTTCAGAAAAATTATATTTGGGTAAACATGTCCATAATGTATACAAAATTATTGTTTCATTAATATAAATGATTTTTAAGTGAACAATAAATACAAGCGAAAAATTCAACCCACTATTACCTACTCTAAAGTCATTTCATTTCAAGTCATTTCATTTTTTTGGCGGGGATCTTTTTTTTATGACTGGAATTCATTCCTTACACATAAGGGAAGAAATTTAGCTTAGAAGTCATTTTCAATAAAAGCTAAACAAAAGGTAATACATATGTATTAAACAAAAATTAATATTTTGAAAAAGTTTTGAGTGGACGCACTTTCGGTTAAAATTTTAATAATATTAAAAGACTTTTTCTTTCCATTTTTGTTGTAGTTTGAAACGTGAAAAAAAGTTTCGGAAACGCCTCTAGACGTCAAAAGTGTAGTAGATGCAACTTTGCATAAAATTTCAGTATTACCACTTTTCGGGAACATACTTTTTTTTGTCATAGGTTGGGACTTCCACTTTTATGGTATTTTTTTTTTACATTTTGAACATGAAACAAGTTGCGGAAATGCCCAGTGGCGTAGCTAGGATATTTGCCGCCCGGGGCAAAACAATAATGTGCCGCCCCTTCGGTCTAACAATACTTTATTAAGAAATTTTGTGATATATACCTTCATATTATCGGTCTTAAGGTTGCAGACAAAATTTGAAAGTATTTTTTTATAAATGCAAGGAATTACATTCTACGAAATATTGATACACGCCACTTTGCCGCAATATCTGCTGAATGAATTTTTTTTCTGACCTACTAAGATTTAACTTTAAACCGACTGTATATAATATAGGCACATGAGACTTGAAATTTTTTAATGTTTCCTTTCGTCCAAAAATAGTGAAGCTCATAATTGTTCATTGGGCGTGTCTCACCAAATAAAATCTCTGAGAGCTCAGAGATTTTTAAAGTGGGACAAAAAATCTCACCTGAGCCCTGAGATTTTCTTCAGAGATAACTGAGACGAAAATTTTTTGGATTTATTTCTCAATGTTCTTTCTCAGCTAAAACTGTTCATTTTACAGCCAAATTGCAATTTATTGGTGATGGGCAAATATACAAAAATGCTACCAAAAATACAAAATAGAAGTTAAATGTTGATAAACAGGAAAAATAAATTGATCTTAGTATTTTTCATTAATTTTATAAAGTTTTGTGCTATAACATTTAAATATTTAAAGCAAAGTTAAAATTTTGTTTCCATAATTTCAGTACGATTGAACAGGGAATCTTATTCCACCAAAACATTCCGCCTACGTCAACTTGATATTGAGCGCTCACTGGGTGAGACACGCCTATTGTTGCATCAGTACTCGATAGCAAAACTGAGAAATTGCATACTGTTCATATTTCTCAGATCAAATGAAAATGATAATGAACCATGAGAGGGTCAAAGCCACGGCTAAGTCACTACTGAGTGTCTGACTACAGAGTTATTACTTCACTGAAATTGTAGTAGATTGTTGATCTAATGCATTTTTTCTCAAAATAAATCTGCTGCAAAATCTACATACTGCACTTCATTTTACGAAAAAAAAATAATCTTCGCAAAAAAAACTCACATTTTTTTTTTAATTCTTTGTGTTGAATTCAGCCATTATGTATTATTAGGAGATTTTTTGTTTGCTGGTTTTATGTTTAAAAAAAACTAATGTAATATTTTATTTATTTTTATTCATTCATCAGTTTTGTTTAAATAATATTTATTTTTTATTTAAACAAAAAAAAAAAAAAAACAAAAACAAATCATCTCCGAAAATATTCAATCTACAGCATTTTTTTTTTTAAATCTAACGCGAAAAATTTTCTGAAAAATTCAACCCCTCTGATCTCTAAATTGAGGGAATTAACAGACATGTACCTATATGTAAGGCTACTACAAGAGAGAATGGTCATTACGAAAGCCATCATTTTGTTTCAAAATTTGAAAGAATTGTTAATTTAAAAATAAACTGTTGTGTTTATTACCTACTTCTATAATGAGCAATGGTCATGATTCTGCCGCCCCTAGTGATTTGAACACAGTGAAAAATTGTACGTTCATATACCTATTCAAATGTTATAGAATTTTTAACTTAAAAAAATAATACTTTTTTGTTTATTTCCAACTTCTGTAATAAACAACGATGATGATTTGCGCCCCTCTTGATTTCAATTTAATAAAAATTGATTGAATTATTTATTAAACAAAAATTAAACTTTTGTTTATTTCCAACTCCTCATGAACAACGAGGATGATTTTACTGCCCCTACAAATTTGAATACTATAAAAATTGTATGTTTTCTGATAAAAATTTAATAAAATTTTCACTAAAAAAAACTTTTGTAATTGGTTTACAACATCCCATGAACAACGAAGATGATTTTCCGATTTGCCGCCCCTAACTCCTGGCGCCCGGGGCGACCGCCCCCTTCGCCCCCCCCTAGCTACGCTAATGGAAATGCCTCCATCTGCCAAACGCATATTGGGAAAATAATGGTTGACATCTGAAAGGATATAGCCCGAGAGCCGGTGATATCAAAAGTCCCGTCATCGCGGAAATGGACATCATATATTTCATTGGAAAGGTAATTTTATGTACTTTCAGAAAAACTTGGTATGACAGGCCCTAGCCTGCCGAAAGTATCTGTCATACCTGTTTGAACGATGCGACCTGTGTTTTTTATAAAATTCATTGTGCCTTTGTATGTATGTATGCTATTAATTTCGAAACTACTGAATAGATTGAGCACAAATTTGCAGAGAATATTTTTTATATACCTTTAACTATTTATATGCAAATTAAGTATACTGATTAAAATCAGTATACTGGTTTTTTGAGGAGGGGCAGAAATGCACTCCGGGTACCAAATAAAACTGAAGCGTTTTTGAGATAAAACTTTGTTTTTAATTTTATTATTGTTTATTGAACCGTGATTAGTAAAAAAAAATTGACTATTACCTATAGCCTACAAGTTTCTAAAAATAAGATTTGCTAAGAAACCCCGACCTTCTAGTACAGTCAAACCCGCTTATTTAGGATTTTTAAAATCATATGTTTTTATTTATTTTATAACTGTTCATAAAAAAGTTCGATTATATAAGCAGAAAAATTTTGTGTGTGTGTTAGTATTACTGTACATAAAGTTAGAGGTCTGATTAGGCGAAAAAAATATGCCTATGTACCTATGTTGACTGATTTTACTTACAAACATGAAATAATCAAAATTAGTGGGTTAAAACGTTTTTCTCTATAATTTTATTATTATGTATTGAAACGTGATTAAAAACTACTGCCTAAGAAGAATAAATAAATCCCGACGTGATGGTACAGTCAAACCCGCTTATTACGAGTTTTTTCAGATCAGATTTTTTATTTATTTTTAACTGGACATAATAAAAAAATTTTGAAAATGGCATTAGAGAAAGCATCCAATTGAGGAGAGAATAGGAAAACACACAATATCAAACTTACCAGCATTACAAGTTTTATTATCATTTCTTTAAATTCATATTGAAATCGTACACTTTTTTCATTTATTTGAATAGGTGCACCACCTTTATAATCATTTTTGCTTTGAACTAGTAGAAGGTCAGACCTTTAAAAGCTATTTCTGGGCTTTATATCATGGTTTCTTTGATATGACACAAACAAATTGAGATCAAACGTATAATGGGTGGAGGAAAAGCTCTTTTCGCGGTTGAGTACGCGCAAATTTATTGTTTTCATGATAGATGGCTAACGGGACATCAAATTTCGGAAAAAATTTACAGAACCTATTCTATGATCTATAATTATCTGAAAAATAAACAAAAAGATGGTGTCGATATGAAAGGATGCAAATAACCTGCTACCTCCGCAAGTGATAGGCGAAAAAGTCTGAGGGTTGCGTCTAAATCGTCGGTTTAAATGGCTAAAACAAGGGAAGAAGCTAGGATCAATGCCAGTATTTCAGCAGTTGAGAGTATTATTAAAAGTTCTGCATACCGAAAAAGAAGAAAATTAAATGAAACCACACCTAAACGAAGTTAGCAAAAACAGAAAAAAAAAAACAAACCGAATGCAGTTTTGTAAGCTTCATAAGACTTGAAAGAATAAGTGGCGTAAAGTCGTGTTTCTATTGAAAAAGGGATTAAATTCAACGGAATTGATGGATTCAAATTGTATTTCCATGACTGAGCGTTTTTGTGTAAATAAACCATAGTCATACTAATAGTTCAAAAATGTGGGGTTAAATTTCTTTTCCTTGAATTCTCAAATTGTAACTTCTGTCAACTAAGCGGTGGTTTATTTTAATTTTTTTACATGCGTTTGGCATCAGGAGTTATTTCCCAAACTTTTATCACGTTATTAATATTAAAAATTACCAAAAATGTGGAAATCCCATCATGCTATGAGGACATTAAAAAAATATTTTTCCCAAAAGTGGCGACACTGAATTTATTACCGAAGGTGCTTCTACTCAACACCTACCTTTTCAAACATCAACCGTTATTTTTCATATTTTTCAAGCCACGTTTGGAAACTGGATGCTTTTCCGCATTTCTTTTTTGAACGTAAATAATATAAGAAAATACCAAAAAAGTCTCTTTAACACAAAAAAAAAAATGTATGTTCCCTAAAAATTGTCAAACTTAAATACTTACCAAAGGTGCTCTTGCTCAACACCTATTGTTGACGATGTCAACCGTTATTTATAAATACACATTTGGCATCTGGAGGCGCTTCCGAAATGTTTGTCAATATTCAAATAATTAAAATTACCAACAATTTGGAAGTCCCACCCTTTGATGCAAGGAAAGTATGGTTCAAAATAGCTTTTTATGGCCTTTAGTCCTACAAATTGGCGTTTCGTTCGGCTTACTCACTTGAACTCATCAGTGACATAGTGAGAGCTTTGTCATACGCAATTTGTATTAAGTTCAGTTCAACTTACATGCATTTTTCAACGAAAATCCACTGTAAACTATATCCAACAAGATTAGAATTCCAGGCATAGTTTCTATATAAGAAGTTCAAGTGAGTAAGCCAAACGAAACGCCAATTTGTAGGACTAAAGGCCATAAAAAGCTATTTTGAATCAATAATGCAACAAGTCCAATCCTTAATGCTAAGTCTTCTACTTGGCTGATTTATTTCAGTAGTATATAGAATTTGTATTATAAAACCTTCTTATATAAAAAAAAGTATGTTTCCGAAAAATGGCAGCACTGACATTCTGCGTTTGCTTAACCACTCATCTTTTAAGACATCAACCGTTATTTTTCCAAGACACGTTAACGTCCAGAGGCCAACTCACGTTTGGCCTTTTTCATGTTTAAAATATTAAAAATGATCAAAAAAGTGGAGGTTCCACCCGTTGACATAAAAAAGTATGTTCCCAAAAAGTGGCAACACTGAAATTTTACCCGGGGATTCGTCTACTCAAATATTTTTCTTTAAGAGATAAATCATTACTTTCATTATGGATTTTTTCCAAGTAATTAACGAGTTTTTGTTTAATTTACCATATCTCACAGATTGGGCGCCATTTTTACAAATGGCGTCCAAGCAAAAGAATTACAACAATGACTCCCAAGCTAAATTACAACCTTAGCATGTGAAAAATAAATTAAAAACATAAAAATGGGGTCTCCCGACACAAAAAAGCATAGCCATTTTTCAAAGTGGTCTTTCAGCGATCGGATTACAAAAATGACTTCCAGGTTAAATCTCATCGAGGAAATGAGTTCCAGTCATAATAAGAGGTCCCCGCCAAAAACCGCACTGGATTCGGTTTCCTGAACGGTCTATATAACATTGTATTACGCATTGTCCAGGTTTGTCGTTTGCCGTTGAACGGAGTTCATTAAAATTTTAACGGTTGGTAAATGTTTTAACCTAACCAGAACACTCCTCTTTTTTTAATATCTGCAAAGTATTTGAATTTTAGAATTTTTTTTTGAATCTGAGGCTTGAATCTTGATATTGGTTTTACATACGTACAAATTTGTGTATACAAATTGTCAAATAAAATGAGCATTGCATAAAGGTTTTAAGTTGGTTTCTGGCAAACTTGTACAGTGAGCTGCAAATAGGTAATCCCGTAACCAATTTTTCTTCACTGTATTGGCTTTGGGAGTAGTGTTTTTACAATTTATTTTTCAATATCTGCAACTCATATAAAACTCTTCATCGTATCGTCCCCGTTTATTCTTCTCTCTGTCAAAGGTTTGTTATAATCCTTCTCAGATACCTACTTGTTTCCTTTTCGCAAACGTAATATCTTAACAGAAGTTAAACCTCACAAAGAGTATAAAACTTAATTAAGAATTTTCAGACTTAAAAATAAAAGAAATTTTCTAAAAACCAACCTCTTGAAAGGAGACAACATTCTAAAGTTAAAATAAATTTGGCCATCATCCCTTTACCCTTTACACGTCGCACTCACTAAACAAATTACATTGAAGTATTTTAATACAAGAATTCACTGGGTCATGAATTGAATAAATTCCTTTCCACCGCCACACCACAGTTAAGCTTATAAGGAAAAATCCAACTAAAAAGAGAGGTGACATTTTAAATAACACCACCAGGTAGACGATAACTACTTCCTTACGCAACTTTTCCAAGGAATTTATTAGAAAATAAAAACAAGGACAGGAAAAATCCCGCTCCTAATCACAAAGGATAATAATAATAAAATTGCCGCGGGAAATTTTTTATGACATTAATCTCCCATCCTTTCTTATGCAAGGTATAATAGACGGACTGTCATCCTACGATATCTCCTGCCCTATAAAGTGGGATGTAATTTTATTCCATTAGTCAGACTGGTGTTGTGGTTAGTTATAGTTCCACCCATACCTCTAGTTAAGATATTGAAACCATAAATGAAGAGTTTTTTTGATTATATTTCACGAGAATTGTAATATAAAGTGAAGAAGTAATGACAAGTGAGCTAGACTTAAAATGAACATAAAGGAACATTATCCCTAGGTATACAGTGACACAAATAGCAAAAAATAACAATTCTCTTCCCACAAACATGTTCGTAGAATTTTATGGCTGAGGGAGTTTAATATCAAAATATTGCAGTATATTTGAAAGATTTAATAAATTTAGTTCTTTTGTAGCAGAAATAATGTTTGTCATAAAAGCTGACACACATTTTGATGAAATGAAATAGACATGGGCAGAATATGTTAAAATTTCTTGTTGATATTTTAAGGAAACAAAGTTAAATTGCGATTACATATTGTCGTAAAAAATTTTAATATTTTTTTAAGTTTGGTTAATAAATTAATTTAGCAAATGCCACCTTAATGGAAGACCTTCAATAGGGAAGCTGAAATTTATTTAGGTTATAGCGGTGATGTTGTTAAAGTAACATCTCTGTTAATTTAATGTGAATTATTCAGTATAGCTTATTGCGAATCATCATCAAAAATTATAGCATTTAAGAACTGTGTGAATTCATCATCATCATCATCATCGTGTCCTGTAACCCCGGCTGGGGCATAGGGCGTCGACAAAACGTCTCCATCCTTCACGGTCTGCTGCAAGGTACTTTAGCTGTGGCCACGTCTTTCTCTGGGATTCTGCTTCCGCTAAGACAGTTGATTTCCATGTTGTTCTTGGTCTTCCAACCCGCCGTGCACCCTGAGGATTCCATTCAAAGGACTGCTTTGCAATTTCATCGTTTGGTTTCCTCAGTGTGTGACCAATCCAACGCCATTTACGCTTTCTTATGTCGACGTCCAGCCGCTCTTGACTTGTCCTGCGCCACAATTCCTCATTTGATATTATTTGTGGCCATCGAATCTTTAGGATGTGGCGAAGACAGCGATTCACAAAAGCCTGCAACTTCTTCGAAATGATAGACGTGACTTTCCAGGTTTCACAAGCATATAACAGCACGGATTTGACATTGGATTCGAAGAATCTCAACTTAGTGCGTAAGGAGATTTGACTTGATTTCCAGATTGGGGACAGAGTACCGAAGGCAGCACGAGCTTTATTTATTCTACTTTTAACGTCCAGATCCGTACCACCGTTTGCAGAGACAATACTGCCAAGGTAGTTGAACTGTTCGACTACTTCAACTGGCGTCTCCTGTAGAATAATACGCTGCTGTGTGGAGCGGCCTGTGAGCATTATTTTTGTCTTTTTGCTGTTTATTCTTAGACCACTCGACTCTCCCTTCACTTGCAGTGTTTGGCACATCCCGTTCAGCCCACTGATGTTATTTGCCAGTAGACATATGTCATCGGCATAGTCTAAATGACTGAGCCTTTCGAACGGTCTCCATTGAATGCCCTGTCGCTCAGCTGTACCTACACTGGCCGTCAATACGTCGTCCATCGCCAGCAGGAAGAGAATTGGCGATAGAACATCCCCTTGTCTCACACCCTGTTGCACTACGAAGGAGTCGGATAGCTGCCCATTGTGCAAAACAAAACACCTCGCGTTGTTGTAGGACTCTTTAATAATGGCAACAATTTTTGGTGGAATTCCTCTACCAAGCAACGATCTCCATATACATTCTCGGTTAACTCGATCAAAGGCCTTTTCAAAATCCACGAACATGAGGTAAAGCGGTGATTGATATTCCATCGACTGCTCGAGGACGATACGCAGGGTGTTGATATGGTCGACACACGATCGACCACTGCGGAAGCCAGCTTGATGCCTCTTGAGTGTAGACTCGATTCTATCCTTTATTCGCTCGAGTATGATTGTTGCCATTAGTTTTGGGAAAACGGACAAAACGGTGATACCACGCCAATTGTTGCAATTCTTTAAGTCACCTTTCTTTGGCAACTTAACAATCACACCATCCTTCCAGTCCCTGGGATAGCTTTCGTTTTCCCAAATGTTTTGTATCAGCGGATGTAAAATACTAGCCGCTGCTACGGGATCGGCTTTCAGGAATTCAGCTGGTATTCCGTCCAGTCCAGCTGCCTTGTTGTTTTTGAGGAGATTTATTGATGTACGAATTTCCGATTCTGACGGGGGTTCGATGTCAATACCCCTATAGGACCTGCGCATCTCGTTTAGTTGGGGCACTTCAACACTCTGCGCAACTGAATCCTCATTTAGCAGGGCACAAAAATGGTCCTTCCATCTACGAAGCTGATCCTCAATTGATACCAAAAGTGTGCCATCCACATCCATTACAGGATGATTGGTGTTGCTTTTTTTCCCGATAACATCTTTGGCTATTTGGTACAATTCCCGGATATCTCCTCTTCTGGCAGCGCTTTCCGCATTATCTGCGAGTCCATCCAACTTCACCCTCTTGTCACGTCTCACACAGCGGTAGACCATCTTATGTGCAATGCGGTACTCTCTTCGCAAGTCAGCCTTTCGTTGAACATCAGCTTCGGCATTTATTTGGATTTTCAATGATTTGCGAAGTTCGATCTTATCCCAGGTGTCTTGGGATATCCAAGAGTCTCTACGTCTCGTTCGCTTGGGTACAGTTTCGGATCCAGCCTCCATAAAAACACTTTTAATTTCACCCCACATCTCATCAATTGTTGAATTCTGGATTCCATTTAATGACGAGGCTCTGTCGTTAAGGGTGGTGACATAGTTTCGACATATGTTGGGGTCATTTAAAGCATTAGTAATGAATTTTGTGCTCCTTGCTGCATCCTGCGCTGGTTTTTGTACGGCAGCGGTTCGTAGTTTGAGACTCATCAGAACCAAATGGTGGTCGCTTCCCACATCGGCATTTCTTATACTCCGGACATCACACATAGACTTCCTCCATCGCTGCTGAATCATGATATGATCAATTTGGTTTTCGGTTTGACCATCCGGATGCACCCAGGTAATTTTGTTGCACGTCTTATGCTTGAATACAGTCCCACCTATCACAAGACGATTCGCGTTACAAAAGTCGACAAGCAAGTCACCATTTTCATTCCGTGACCCCACGCCATTTCTTCCCATCACGCGTTCCAGTCCGTAATTGTCTGAACCGACTTGGGCATTAAGGTCTCCCATAACGACTATGATGTCGGCTCTCGGAACACCACTGTAAACCGAGTTCAGATGAGTGTAGAACGCGGTTTTGTCTTCCTCGGTCGCTTCATTTGTGGGGGCGTAGCACTGAATAATTGTGACGTTACGAATTTTTGAACGAAACCTTGCTGTCATTAATCTCGCAGAAATGGGCGCCCATGAGATCAAACTACGCCTCGCTTCTTCGTTCAACATAATTCCGACACCATGCAGTCTTTGGCCACCCTCTCTTTCATCTTCCCCGGAATACAGCATTCTCGTCTGTCCAGTGTCTGATCTGTATTCAGCTCTTCCTCTCCACTTAGTTTCGCTTATGCCCAGGATACTGATCTTTAGGCGAAGCATTTCACGCTCAACCTGCTCGTATCTACCATCGCTGTACAAGGATCGAACGTTCCATGCTCCGATTTTCGTACGTATGCGGTAGCCAAAAGTAACATTTGCGCTTCTTGAAAGACTTCTTCTATTTGTCAACGATTCATTTATTATTATGGCGTCTTGATTGACGCTCGTACATGAAGGATGCCGCACCCCCAAATCCTATGTGCGGTTTACTGCAGCCGAAGCTACAGAAGGATTTTCTATAAAAAGATTACCTCTTGGGGACTCATTTCCATTTGTTGTCATAATTCATGTATTTGCATATATCCTTCCACCATGGTGTTTTCCGAGATATGATTAATAACATACATAAGCTCAGATTTGACAGGCACACCCGCCTTTTGTATGGTCAAACACATAACTGCTCGAGGCCGCCCACTATGGGAAAACAGACGCCTTTTGTAGCCGCCCAATATGGGTTACAGACGCTACCTGCTGCTGCCGTTGGCCTTTTACCAAAAAAAGCTCCTCCGCCACCAGACTATCATGCCGTTGACCGCCACCTGCAGTTCATCCGCCTTAAGGGGGCTTTTAACCATCCCAAGGACAAGTTTGTGCCCTGACCAGCATAGCTGGGTTGTCTGCTTATCCCGGCATCCATTCGGTCCCCCTGCACGTTAGCGTTACCCGCCCTCTACCACGCGGAGGTGTGCATAGGGATTTTCCTATCATTAATTAATCATCAAATTTTATTTCCGAAATCAAGAAACCTTACATGCATTACGGAATATTTACCTACGAGGCCCATTACAGGCTGAATAAATGTAAAAATAGCAAAATCGTTGGATTTTGGAGGATACCAATTCACAGGAGGTACTTAAGCACCAAATTCACTGCAGAGCATACTTTTAAGTGTGAATCTCGGTCCGACAATACGAGAAAACAACAAATAAATAATAAAATTAAAGGTTTTAGTTTTCGGTATTTTATTTGATCGGGACATATCCTAACATTAGTATCACAATTACTTAAAATCTATTTCAAGAACACATAAAAACACCGACACTAAATCCAAACTCCTTTGCGGAATCTCTTCAAAGGCTTTTGTCTCTTATTTCGAATTTTTGCAATTGTCAACTTGAGTCGTTTCTTGTAGATAACACTGTCCTGCATGTGACCCACTTCGACGGGGGTGAATTTTCGAGCATGAATGAAATTCATATGAACCAATTCATCAGTGAGGGTGTATTTGATTTCGTATTTGTATTCCGGATCAACCAACACGTGACCACGAGCTCTCAGTTCGTCTTGATAGAGAAATACCAAATACGGAATCGATGTAGGCTTTTGGTAGGAAAGATTGCCATCATCCTTGATGGTTGCAGACATTTTGAAGAAAATAGTATTAATATCACGGAAGTGTTTCAGTTTCAAAGGGTATTTTCAAACTAATTGCATAAAATAGCCTCGTGCTACTATTTATACTGAATGTGAACCATTTTGTACCTGATGTTGATGAAATGAGGCCTTAATTATGTTTTTATGATTTTGGCAGAAGTCAACATCTTTGTCTTCTTCTAATCTATCTAGTCAATAAGTACTGAATTATGTGTTGATTAGCTATACGGGGTTTAACCAACAAAGCAATAAACAACTCAAGGACTACAAAAGGACGATAAAATCAGTCTGATGTAAGAGACAAGTTCATAGGCATTATAGACAGTTTCATAAGCACATCATTAACTAACATTTATTGTTTTAGGGCAGGGGATGTTTACAAGTCGTTCTGAAAAGTAATTATCTAAGATATGAACAACAAAACATTTTTTTTATTTGTATTTTGGCACACTTGTTTTCAAAGTTTTGTCGCTAAAGAGGATTTAGTTTGGTTTTTATTGATCAATTCAATTATTACCTTAAGCGATGAAATAGTAGGTAATTTATGTATTTTTGAAATAAAATTGTATTTCATATTGAGATTGATTGCTTTGTTTTTTTTGTGATAAAGAAATGGAAAATTGAGATTGTATTTTCCCTGAGTGGAATATTAAAATAGGTAATTTGTTCTCAAAACATAAATATTTTTTGCAATGAATTTTAAAAAGTATCTGCAGTAAAATTCCTGTACAGAAAAAAAAATGATTGATAAAAGAAAAATACAAGATTTATGTAGCTATGTGTATGTAGGTATAAATAATATAAAAGTTTGAATAAAAGAGGTTTCACAGTTATGAATAATGGCCAGGGACACTATACCTTTTTTTTTAATTTATGTAAGGTAAAGCTGCTAAATAAAAGATGGTTAGATAGAACGGAAGCCTGCCGGGACGAGAGTGGGAATATGGTAGTAGTCGGTGCTGAGGATCAGGAAACAACACTTTTCTAGTCTGCTTAACGGCGAAGATGATCAAAATTCCGCTGTTAGACAGAATAATCCATTCAACCTGGACGATGATGGTCAAAATTTCCGTCCACCTGACCTGAATGAAGTGTGGTTAGCGATATAGCCAAGCTTAAAGCGTACAAGGCTGCTGGTGCAGATGGCATTCCAGCCGAGCTATTCAAAGCAGACGGAGATTACTTAGTAGGGAGTATACACCAACTTATCTCCAAAAATTGGTCGGATGAAAGTATGCCCTATGAATGGAACCTCGGTATAGTGTGCCCCATCCACAAGAAAGGAGATTCTCTGACTTGTGCCAACTACAGAGGTGTAAGTCTCCTCAACGTCGTATACAAAATCCTGTCATCTGTACTGTGTGATCGCTTAAAACCGTTTGACAACGATCTGATCGGCCCTTATCAGTGTGGTTTTAGGCCCGGCAAACCAACCGTCGATCAAATGTTCATACTCCGGCAGATTCTGGAAAAACCCAGGAGTTTCAAATCGATACACCCCATCTCTTTATCGACTTCAAAGTCGCATATGATAGCGTAGACAGAGACGAGCTATACAGAGCCATGTCGCATCTCGGCATCCCTGCCAAACCCGTCCGCTTGTGTAGGATGACGATGGATAAATCTCGCTGCTCCGACAAAGTCGGCAAGAACACCACCGAACCATTTGATGTCAAGAAAAGTTTGAGGCAAGGCGATGCGTTATCATGCAACCTCTTTTACATCGTACTTGAAGCAATTGTACGCAACTCGCAAGTCAACAACGGAGGTACAATTTATTAAAAATCAGTTCAACTATTGCTTATGCAGATGATATTGACATCATTGGGAGAACGAAGCCAGCTGTTACCGACGCATTTGCAGGTATTGAATCGGAAGCGGTGAAAATGGGTTTGGCTGTTAATGAGGACAAGATGAAGTATATGCTATCATCGAGAAAGGAATCTGAACATCGTCGACTCGGGCAAAACGTTACGATGGATAGGTACAACTTCGAAGTCGTCAAGGATTTTGTCTACTTGGGCTCCACTATTACATCGCAAAATGACATCAGGGCAGAGATCAAACGAAGAATTACTCTAGCCAACCGCTGTTTCTTCGGGCTAAGAAGGCATTTGAGCAGTAAAGCCCTCTCGCAAAGAACCAAGGAGACCTTATATAAGACCCTCATCATCCCGGTTCTGCTATATGGGGCAGAAGCATGGACCCCATCAAAAGCGGCTGTATGGCTGGGACACGTGGAGCGTATGGTCACCGATGCACCAGCCCGACGAGTCTTCGAATCTACTCCTACGCAGCAGAGGAAGACCTTATAGGTGGCGCACACAAGTGGAGAACGACCTCAACCAACTTGGATTGCGTAACTGGAGGCAGCTAACTAGGGACCAAGCTGGCTGGAGAGGCTTTTTTGGTTGAGGCCGTAATCCACCCGGTACTGTAAGTGCCATCTAAAGTAAAGTAAAGTTAAGTAATTTAAGTTTTGTTCAGTTCATCTTACATTGATTTTCTTACAGAAAGTCACTGTGAACTTTATCTAACAAGATGAGAACCAAAAAATCGCAAGCTCAGGACTCTGTCCATTACTATTCATCGTTGACATCCTCGTGTTTCTCGAAGCATGATTTTTTACAATGAAATCGTATACTGCATGGGAAGCATTGAACGCAGTTGAATTTTTGCACCAAGTAAAAGAAAGGGTGATGCCACGAAAATATTGAGCGGATGGAAAAGGCAACACACTTTTCTAATGAAATCATTACATGCATGTTCCTCGTAGAAGTATTTCATGAATTCATTGTGCTATTCACCAAAATTTTTCTTTGAAGACGAAATTTCCTACTGGGTTTGTGGCTTTATTAACGATGACTTACTCAGACATTTAAAGTTATCAATATCAAAAAAATGCCCGAAATACTTTTAGGAACATAAATGGTATGGGATTATGAAAAAAGTCCACAAAATAAATTCACCAACCATGGCAGCAAACATAAATCCTTTATTACAAAGAATATTAAATTAAATTTCTTTTGACAAACAATAAGATTATTTGTTTCTAAAGATAAATACAATAAAACAAATTAAAAGTACATGCCTAGAAATGTATTCCCAGTCTTACGACAAGAAAAATAGCTCCTGAGATTGAGAAAATTAATTCATGAAATATAAAGATTGGTATCGACGTAGAATTGCACCCCCTACAGGATATCCAAAGTCCCTCAAAATCCCCGCATTGACTTTTTGTGCGGATGCATTTGAAGTTGTTTAGAGGAGGGAAGATGGAAGTTTGATAAACTGAAATATTTGTTTTGGTACAATCTAATCATATGAGACATGTTTTCTTTATTTTTTAACTCTGAATCCAATGAAACCTAAATGATACGACTACCCAAGAAAAAAGTTAGTCTCATTTATGTAATGATGCCTTTTTTTTTAAGTACAACAGGTACTCTGTATAATACCGAAAACCCTATGAAAATAACACCTTTTCACCATGGAAATTTTCAGGGACTCCTTCGATTCTTTGTTCGTATGACAAATGAAGTATTTATTCCAAGTTTCATTAACATATACATACAATACAAAGGGTTTTCGGTAATAATTTACCTATAGGGATAAAAAAAAGAATATAACTCTTTTTGGGTACTCGTATTATTTAGTCTCATTAGATTTATCATTAAAAGGCAGATGCCCTTAAAAAAAGTATCACTTTACTAGGTTGTATCAAAACTTTGGATACCTATCCTAGAATAGAATGAATTAATTTTTTGAAGGTTCCCCATACGATTTTTGCTATTTTGATATCAAAATAAATGTATATAATACCATCATCTCAAAAGTAAGGATTGATCCATGAAATTAATTACTACTAAGAAAAAATGTGCCAAGTCACAGCACCTTTTTGGTTTTTCAGCTCCTTGGTAATTACTTTTCAGAAAAACGACTACCTGTACCCTTGTATGTATATATAACTGCCATCAATTTGTAAACCTCCCCTCTGCCATAAAATCATCATTGCTCCAGAGTTCCGGTAATCAGCTAATATAAGAATATCTCTTGTCTATAAAAATGTCTCTTACATCAGACTGATTTAATCGTCCTTGAGTTGTTTATTGCTCCCTCTGTTGGTTAAAAACCTAAAGCTATAATAAACATAATTCAGTATTTATTACCCAGACAGATTAAAGGAAGACACAAATTTCGACTTCTGCCATAAAAACATAATTAAGGCCTCATTTTCATCAACAGGTAATAAATTGTTCATATTTGGTATAAATAGTATAGCACGAGGTTATTTTAAGCAATTTTAAGCTGGTTCATTATTATTATTACTTTCGTCAAAATGTCTGCAATCAACCAGAAGCCAAAATCCATTCCGCGCTGCATCTGTTTCACATTTGGTATTTCTCTATCAAGACAAGCTGAGAATCTGATACCTATACTTGATATGAAATCAAATATACCCTCACTGATGAATTGGTTCAAACTAGTTTCTTTGTTGCCCTGAGAAATTTACCCCCGTCAAAGTATAGGTCACAGTGTCATTTTAAAGAAAAGACGCAAATTCAAAATAATCTGCAAATAAGTAAGAAGGCCTCTGAAATCATGGTTAAGTAATAACATTTAAGAACAAGAGAACATTAAAATGGATTGGGTACGATATGTCGACTTTTAAAATATCGACTCCATTAGATCGACTTTTAAAATCTCGATAGAAAAAATCTCGACTGGTTAAAAGACCGACAGATCAAAATATAAACACAAATTTGACCGACTTTTTAAAATGTCGATTTTTCAAAATGTCGACAGTGATCGAGATTTTATGAATCGAGATTTCAACAGTCGAAATTTTAAAAGTCGACATTTTGAAAGTCGGCATTTTGATCAGATCATAGTTTAGGGAATGATGTTTACAAGCGCGCTGATCTGATCATTATTATCTAATATCGCATTGTCATGGTTCAATAATTAATCACATTTTTGTGTAATTTAATTTTTGTTGCCTATATATTTCAACGTCTTAGTAGCCTCTTATTCAGAGTCTATAATGTGTTTTAATATTAATACAATTATAAAACACGCAGAAAATGAGGCAGTTAAAAATTCGAAATATTAGGTATAATGTATAGGTAGGCAACAAAAATACGTTTTATCGAACTTTCTTGAAGCTAAACAAAAGGTTATATAAAATTAATAACTACCTCAATAAGTTTTTTATTATAAGATTCAAATAAGAACTTGCGTCTTAAACACAGTCTTAAATTTTCAACTGCATCAAAAAACTGTTAAGTTCTTGTTAAAAAATCAGATAAGAATTTATGATTCTTGAGTTTATAGTTAGAAAACATTTAAGGCAGAGCGTTGTTCTTTGGGTTACTTTCAAATGACCGACAGGCAAAATATCGACAAGTCAAAGTGTCAAATGGTTTAAATGTCGATTTATATTTTATATCGGCTTTTCTGTATGGGAAAAATACCGACAAGTCAATATTTTTCTTGACTTCTATCAGGGCAGTCGACTTTTTGTGAATTCGACATTTCAAACTGTCGACTAAGTCGATGAAAACAAAGTCGGTATTTTAACTTACAATAAAGTCGATAAAGGTCGACATTTTAACCAGTCTACATTTTTTTTGTCGGTCATGCGTATGTAACCCCATTAAAAAATGTTAAGTTAACTTGTGATTCAAAATTTAAAATACGAACTATGGAATTTTAAATATTTTAATAATGTAGCTCGTCGCCTGTGCAGGATGACGATGGAGAAATCTCACTGCTCCGTCAAAGTTCATAAGAGCACCATCCAACTCTTAGAAAGAAAGGTTTGAGGCAAGGCGACGCATTAGTATGCAATCTGTTTAACATCGTACTAGAAGCAGTTCGCAAATCAAAAACAGAGGTACAATTTTTCAAAAGTCCGTTCAACTTCTTCTGCAAATGATATTGACATCATTGGGAGAAAGAAGCCAGCTGTTACCGGTGCGTTTAGTTATTGAATCTGAGGCGGCGAAAATTGGTTTGGCTGTTAATGAGGACAAGACGAAGTATATGCTATCATCGAGAAAGGAATCTCAACATCGTCGAATCGGACAAAACGTCACGATGGATAGGTTCAACTTTGTCAAGGACTTTGCCTACCTGGACTCCACTATTACATCGCAAAATGACATCAGTGCTGAGATCAAACGAAGAATTACACTTGCAAACCGCTGTTTCTTCGGGCTAAGAAGGCAGTTGAGAACTCTCATCATCCCGGTTCTACTATATGGGGGCAGAAGCATGGACCCTGTCAAAAACGGATGAGAATCTGTTTGAGTGCTTTGAAAGGAAAATTCTTCGGGTGATCTTCGGTCCAGTATGTAACGTGTGTGAAGTTAGCATAACATTTTTGAGCTAGGCCAATGGGACCATGGCAGGAATTTGCAGTTTTTTTTGCATTTTTTATGCATTTCTATTCCGGATTTTTCAGTTCACCAAATAGTGGGTGTAACCGACTGTACTGCTAACTTCACTGTGAAGTTAGCAGTGCCTATGCTTTTCTCAGCAACCGGGCTAGCTAGGAGTCTGAAATAAGGTACTGAATTTGCAGTTTAATTTGCAGTTCCAGAAAAGGAAAAAAACAAATTTCTAAATCCTTACATAAAAAAAATTTCATACTGTACTGCTAACTTCACTGTGAAGTTAGCATAAAAGTCCTTTTCTCGGCAACGGTGATAACTCGAAATTTGCAGTTAGGCTCAAAATTTGTAGTTTAATTTGCAGTTCAGGAAAAATTTATGTCCAAATTTTTAAGTCAAAATTTGAAAAAAAATCGAATAAATTCATTTTTCACTGTTAACGTCACTGTGAAGTTAGCAGTACATACCCTTTTCTCAGCAACTAAGCCACCCAGAAAATTGCAGTTTAGGTCCAAATTTGCAGTTTTTCATGCACTTCAAGAAAAAACTAAGTTCAAATTTGTGCGTCCAAATTTGACAAAAAAATCGAAAATTTTACTTTGCACTGTTAACAACAGTGTGAAGTTAGCAGTACATACCCTTTTCTCAGCAACTGTGCTAGGTAGAAAATTGCAGTTAAGGTCCAAATTTGCAGTTTTTCATTTACTTCACGAAAAAATGCAGTTCAAATTTTGAAATCAAAATTTGGCATTAAAATCGAAAAATTCACTTTGCACTGTTAACGTCAGTGTGAAGTTAGCAGTACTACCTTTTCTCAAGAACTGAGCCAGCTAGAAAATTGCAGTTAAGGTCATGCATTTCTATTTCAGATTTGGCAGTTCACCAAATAGCGGGTGTAACTGACTGTACTGCTAACTTCACTGTGAAGTTAGCAGTGTTTATGCTTTTCTCATCAACCGGGCTAGCAAGGAATCTGAAATAAGGTTCTGAATTTGCAGTTTAATTTGAAGTTCCAGAAAAGGAAAAAACCAAATTTCTAAATCCTTACATAAAAAAAAATTCATACTGTACTGCTAACTTCACTGTGAAGTTAGCAGTACATATCCTTTTCTCATCAACTGAGCCAGCTAGAAAATTGCAGTTTAGGTCCAAATTTGCAGTTTTTTATGCACTTCAAGAAGAAACTAAGTTCAAATTTGTACGTCCAAATTTGACAAAAAAAATCGAAAATTTTATTTTGCACTGTTAACAACAGTGTGAAGTTAGCAGTACATACCCTTTTCTCAGCAACTGTACTAGGTAGAAAATTGCAGTTAGGGTCCAAATTTGCTGTTTTTCAACTGCAATTTTCTAGCTGGCTCAGTTCTTGAGAAAAGGATATGTACTTCTAACTTCACAGTGATGTTAACAGTGAAAAATGAATTTAATCGATTTTTTGTCAAATTTGGAGGTACAAATTTGAAATTAGTTTTTTCTTGAAGTGCATGAAAAACTGCAAATTTGGACCTAAATTGCAATTTTCTAGCTGGCTCAGTTGCTGAGAAAAGGATATGTACTGCTAACTTCACAGTGATGTAAGCAGTGAAAAATGAATTTAATCGATTTTTTTGTCAAATTTGGACGTACAAATTTGAAATTAGTTTCTTCTTGAAGTGCGTGAAAAACTGCAAATTTGGACCTAAATTGCAATTTTCTAGCTGGCTCAGTTGATGAGAAAAGGATATGTACTGCTAACTTCACAGTGAAGTTAGCAGTACAGTATGAATTTTTTTTTATGTAAGGATTTAGAAATTTGGTTTTTTCCTTTTCTGGAACTTCAAATTAAACTGCAAATTCAGAACCTTATTTCAGATTCCTAGCTAGCCCGGTTGATGAGAAAAGCATAAACACTGCTAACTTCACAGTGAAGTTAGCAGTACAGTCAGTTACACCCACTATTTGGTGAACTGCAAAATCCGAAATAGAAATGCATAAAAAATGCAAAAAAAACTGCAAATTCCTGCCATGGTCCCATTGGCCTAGCTCAAAAATGTTATGCTAACTTCACACACGTCAGTATGTACCTACTACCTATCGATGGAGTATGGAGGAGAAGATTTAACAACGAGCTTTATGGGCGACCGACGACCTACTACCTATCGATGGAGTATGGAGGAGAAGATTTAACAACGAGCTTTATGGGCGACCGACGACGTCGACAGGTCAAAAAGCTGAACATACAGTGGCTGATATGTAAAGTAAAGTAAAGTAAAGTAAAGTAAAGTAAAGTAAAGTAAAGTAAAGTAAAGTAAAGTAAAGTAAAGTAAAGTAAAGTAAAGTAAAGTAAAGTAAAGTAAAGTAAAGTAAAGTAAAGTAAAGTAAAGTAAAGTAAAAAGTAAAGTAAAGTAAAGTAAAGTAAAGTAAGAGTAAAGTAAAGTAAAGTAAAGTAAAGTAAAGTAAAGTTAGTAAAGTAAAGTAAAGTAAAGTAAAGTAAAGTAAAGTAAAGTAAAGGTAAAGTAAAGTAAAGTAAAGTAAAGTAAAGTAAAGTAAAGTAAAGTAAAGTAAAGTAAAGTAAAGTAAAGTAAAGTAAAGTAAAGTAAAGTAAAGTAAAGTAAAGTAAAGTAAAGTAAAGTAAAGTAAAGTAAAGTAAAGTAAAGTAAAGTAAAGTAAAGTAAAGTAAGTAAAGTAAAGTAAAGTAAAGTAAAGTAAAGTAAAGTAAGTAAAGTAAAGTAAAGTAAAGTAAAGTAAGTAAAGTAAAGTAAAGTAAAGTAAAGTAAAGTAAAGTAAAGTAAAGTAAAGTAAAGTAAAGTAAAGTAAAGTAAAGTAAAGTAAAGTAAAGTAAAGTAAAGTAAAGTAAAGTAAAGTAAAGTAAAGTAAAGTAAAGTAAAGTAAAGTAAAGTAAAGTAAAGTAAAGTAAAGTAAAGTAAAGTAAAGTAAAGTAAAGTAAAGTAAAGTAAAGTAAAGTAAAGTAAAGTAAAGTAAAGTAAAGTAAAGTAAAGTAAAGTAAAGTAAAGTAAAGTAAAGTAAAGTAAAGTAAAGTAAAGTAAAGTAAAGTAAAGTAAAGTAAAGTAAAGTAAAGTAAAGTAAAGTAAAGTAAAGTAAAGTAAAGTAAAGTAAAGTAAAGTAAAGTAAAGTAAAGTAAAGTAAAGTAAAGTAAAGTAAAGTAAAGTAAAGTAAAGTAAAGTAAAGTAAGTAAAGTAAAGTAAAGTAAAGTAAAGTAAAGTAAAGTAAAGTAAAGTAAAGTAAAGTAAAGTAAAGTAAAGTAAAGTAAAGTAAAGTAAAGTAAAGTAAAGTAAAGTAAAGTAAAGTAAAGTAAAGTAAAGTAAAGTAAAGTAAAGTAAAGTAAAGTAAAGTAAAGTAAAGTAAAGTAAAGTAAAGTAAAGTAAAGTAAGTAAAGTAAAGTAAAGTAAAGTAAAGTAAAGTAAAGTAAAGTAAGTAAAGTAAAGTAAAGTAAAGTAAAGTAAAGTAAAGTAAAGTAAAGTAAAGTAAAGTAAAGTAAAGTAAATTGAATTCCACGGGGTGTGAGTGAGGGATTTTTCACATTCGATCAAAGATACTTGAAAAGGTAAATAGATTCAATTCAATTCCATTCAATTCAATTCAATTCAATTCAATTCAATTCAATTCAATTCAATTCAATTCAATTCAATTCAATTCAATTCAATTCACTAAATATGTATAATTTATACTTATTAAGTGTTTTCTTAGACCTGGCGCCCGCTAGGCAACTTTTAGTTGCTCGCCCCAGCAACTTTTGTTGCTCCCGACCCAATTACATTGGGTTATATGGGAGAGCGCCCACTAGGCAACTAAGTTGCCGGCAACTTTAAGTTGCTCGAAGTTGCTCGGGGAACTTTTTGCCGGCTACTTTAAGTTGCTTGCCCCCGCCCACTGAGCAACTTTGTTGCCGACAACTTTATCTGTCAAAAATGGCAGTGTTCAAAGATTAAATCTTTCATGTTGATTTTCAGATTTCTGAATTTTCTTATCCTCTGATTGGCCAGCTGTCAGATGTTATATATCTTTTTATGGAAGCTGGCCCGTAGGTTAGGTTAGGTTAGGTTAGGTTGAAGTGGCTGCCAGTCGTGGAGACTGACACACTTAGACCATGAGTTGGTCCATTGTGATACCACATGAATCTAGGAAACCCTTTTCCTTACTCGGTGAACCATTTGGAGCTTCTTATGAAGCGTAATAGACTGCCAATGTCTAAGTTTATCAAATCACTAGGATCATTGAAGTAGAACTCACCAAGGTGAAGTCTTCGTCTATGAGATAGAGCAGGGCACGTGCATAGAAGGTGAGGGATCGATTCTATCTCTTCCTCATCCTCATGGAAGCTTCTGCAAAAATCGTTAGCGAATACGCCAAGACGCGTTGCGTGCTTGCCTATGAGGCAGTGTCCGGTTATAACACCAATCATGGAGCTGATGTGCAATCTGCTTAGAGATATCAAACGCTTAGATCGTTTTAAATCCATTACTGGCCAGATTTGTTTTGTTGCCAAACAAGTGGTGATATCATTCCACCTAAGATTTGTTCTCTCTAAGGCATCTTGCTTCAGCAAAAGTTTACATGTAGCGATGGGTATACCTATTTCTGCCTTACTAGGTAGAAAAGGTAAAGTTGTACCGTTTTTAGCGAGTTCGTCGGCCTTACAATTACCTGGGATGTCCCTATGGCCAACACAGGTGAATATTAAACTGTTCTCCCATCTCCAACAGAGACGAACGGCTTAGGGCTGTTATAGAGTTAGTAGAGACCGATTCCAGGGATTTGATAGCAGCTTGACTATCCGAGAAGATGCGGATATCTGTAGTTGATATCACGTTTTCTTTCAGCCAAGATAAGGCTTCTTTAATCGCCATAAGTTCCGCCTGGAACACGCTACAATGATTAGGAAGACGGAATGAGAAACTTAATTTTAGTCTTTCTGAGTACACACCGCCACCCACCCCCTCATCAGTTTTCGATCCGTCTGTGTAGATATGGACCGATTCATCATCCAAGAATGCCATATCCTCCCAGAGGGTTCTAGAAGGAATGGTGTAGTCAATGTGACTAGGTATTCTGAATGAATTCAGAATGGTGGAATGGCCAATGCTATTGTTGGTCCATTGTGAGGAAGCTTGTAGGCGTATGGCCGTATTTGCAGCCACCTGTTTGCTAAAAATATCGAGGGGCGTCAGATATAGCAGAACGTCTAAAGCGGCAGAGGGTGTCGTACGAAGCGCACCACTTATACATAAACAAGCCGAGCGTTGTATTTTGCTAAGTTTGTCGCAGTTTACCGCTTTATGTAGAGCAGTCCACCATACTGCAACACCATAAGTGAGAATCGGTCTAATCACTGAAGTATATAGCCAATGAGTAATGCGAGGTTGAAGGCCCCATTTATTCCCAACGGCTTTTTTGCATGAGAAGAGTGCCACTGTGGCCTTTTTAACTCTTTCTTGTATATTAGGTTTCCAGCTTAATTTTTTATCTAAAATAAGACCCAAATATTTCGCTTGATCAGTAAAAGTTAATGGAATACCTTTTATAGAAGGAGGAGGCCAGTAACAATCCATAAATCTGACTGAAATTGTATGCATAGATAACATACCAAAGTGGCTTCCTTAAAGAATGAGACAAAACCATTTTTACATGCGCAAAATGAAACAACAAGCTGTCTACAAAAAGACTAAATTCAAAATAAATTAAATTCAAAGTGAACGTCCTCGTGGTAAAGTTTTTTTTTTGGGCTAAATTCGTAGAAATTCGTAGTTTTCGGAGGTACGCGAACAGACATAATTTTTGTATTTTTTTTTTAGTATTTTAGATGTGGACACTATCCTGTTCTCAATTTATTAAGCAGTAAAAGTTTTATGATCCAAGGATCTCCTTATATAAATAATAAATAAATATTTAAATAAATATCTTAAATTCACAAGTTAATATATTTCAATTCGTTTATTTCGCTATTTATTGACGTTGAATTGAAAATCAGGCACTAAAAAAAAAGTTAAATGGTGGCAAAAGTCAACATACAACAAAAACACAAATGACAAATTCCAAAAAGTTGCTGGGAAGTTGCCTGGTGGGCGATGGCCAGCAACTTTAGTTGCTCGGAATTGCCGGCAACTCCGAGCAACTAAAAGTTGCCGGCAACTAAGTTGCCCAGTGGGCGCCAGGCCTTACCAAGGTAACTAATATTCAAAGAAAATAGTGTAAGGCTCTACAACTTCAAACATATAAGATAAATAAGCTTTCTGTCTGGTGATATCCTTCCTTTACTGTAATCTAATATAATCAATTTACTGTAATCTAATATAAGCAATTGACGACAGACCCTTATACATATGTGATTCTCCCACAATTTATTTAATTATATCACCTTTTAGAATTCAATTGAACCTGGTTGGACCTTTTGAGTTTTAGAGTTAAGTAAATAAAAACATACAGAGGTGGTAAAGAGGTTAAGAAGTCCTTATTTCTGATTTCAGATACCTTTGACACAGTTTTCTTCTATTCAACCTTTAGAAAACTAAATATTATTATTTCAATCATGTCATGATATATGGTATTACATATATGATGCAATTAACCCTCTCATCAAGGTGCATTCATGTGTGTTGGCTTTTCAAAATGTATCTTTCCTAATGAAACAACCCCCTCGTGGTTTTCGCCTTGACGTTGGCGAGGGGGCTTACGTTATGACCCTCCAGCAATCCAGCTGCAGGGGCATACAACTAAGAAAAACCAAACAAAAAACAGGGATGTTTATCCAAAACAATAAATGAATGGTCATGCAAAGTCCAAAAAATAATGAAATCCGAGCGGGGATATACGCTCAAGTGTCGACAGAAGTCACGGCTGTCGGCGAGGGCTTGGCTTCGCAAGAAGCTAAGTCGCCAGTGACAAAAAAAATCTAGAAAACCCGACCAAACCCGTCTTAAATAGACAACCGAACGTGCACAACCTTGCAGCATCTCTTCTTCCTGCTCTAGATAGCTTAGCTATTGAAGGTAGGGAGACCTCGAACAGACCTCCCTCTATAGGAAGTCAAACCGAGGACGAGTTGTTGCAAGACTCGAGTCAAGAAGAGACCACGCTGAAGCCTACTGCACCCCTCAAAGCTTCGAGGCAACGCAGTAACTACAGATCCTCTAAAAGATTCGTGAGTGCTACTGAGAAAAAGGACCCAAATACTCTCAGTTCGAGAGACAAGGCCCTTTTGAAAAAGCATAGGAAATTGGTGAGGAATTATGAACGCCAGTCGGCAACGACCGCCACTGCACCCATTGTTTCCTCCCAACCTCTATTGAACGCCAAAAAGCCAGAAAGCGAAAAAGTAATTGCTGCCGCATCTAGGTCTATCCCTAAAAAGATAAACCGTGAACAGGCGGGCAATAACTCTACCGTTAGTACAGGCTCAAAGACGAAACTGGAGACCTCCAGCAAGAAACAGCAGGCCAACGCTTCATCGAACCTGAAAAGGAACGAGAAAGCACAGGTAGGCAACTCTTCTGGGACGAATCCAGGTTCATCTAAGAGGGCAAGATCGGAGGAGGCAACCAAGACTGAAGGTTATAAAAAGCTTAAAACCAACAGTTTTGACACCACCCCGATCGATCTACAGGTAGCCATAATAAGTCGAGACGACCCGGATGGGAAAATCACGGCAAAAAATTGGTTACTTGTAGAAAATGAAATCATCAAAGCCATGATGGTGACATCCGAGGATGATAGTTCTGAGGACTACACCTTTGATGGAGCTGGTTGGCGAAAGGGAGTAAAAGTGGTTTGCTGTGGGGACAAGAAATCCCTGGAGTTCCTCACTCACACAATCACCAATATTGGCGAACTGTGGGAGGGGGCATCTCTTGGGATTCTTCCCGTCACAGCTCTGCCACTTCGCCAGCAGGTTAATATATGGATCCCTCCTCCTGCCATGCATGAGGATGCATCCGTGATTAAACTGCTGGCGAAACAGAATAAGGAGCTGCCCATACTAGAATGGAAACTTCTTCATTCCAAGAAGAGTCTTAGAGGGGAAGGAAAGGACCTCTTGTTCGTTATTGACAAGAAATCTGACCTTCTTCTTAAAGGGAACGAAGACGTGTTGAGATATGGTCTCGGAACCGTAAAGGTAAGGAGGCATGTTAGCAAAGGGGAGTCAAAAGCTGCTGGTGGTGCAAATTAATTTGCATCACGCTAAAGCAGCGACGCACGACCTAATGCTCTACATGTCTCAGGAGGCCGTGGATGTGGCCTTAATCCAAGAACCATGGATTCGTAAGAATCAGGTACAAGGATTAAGGTCAAAAAACTATAATCTGTTCCACTCCACGTCAGAAGGTGAAATAAGAAGTTGTATTCTAGCGAAAAAGTCGATTAATGCTTTCTTTTTATCTAGGTACAGCAACAAGGACAACGTGGCAATCAGCGTTGAGTCCAGGGAAGGTAACTTCGTCCTGGCGTCAACGTACATGCCGTACGAAGAGGAAAACCCACCATCAAAAACAGTCCGCGATCTTGTGGGTCACACCGCAGCAAGAGGGACACCTTTGGTGTTGGGATGCGATGCTAACGCCCACCACACTCAATGGGGAGGTAAAGATGTTAACAAAAGGGGTGAGTCAATTTTTGAATACATTCTCTGTTCAAACCTTATGTTATGTAATAAGGGTAATCACCCAACATTTAGGAACAAAAACAGGGAAGAGATTCTAGATCTCACTCTTATGAGCAATAACGATAAAATTTCTGTAGGGAATTGGAGAGTCTCACCTGAGGAATCTTTCTCAGATCACTTCAGGATACTCTTTACTCTAGACAGGAATAATAATGAGATTAAGCCCTTTAGAAACCCAACTAGAACAAATTGGACAGAGTACACAAAATGGTTGAACGATCGTATCGACCCACCAGAGGAAGAAACGCTTTCGGCAACCTCAACCATAGATACTGTTGTTCAAAACCTTACTAGTGAAATGAGAACGGCCTTCGAAAGAAACTGCCCTATATCTCGTAACATTAAACCCACTAGCCCACCCTGGTGGAACAGTGAACTTAAGAAACGAAGAACAGGGGTCAGAAAACTTTTCAATAAGGCCAAACTGAGTAAATTAGATGTAGACTGGAATTCTTATAGAGCTGAACTTAACTCATACACCAAGGAGCTAAGACGGGCCAAAAAGGATTCATGGGCTAGACACTGTGAATCCATTGAGAACACAAGTGAGGCGGCGAGACTTCGAAAGGTCCTTGCCCATAACCCCACGATTCCAGGATATATTAAGCATCCCGATGGATCGTGGTCGAACTCGAGCCAAGAAACACTTGAACTCTTTATGGAAACGCATTTTCCTGACTGTAAGAGCCCTGAGGACTCTGTTTATAAACAACCAGACTCCTTAGAAGCTCTACAATCAGCACCTGAATTGGATCAGGTTATCACAGAGCAGAAGATTATGTGGGCAATAAACTCGTTCAAACCCTTTAAATCAGCTGGACCAGACGAGATAATTCCGGCATTTCTTCAACATGCTCTACAGATAATCACCCCATGGCTTAGGGTAATCTTTAAAAGTTGTGTTAAACTTAGATACGTCCCTACCAGCTGGAGAAAAGTTAAAGTTGTGTTTATTCCAAAAGCTGGGAAACCGACACACTCGACAGCAAAAGATTACAGACCAATAAGTCTCTCTTCGTTCCTCCTCAAGACGTTGGAGAGAATTATTGATCTGCATGTTAGAGACCTTCTCAATCCAAACATTTTATGCAACTACCAACACGCTTACCTTAAGGGTAAGTCAGTGGAGACTGCGTTGCATGAGGTCGTTTCACAAATTGAGAAAAGTTTCGAGCACAAAGAACATACCCTGGCAGCATTTTTGGACATTGAGGGAGCGTTTAACAACGTAAAGACGGAGTCCATTAAATCTGCTCTGGAAGAGGTTGGAGTTGAGCCTGTCATTGTAGACTGGATTTATACCATGCTCAATGGCAGAATCATAAACTCGCGACTAGGAGATACTATTGTTGAGAAAACAGTTACAAGAGGCACGCCACAAGGAGGGGTAATCTCACCTCTCCTTTGGATCCTAGTTGTTAATAAAATTCTTACAAGATTTAGGAATCAGGGCATTAAAATTGTGGCCTATGCAGACGACATAGTAATTTTGATATCGGGTAAGTATCTTACCACCATCAAAGATATTATGGAATCCGCACTTAAAGAACTATCTTCTTGGGCAACACAAAACGGTCTCGGGGTTAACCCTACAAAAACCGAACTAGTTCTGTTCACGAATAAAAAGAAATTAGGAGATTTTACTCCTCCCAGACTTAATGACATTCCTCTGAAACTTTCCAAGGAAGCTAAATATCTTGGAGTTATCCTTGATTCCAAGCTAACATGGAAACGTAACACAGAGGAAAGAATGAAAAAAGCACTATGCGCTTTCTACACATGCAAAAAGACCTTTGGTACACGGTGGGGTATGCGACCGCAGGTTATCCAGTGGATGTACACGACGATTGTTCGCCCCATACTTACCTATGGATCTATAGTGTGGTGGAAAGCTGTTGAAAAAGTAAGCTATCTCAAAAACCTGAATAAGGTACAGAGACTAGCCTGTATAGGAATAACGGGGGCACAGAGGTCTACGCCACAGGCAGGTTTGGAAATTATTTTAAATCTTCCACCCCTAAACGAGTACACTAGATGCACAGCAGCCAAAAGCGCATTTCGACTCAAAGAACTGGGCTCTTGGAAGCACAGCACCTATGGTCATGGGTCTATCCTACAAAGGTATGGCACAGTGGCTGCACTTGATGTGAAGACTGATTATATTCCTCCTGTAATGGATTTTAACAAACACTTCTCTATTTCAATACCCGAAAGACATGGATGGGAACCCAAATCACTAATTAGTGAACAGGGTATCCCCTTCTACACTGACGGGTCTAAAATGGAAGAAGGAACAGGTGCGGGGGTGTTCTGTGAAGCCCTTAATATAAGAGAGTCATATAAACTCCCAGATGAGTGTAGTGTCTTTCAGGCTGAGATTTACGCTATTCAAAAGCGGCAGAATTGGTACACAAGAAAAAACTGATCTCGTCGGAGATCACATTTTTCGTGGACAGCCAAGCTGCGATCAAAGCAATAGCCAGTGAGACCATAAGATCCAAAACAGTGGTAAAATGTCGAGGCATACTGAACAAAATTTGTAACACTAACCAAGTCAAACTCTGCTGGGTTCCTGGACATAGCAATATAGAAGGGAATGATATAGCAGATGAACTAGCAAGGAAGGGGTCATTATCAAATAGGAACAGTAGTAACCAATTAGACATGGGACTAGACATCCCGATCGGCGTAGTTAAAATGAAAATGGACCTAGTAACGAAAGAGCGAATCAATAAATCCTGGATTACCAGGAACGATTGCGTTATCTCTAGAAGTCTATGGCCTAGAATTAATGAAAAGGAATCTCAGTATATTCTATCGCTGAGCAAAAAGAACATTAGAATCTTGATAGGTGTACTAACGGGTCACTGCGCCATTGGCACAATGGCCACCAGATTGGGTGTACTCGCACCCGACTGCTGTAGGAGCTGTCAGGATGTTGAAGAAGTAGAATCCATTAAACACCTGCTCTGTGACTGTCCGAACCTCCAAACAAGCCGCCTCCGTTACTTGGGAAACAGGTTTGTTGGAGAACTGGATGATCTAGCGCAGGTCTCAATGGCAAATATGAGGAAATTCATAGAGAGCACAGGCTGGTTCGTTAATGAGCCAGTCTATCTGAATCATTAGTTTAGGAGCATCTCTGCTTTCTTTTTGTAAGGGGATCACAATGGACCAACAGGCCCCCGTGTACGCAACAGCCTCTGTGCTGTGCACACCCCTCCTAACCTAACCTAACCTAATGAAACAAGACTTATACCTGTACCCAACTAGTTAAAACTAGCTCACCCTCAAGATACATATATTATTATGTATAAGTAGGTACCTTATAAAATAATAAATTTACAATTTGCCATTCCACTAGTTATAGCTTGCTCTACATTATTGAATGTTTAGATATATTATTTTTTTCATTTTCTATACCCCATTCAATGCATAGTAAATTTTAACTCATGTCAAGGACAATGTTGTAGAATGTTGGGTAAGGAAGAGTCAGGTTAAATTTTAGATAAATGTGCTCATTCGAGTGAGAATTTTCAATTAATTTTATACATTTTACATCTAACCGCGGTGATGAAATAAGTCCTTATGGAATTTATAGAACAGAAATGTTCACGTATCGCGTCATACATTCACATGGTTGGAGGATTAAAATATTAACGATTTTTTAAAATAATCCATTAAGTTGGTTTCATTGAAATAAATAATTATCTTCATGATATTTAGGAATCAACTGAGTTGAGGATTCATTGAATACATTATTTTTAAAATATTATTTATATTTATGTAGCTGTGTAGTGTATATATGTATTGTATATAGTATAATGTTACTCTAAGGCCCTGTAAGATTGAAGTTCTAAAATTTACCGGTAAGAATTTTTCCGCATATGCATTTGTAAAAGTCCAAAATGTTTCATTTTAATAATTCATTCTGAACTTTAGTCAACGGTTTTTTTTAGGTAGGTACCTTGAGTATCAAGCTTCAAGGGTTCCAAATACAGGTGTCCATGTGCAGAGTTTTTGGGCAACACCTTCGGTCGTACTTTTTCTTTTAATTTCAATTTTGTTTTATTGAACATTTCTATTTACAATTGGCATGCGATAGCCTCTCTGAGAAATCTCATTTATTCTCTTCCAATTCGAATCGTGTTCACTTAGCATCACATGGTCATTCGATATTTCTAGTAAATCAATTAAACCCTCTCTGTACTCTGGACTTAAGGCAGAGTCTTTGATTGAAGCTACATCTATATGCAATCTTTATCAATTTAATTCAATAACAAATATCAACAACAGGTTGTTGGATTTAGTATTTTCCCTAGCTCAGATTTCTCGGTAGAATTGTCAACTAATAAATTCTCCTTCAACAATTGAAATCGTCATCATCCACCATTGAAGGTCAAGTTTAGGACTCAATCACTCGTTTCTTACCGGAAATTATTTCACCAAAGAGAAACTTTTTCAGGTCAATTATGATGAAATCAACTCTCAGCTGAGCCTAATTGATTGGACAGTTCTCAATAGTTTGGAAACAAATAAAGGTTTTGATGAATTTTATAATATATTGAATAATGTAATAGAATCTTTTATTCTTTTGAAGAGAAAACTTTCTCATAATTATCCATGTTGGTTTTCGCGAAATCTTATAAAAATACTCCAGGCAAAAAACATTTTCATTTCACTGCAAAAAATTCAATCGTTTGGCTGACAGAGATACGTTTAAATACTTGAGGGCCCTAAGTAAAAAAGAACTGGGTGTTTATTACCAGAAGAATTTAAATAATATAGAAGACAAGTCTTAAATCTAATGTTAAATACTTCTGGGGGTCAATTCTCGATCTATGAAACTGTGAAATGAAAACAAAGTTATCATTTCAGTTTTCACAGAGTTTTATCATTTTATCACTTCACAAACACGCGCAAGGCGATTCCCGAACTCGTAATGAAAAACAGCTGTCAAAGTGAGTACTAAAAAGTACTAACATGAAAAATGCTACCACTTGCTCATAGAAAAAGATGATTGTGACGTCATAGAAAGACCAAGATGGCGACTTGGGTGTTTTAAATGAGTACAATTTGTTTGTGTTTATCATTTTTCTTTTCACAGGTTTTCACAGAATGGAATGATTGTGATAAACGAATTATCATCTGAAAACATTTTGGCATTTGTTTTAATTTTTTCACACTTCGAGAATAGCATTTGGCGTGAAGGCGTTATCATATTTATCACTTCACAGTTTCACAGATCGAGAATTGACCCCCTGGTCCTACACAAAAAAGTTAAAAGCCACTAACTCAATACCGTCTGTCATGACACACGAAAGCATAGGGCTTCATCACCGAAAACTATTTGCGAATCTTTTTTTTCATTTTTTAAAAACAACTACTCGCAACCTATATCTACGACTGGTAGAAACCTCAATGATTGATAACAATCAAACCGTTATTAACATTCACAAACCATTCATTAATTTGTCCACCGTTATCAATTTTGTTTAAGGCTTGGATATAATCATAGACTAACTAATAATAAAGACAGGCCGCTTCATATAAAGAAAAAGGACCCGATTTGAGATTGCCTCCACTTAGATTGCCTCCACCTCATACATGTTTTGTACTTGGCGAGAAAAGCTTTTGCTCTATATAAAGCTTTCAAGTTGCATCGAACTGAAATTCGTTTCACCACTATCGCAAGTGTACCTGTTTTTGTTGTTGGTTTTTGGGTATTTTGTCTGTTTTATTTTTTGCAATTAATGAAGATTGTGAAGCAGTGGTGGTAGTTTTTTTGTCTTCATATAGTTTGCTCTAACCATTGAGTTTATATACATAGAGGAATCACGAAATCTTGCGTGAAAGCCCCCGAAGGTGTCGCCACATACACTAAATTGAGAATTTTAAATTTTGTGGAACGCATTGATTGTAAAAAAAATCAAGGGAAGCAGTGACAGCTCACCAAGAAGTGTCAGGACATAGAGAGAAGGTGTACGAAGTACGAAGGGTGAGGGGTGTCGGTTTTTGTTATTGTGTGGCTTATGTACGCAGACTTATACAATATCCCTTTTCAGCTTTTTTATATTATTTTTTACCTATCTGTTTCAAAGCGTAGAGGGACGAGTTATGTATGTAATTTGTGCGTTTGAATGTCGATCGGTGATGGTCGCGTCAATTTAAAAATAAAAGGCAGGGAAATTTACATACATGTGCATTCATACATAAATAGTTTAGGTCTTGATTTTATACTTTAAAGATATTTTTTATGTTCTTTCTATTTATTGGGAATCAGAAACTTTTTGGTAGTTACAAGACTGTTTTTCTATGGTGTAAATAAATATTTACTGTGCACAGAGGTCGAAGATCTGTTTTCTAAACGAAAATTATAAATTTGTACTGTGCCTATCTAGGTAGGTATATAATATAGGTACATACCTACCTGGATAGAAAGTTTTTTTTTGTATGCAATTTGATGAACTGTAGCCTGGTCCAGGAAAATCAGACAAAAATTGCAAAACTACGAAAAAAATCATGAGCTTTGTTTTGACGTCTTAAAAATTTAAAGGCGCCTAAGTTTAGACAGGGTGAACATTTTTTAGAGGATAAAAAGGGATACATTTCAGTTTTTTCTTTCTCGAAAACAATCAGAAATATGTCAACAACTTGCAACTTCGTTGTTCCTTAAGTGATTTCAATGAAGGTGACACAGGGATAGCGGAGATAGAATTTCAATAGAAACAAATATTTTCAAAACAGGGTGTTTCAAAAATATGTCAACATTTTGCAACTTCGTTGTTCATTGAGCAATCTCAATGAAACTGTGATAGCTGAGATAGAATTTTAACAGAAAAAAATATATTTTCAAAACAGGGTATTTCAAAAAAAATTACAACATTTTGCAACTTCGTTGTTCCTTGGGCGATTTCAATGAAATTGACACAGTCGATAGCGATAATGTCGATAAATAAAAATTTAATAAAAAAAAAAGGTTTGATAATTCCTCAAAAACTATGCAAGATTTTTACATTTGGTTTTCGGTATTTGATTACAAATTAATAAGGGCATTGAATATTGAACCCAACTATAGCATTTAATTACGTAAAATTTTGAAAAATACAAACTTTAAAAACAAAATTACATTTTTTTTTCAATTATTTTGATTTTGAATATTAATTTCTAAAAAATATTCATTTAAACAACTTGATTTAAAAAACAAATAAAAGAGTGGAGTATTAGCTTTCAAAAAAGCTATAGCACATTATCTTACGTTCTTTCGTTGATTTTTAATATTTTTGTTTGCATTTTTTTGTCTGTAATGTTATATGTTAAAGAAAAAATTAAAAAAAAAATACCTACAAGTCTTCCAGTCTGTCTTCTGCCTTTTAGAATTTGATCACTTCCTACGTACACGAATACACTGACAAATCGGCAGAAGTCACCGAATCAGGTAAATTTTCAGAAATTTTTGACAAATTTAGCAGCTTCTAGCACCAACCTGTTTTAAATTTTTTGTTTTCTTTTTTATTCTGTCTCAGCTATCACCTGCTTCAATTTCACTGAAATCGCTCAAGGAACAACGAAGTTGCAATATGCATGGCTCGTGTCCAGCGTTCGGACCTTACTCCAATTTTGATGAATAACAAAAACTACTCCGCCACTCCACTAATTTGAAATCTACTTCTTTTTTCCACACTAAAAAATTCTTTTGTCAAACAACATGCAATTAAATCACAACACCGTTTTATTCAATTTTCCAGCCATCTCCGACTCTGAAATCTGAATGTATACATCTGAAAGTATAATTTTAAACGGAATCATTTTTGTTTCTTATCTTGTTCGTCGTTTCTCGATCTCGATCATATCATGATTTATGATATTTTTTGTTGTTAAAAATACCTTTTTATTTTTTTTTGGAAATATAGTTTTGACAACTTGAGTTTTTCCTTCGTTTTCAAAATTTCTATAAACCTACCTACCTACTCCGCATTTTCAACAAATCTGCTCCGAAATTTTGCTGCTGAGGTTTGAACCTTGCCATGTCCACCAACAAATACCAAAGCTAGCCCTTTATGCGTATAGGTAGATACATTGATGGTTACAACAAAGAAAAACAACAAAAAGTACACATTCCTTTTCCTCATTCCACAAAAGAAAGAAAATTGAATTTCTACCTGCTACCTGCTCATGCTCACTGCTCTATTCATTGTTCATGTTCATGTTGTGTTGGTGTAGGTAGGTGTTGGCTTCCCACATTTCATGAGATCCACAATTTTTTTGTTTTTGTTTTTATGATGAAAGGGTTCAAGTATAACGACAAATAAGGTGACATCTAGTAACATGATCCACAGATTAGTTTTCTTTTATGAGTAAAATGGTTGTAGTCTTTGGATGCACAAGGCGACATCTGAAGTTGCTTTAACGTAGTATTTTCATTTAATCGAAGTGGTTCCTCTATGTATATAAACTCAATGCTCTAACTTAAATTTTGCTTGTGTGTGTGTACACTTCAGGTATATTTATTTCATTCATGTCGATCATGGCAAGCATTTTTGATTTTGAAGGAAAAATTTGTTCTTTGGAGGATTTATCTGTTTTCACGTTTGGGGGTGGATGTAAATGAGTGTTCTGAAGCAATGGTAGACTTGGTGGCGGTTGTTTGTGTTTGCAATTTTTTGCTCTCATTTTTGTGCGCTTGCTTGTGTACTCTTGCATACATTCATATAGGTAATCTCGATCTTCTAGCAATGACATTAGAATTTTCGTTTTTGGTGGTTTCTATACAGCATAAAAATAATATGTAGGTAGGTGGTATGAAGGAATATTTTGTTTATTTTATATATTTATTTATTTTTCAGTACCGAAATAAAAAAATGTTAAGAAATACAGTTGAATAACATACCTTATTTGTTTAATTGCAAAAATAAAATTACCGAGTCGAGGAGTATGTTCGCAAATGATGTGTATAACATTCCTTTACATCGAGTAATTGCAAAGTTAAAATGCTATTTTTTGCATAGGTATTTAAAGCATAAATAAAGATTCATTATTATTTCTATACATTCATATTTTTTCTATTATTATTAAATTCTAGGAAAATGCTCCAGAAAATATCGATATTTTCACTCTAAACAAATTTGCACTTCATATACCTAGTAATTTATCATGTTCACTTGAATCATTATAATTTTCTAAAAATATAATCCTTGTTATATTATCATTCAGGTCATACCTCAAAAAAGAATTACTGAAGTAGAGCTTATTCGTGATATTCCAAATCCTATATTTCTACCTAGTTTGCAAAATTTCAGGTTGAGTAATGTTCAAAAATCGATATAAAATCATGTGGTTAACCTAGAAATATGTCTGATACACCATAATAACCTGTTATTAATCAAAATTATTATAAAATACAAATTTTTAAAATCGTAGTTAAAATAAGAACATTATTGTAAATGGAGTGAAAGCTTGCTGAAAATCGAAGCAGCATTTCTCGACTTATATATAATTTAATGCAGCGGGATCGACATTTTTTTTTCCTTAATCTTGCGAAAATGATCAGAATACAAATTTGTTTGAAATTGATTAATAAATTGAAATTTATTTGGGAGCTTGTGAGCCATGCACATAAACATTCTCGTATATGTGTATTCAAATTTTAGGTTGGTTTTGCAAAATAGAATTTTGGAAAACTAAAATCATTTGGTGGGTGTGGTCAACAAATATGAACTATATAATTCACAGGTAGGAGGATTAATATGGCAGTTTTTGAATTTTGATAAATTACTAGGTATATGAAGTGCAAATTTGTTTAGAGTGAAAATATCGATATTTTCTGGAGCATTTTCCTAGAATTTAATAATAATAGAAAAAATATGAATGTATAGAAATAATAATGAATCTTTATTTATGCTTTAAATACCTATGCAAAAAATAGCATTTTAACTTTGCAATTACTCGATGTAAAGGAATGTTATACACATCATTTGCGAACATACCTACTCCTCGACTCGGTAAGTTTATTTTTGCAATTAAACAAATAAGGTATTTTTGTAATTGGTGATCTGGTATTTTGACGAATATAGGTGTATAAGACAGGCTTACAGATCCTTGTTTTCCGAATGCAAATAAAAATTACTTCATTCTTTCCCGACGTTTCGTTGGCTATTTTCCAACTTTTTCCAGGGACTGGGTTTTTATTTTACTGTAAATCAAATTCTGTTACAAAATGATAATTTCTTTACAATTTTTCTTACTTTTTACATTAATCGGTACTACTAATGCATTCACTCACTTATCTCCTTACTTGCATTACAGTTAAAAACATTAACAATAATGAAAATAAATAAATAAATAAATAAATAAATTAATATATCTGGACTTTAAACACTAAAATTACAAACAAGAACTTAGATGCTAATATCACAGAACTTTTTTGATGGCTACACTGTAGTTTGATTTTATGTTGTCTTTATCTTCTTTCGTGTTCATTGCTTTCGTCAGTCTTTCTTGTATTCTCAAGCTTTCTAAGGTATGTTATTCAACTGTATTTCTTAACATTTTTTTATTTCGGTACTGAAAAATAAATAAATATATAAAATAAACAAAATATTCCTTCATACCACCTACCTACATATTATTTTTATGCTGTATAGAAACCACCAAAAACGAAAATTCTAATGTCATTGCTAGAAGATCGAGATTACCTATATGAATGTATGCAAGAGTACACAAGCAAGCGCACAAAAATGAGAGCAAAAAATTGCAAACACAAACAACCGCCACCAAGTCTACCATTGCTTCAGAACACTCATTTACATCCACCCCCAAACGTGAAAACAGATAAATCCTCCAAAGAACAAATTTTTCCTTCAAAATCAAAAATGCTTGCCAAGATCGACATGAATGAAATAAATATACCTGAAGTGTACACACACACAAGCAAAATTTAAGTTAGAGCAAACTATATGAAGACAAAAAAACTACCACCACTGCTTCACAATCTTCATTAATTGCAAAAAATAAAACAGACAAAATACCCAAAAACCAACAACAAAAACAGGTACACTTGCGATAGTGGTGAAACGAATTTCAGTTCGATGCAACTTGAAAGCTTTATATAGAGCAAAAGCTTTTCTCGCCAAGTACAAAACATGTATGAGGTGGAGGCAATCTAAGTGGAGGCAATCTCAAATCGGGTCCTTTTTCTTTATATGAAGCGGCCTGTCTTTATTATTAGCATAGACTAACTAATAATAAAGACAGGCCGCTTCATATAAAGAAAAAGGACCCGATTTGAGATTGCCTCCACCTAGATTGCCTCCACTTCATACATGTTTTGTACTTGGCGAGAAAAGCTTTCGCTTCATATGAAGCTTTCAAGTTGCATCGAACTGAAATTCATTTCACCACTATCGCAAGTGTACCTGTTTTTGTTGTTAGTTTTTGGGTATTTTGTCTGTTTTTTTTTTTGTTTTGCAATTAATGAAGGTTGTGAAGCAGTGGTGGTAGTTTTTTTGTCTTCATAGTTTGCTCTAACTTAAATTTAGCTTGTGTGTGTGTACACTTCAGGTAGGTATATTTATTTCATTCTTGTCGATCTTGGCAAGAATTTTCGTTTTTGGGTTTTGATTTGGTAGGTTTGAAGGAAAAATTTGTTCTTCGAGGATTTCTCTTTTTTCACGTTTGGGGGTGGATGTTGAGAATATATGACTGTTCTGAAGTAATGGTAGACTTGGTGGCGGTTGTTTCATTTATTCTTTTTTGTGCGCTTGCTTGTGTACTCTTGCATATAGGTACATTCATAAATATAATCTCGATCTTCTAGTAATGACATAAGGATTTTCGTTTTTGGTGGTTTCGAGGATTTCTATACAGCATTATGAAGGAATATTTTTTTTTATTTTATGCATTTATTTATTCAGTACCGAAATAAAAAAATGTTAAGAAATACAGGTGAATAACATACCTTATCTGTTAAATTGCAAAAATAAACTTACCGAGTCGAGGAGTATGTTCGCAAATGATGTGTATAACATTTCTTTAAATCGAGTAAACTTATTGTAAAGTTAAAATGCATATTTAAAGCATAAATAAAGATTCATTATTTCTATACATTCATGTGTTTTTGTTAAAATTTTCTAGGGAAATGCGCCCGAAAATTGCCACATTTGCACTCTAAACGAATTTGCACTTCTCATACTTAGTAATTTATCATGTTCACTTCAATCATTATAGTTTTCTAAAAAGATAATCCTTGTTATATTATCATTCATTTCATACCTTAAAAAAGAATTACTGAAGTTATAAACCATTTCCGGAGAGCTTTTTCGTGATATTCCAAATACTGTATTTGTACCTAGTTTGCAAAATTTTGGGTTGAGTAATTTTCAAAAATCGATATAACATCATGTGGTTTACCAAGAAATATGTCTGATACACCAAAATAGCCTGTTATTAATCAAAATTATTTTAAAATACAAATTTTTAAAATCGTAGCGTTTCTCGACTTATATAGAATTTAATGCAGCGGGATCGAGATTTTTTTGATTTTTTTTTTTGCTTTACCTGGATCAAAATACAAATTTACTTGCAATTGATTAATATATTGAAACTTAACGGTGGAGCTTGTGAGCAACACACATAAACATACTCGTATATGTACGAGTATAATCAAATTTTAGTTAGGTTATGCAAAATAGAATTTTGGAAAACTAAAATCATTTGGTGGGTGTGGTCAACAGATATGAACTATATAATTCGCTGGTAGGAGGTGGAGGATTAATTTAGCAGTTTTTGAATGTATGTAAATTATCTTTAAAAAATCCATTTTCTTTTCTTTCTATTCGAAAATACTATTATTTTGGATATTTAAAGCATAATTTAAGATTCTGTATTTTGTTTAAGATTCATTTTATTTCTTAATATTCAAGCTTACTATTGATTTTCAGGAAAATGAGCTCGAAAGAATTGATATTTTCTCTGTAAACCAAGTTACACCTCATACAATAATTTCATATTCATTGGAACTATTACAGCTTTTATAAAAATATAAATGATAGGTATAAGTATAAAATTTCATCGAATTTATCGTTTTTATAGAATAGAAATTTGAGTTGAAATTAAAAGTCATTAGAAGCTCAAATGCTTAAATATTATTCAAAAAAAAATTTAACACTTAAAAAAAAAAAAAAAAAAAATACAAAAAAATATAGGCACGAGTATAACTACCTATGGAAACAGAATTGAAGAACTAAAATTAATAAGAAATAAAAAAAAAAAAAAAACACTTAAAACATAAAATAAAAATATTCAGAACCTCAAGAATTAAAACTGTAAAAAAATAAAATAAAATAAAAACGTAAAAAAATAAGAAAGAGTAACAAAAATGAAAAAAAAAAAATAAAAAAGTTGCATAAATAAATGGTGCATAAATAAAAGAATGGTTATTCCAGCTGAATTGAAATGAGAGCAACCATTGCTTTTTGCTTATTTTCCAAAAAAAAGAAAAATGAAAAAACGAAAATGAACATACTGGTACATAATGAACATACCTTTAAAATTTGAGACCTTTTTGTTCAAAGAAATTGCTCATTCAACAAACAGTAATTTAAAAGGAATATGTAAATTATCGATTTAACTGAATTAAAAATATAACAAAATTAAAACCACTTAGCAATCTTGAAATTAATCAGAAAAATAATGCCGACAAAAAATTAAAACTCAAAAAAAAAATATTTAAAAATGCAAAAAAAAGAAAAACTAAACTACAAAAAAACAAAAAAGGTAAGAAAAAGACGAGAAAAACATAAAAATGAACTTTTCGAATAGGATAGCAAATTGAGAGCAAAAATACGAATAATTTCTCAATTTTGTTTACTGATTAAAACTGAATTTCTATCTACATGCCAACTTTCATGAGCAAAGATCTGTTAGAGTAGAGAAGTGCACTAACTATTTGCCTCAATTATTTAAATAAATCATTTTTTATTTAAATAAAGAAAGGTTCTCTACTTTCAAAATTTAAATGGAAATGACATTAAATCATACTGCTATTTTGATATACCTATCATAAGAAATAATTTCACTATCAACATAAGCTGAAATAAAAAAATTTTTCTATATCCGTTAAGCCAATAATGGGAAAATTCAAAATAAAAAACATAAAATATAAAAAATGTCTTTTTAAAAATTCTTGTATTAAGAAACTGCTAAATTGATCCTCCTTATGGCAAACTATATGGGTTATATATTTCAACCACCCCCCCACCAGATGGTTTCATTGTTTTATTCATGAAGTCCTAAGAAACGTGTTGTTGCTGTGCATTGCTCACAAGCTTAAGTATTAAAATTGAATTCAATATTACCTTTTGTTTTGCTTCATAAAAGTTCAATAAAACGCATTGTGTATTTTTATTTTTATTGTCTATGCCTATATATGCATATCGAGGTCTAATTTCCTCATCTTCAGGCTTGTTTCACACATATTCGGTTTCATTCGGTTCAGTCTCTATTCGGTTCGGTTTCAGTTTTGTATTTTCACACATACGGTTCCTATAAGGTTTGCATTCAAATATATCAATTTTTAATTCCAAAAATTTCAACATACTTCAGGGGGTCAATTCTCGATCTGTGAAACTGTGAAGTGATAAATATGATAACGCCTCCACGCCAAATGCGATTCTCCAAGTGTGAAAAAATGAAAACATGTCAAAATGTTTTCATATGATGATTCGTTTATCACAATCATTTCCTTCTGTGAAAACCTGTGAAAAGCAAAACGATAAACACAAACAAATTGTGCTCATTTGATACACTCAAGTCGCCATCTTGGCCTTTCTATGACGTCACAATCATCTTTTTCTATGAGCAAGTGGTAGCATTTTTCATGTTAGTACTTTTTAGTACTCACTTTGACAGCTGATTTTCATAACGAGTTCGGGAATCGCCTTGCGCGCGTTTGTGAAGTGATAAAATGATAAGACTCTGTGAAAACTGAAATGATAACTTTGTTTTCATTTCACAGTTTCATAGATCGAGAATTGACCCCCAGCACTATAGTTGTTAATTCCAAATAAAAACGAACAAAAAAAACCTTATACAACCGAATATTTGTGAACGATACGATAAGTTTGTGTGCCCTTGAAACCGAATGAAACCGATTCGTGTCGAGGGGACGTTCGGTGCTATTCGGTTTCTATTTATTTTTTATTCTTACCGTTTTCATCGGTTCACACTTATCAGGTCCGACCGAAAATGAACCGAATAGAGACCAAACCGAATGAAACTGAATATGTGTGAAACAAGCAGGGTCATACGGAAATATTAATAGAATTATGTATAATGTATATATTGAACTTTTTCAGAAAGTTCTAAGAAAAGTTTTCATATATATAAAACATTGCTGTACATTATTGCTCACATGTATCGATAAAATTCGAGATTTGGAAAGTCATACACAAGCTCTCCCAAAATGGCTTATAACTTCAGTAATTTTTTTTTTCTAACAAATGAGGTAGGTATCAACTAAAAGATAATATAAAAAGTTTATATTTTTATTAAACCAGTAATATTTCGAATGAATATAAAATTATTGTAAAAGGTGCAACTTGGTTTATAGAGAAAATACCACTTCTTCGAGTACATGTGCCTAGAAAATCAATAGTTTACTTGAATTTTGAGAAGATACAGATTCTTAATATAAGCTTAAAATAATTAATAAATAACATTTTCAAACAGAAAGCATAGATAATGGATTCTTAAAGATATTTACATACATTCAAAAACTGCCATTTAAATCCCCGGTACCGTGACATAAGGCCAAGTGACATAAGGCCAAATTTAAAAGTTTGGCCTTAAGTCACTTTCCAAAAGCGACTTAAGACCAAGTTTTAAGAGTTGGCCTTATGTCGCTTTTACAAAGTGACATAAGGCCAAATTTGTTTGTGACTTAAGGCCAAACGTAAAATTTTTTGTAAAAAAAACAGTAATTTTTGGAAAAGAAACTTTGCATACACCCAACCTTGCACCCACCCCAAATCCTATAGTGAGCCCAAGCAGGGGGGTTGCAGGGGGGCAGCATGCCCCCCGATACATACCTCACTGTTTATTGCGAATTTTTAAATTTCACAAACCTAATAAAACCTCTCCTTTATTTGGTTTGTGAAATATAAAAATTTTCAAATGAACAGTGAGGTATGTATGGGGGGGGGGGGCATGCTGCCCCCCTGCAACCCAACTGCTAGGGCTCACGATAGGATTTGGGGTGGGTGCAAATTCGGGTGTATGCATTTAAGAAACTGGATTTAATGAAATTTTTCAATGAAAAATGAAAAAAAATAACAGGTACGCTAGTATTAAAAGTGACACAAGGCCAAATTGGCCTTATGTCACTTTGTATAGGCGACAATAGGCCAACTCTTAAAATCTGGCTTTATGTCACTTTTGTAAAGTGACATAAGGCCAAATATTCAAATTTGGCCTTATGTCGCTTGGCCTTATGTCACGGCACCTAAATCCCCCAACCTGTGAATTATATAGTTCATATCTGTTGACCACACCCACCAAATGATTTTAGTTTTCCAAAATTCTATTTTGCATAACCTTACTAAAATTTGATTATACTCGTACATATACGAGTATGTTTATGTGTGTTGCTCACAAGCTCCACCGTTAAGTTTCAATATATTAATCAATTGCAAGCAAATTTGTATTTTGATCGAGGTAAAGCAAAACAAAAAAAATCAAAAAAATATCGATCCCGCTGCATTAAATTCTATATAAGTCGAGAAACGCTACGATTTTAAAAATTTGTATTTTAAAATAATTTTGATTAATAACAGGCTATTTTGGTGTATCAGACATATTTCTTGGTAAACCACATGATGTTATATCGATTTTTGAAAATTACTCAACCCAAAATTTTGCAAACTAGGTACAAATACAGTATTTGGAATATCACGAATAAGCTCTCCGGAAATGGTTTATAACTTCAGTAATTCTTTTTTAAGGTATGAAATGAATGATAATATAACAAGGATTATATTTTTAGAAAACTATAATGATTGAAGTGAACATGATAAATTACTAAGTATGAGAAGTGCAAATTCGTTTAGAGTGCAAATGTGGCAATTTTCGGGCGCATTTCCCTAGAAAATTTTAACAAAAACACATGAATGTATAGAAATAATGAATCTTTATTTATGCTTTAAATATGCATTTTAACTTTACAATAAGTTTACTCGATTTAAAGAAATGTTATACACATCATTTGCGAACATACTCCTCGACTCGGTAAGTTTATTTTTGCAATTTAACAGATAAGGTATGTTATTCACCTGTATTTCTTAACATTTTTTTATTTCGGTACTGAATAAATAAATGCATAAAATAAAAAAAAATATTCCTTCATAATGCTGTATAGAAATCCTCGAAACCACCAAAAACGAAAATCCTTATGTCATTACTAGAAGATCGAGATTATATTTATGAATGTACCTATATGCAAGAGTACACAAGCAAGCGCACAAAAAAGAATAAATGAAACAACCGCCACCAAGTCTACCATTACTTCAGAACAGTCATATATTCTCAACATCCACCCCCAAACGTGAAAAAAGAGAAATCCTCGAAGAACAAATTTTTCCTTCAAACCTACCAAATCAAAACCCAAAAACGAAAATTCTTGCCAAGATCGACAAGAATGAAATAAATATACCTACCTGAAGTGTACACACACACAAGCTAAATTTAAGTTAGAGCAAACTATGAAGACAAAAAAACTACCACCACTGCTTCACAACCTTCATTAATTGCAAAACAAAAAAAAAAACAGACAAAATACCCAAAAACTAACAACAAAAACAGGTACACTTGCGATAGTGGTGAAATGAATTTCAGTTCGATGCAACTTGAAAGCTTCATATGAAGCAAAAGCTTTTCTCGCCAAGTACAAAACATGTATGAAGTGGAGGCAATCTAGGTGGAGGCAATCTCAAATCGGGTCCTTTTTCTTTATATGAAGCGGCCTGTCTTTATTATTAGTTAGTCTATGTTATTAGTTAGTCTATGATATAATTAAGAAGGAAGGATCTGATGGTATCCCAAATATTTTTTACAAACACTGCATTGATGTATTAGCGCTACCTATTTGTACCTTATTTAACAAGTCTTTATTGGAGAAAGCCTTAATAAAAATGGCTCCATTTCCGAGATTTCTAACTATCGTCCTGTGTGAATCTTAAATTCCTTATCCCTCGTATTAGTACCTCGTGGCTTGATGGTAAGTGCGTAGGACTGTCATGCCGAAGGTGTGGGTTCGATTCGATTTATTATAAATAAATAAATAAATTGGGTGGCGCAACAGCTCATGGAGAACCAGGGCCTAGTGACTTACAACTCACAACCATTCCTGTGTGCGTGTTTGTTGGCAGGAATGGAGGGGACCTAAAGTTTTTTGCCGAGTCCGAACGGCTAAATGAGAAGCACTTTTTCATGACAAGTATACTCTTGGAGGATTTGTCAGTTCTTCGCAAGAGGCAGTACCTCGAATAAAACATTTCTGTTTTTAGGTGGCACGGCTGGGAATCGAACCCACACCTTCGGCATGACAGTCCTACGCACTAACCATCAAACCACGAGGTACTACTTATTTATTTATTATTATCCCTCGTATTTGAAAAATGTATCTATAACAACATTATGTTCATGGTAAGACCTTTGATTAACTCTAACACCCCGACTCCACAGGGCATACAGATGCCCAACATCACAACCACAATCCAATCAACAATCAGCAGATTTTTTCTCGCTGGGCAATTCATGTCATGTCGTTTCATTTCCCTCTTACCACTACTTCGATCTTTTGCAATAATACACGCCCTTTAGACTCCAGAAAACATTAGAAAGACTTTTTTTAATATCCAGCTACCTCTAGATACAAGGAAAACCAGAAAAAAACTCACATGCACGTGAAACGTCAAATCTCATGGCAAGCTTTGAACAGCGTACATGTCTTGTTCAAAAATTGGTTTTCTTCGACATGTCGTCGACAAGACATGGATTTTTCTGGCTCCATTGGATTTTTATTAGACATGTTCATAGTCTTGGCATCGTTCATGGCAGGTGGAGCCAGCATGTAAGCAGCATGGATTTTTAAGCGGTCGTTCTACAGTTACTAATTTGGTTTCATTTACACATGATAATATATCAAACGCTTTCAATTGCACTACTCAAGTAGATGTAGTCTATACTAGTAGGGACGTTAGTGCACGATATGAGGGCATACCTTTCATTTCAACCTGACGGGTTGAGCTTTAGTACACTTATAGTTCATGTCCTAACCTTACTCTTATAAAGTGTTGCCAAGGTGGCAACACTGTCCAAAGGATAAGAGAAGGGTTGCCACAATTCCGAAATGTTGCTTATAAATCGAAAAACAAGGGTCAGACGATGACCCGAGAACTCCCGTTGAATTCAGCACCCTTGAAACCATAGGACCACATTATTGTTTTTCTCCCACCCCTCCCCTTGCACGAAGGGGGTGGAAAAATGTCGTTTTGGAAACAAAATTTGAAAAGCCAATAAAACTTAGAAAAATATTTTTATTAATAAAATTTAAAGATGGTGTCGACGAAGAATTTCACAATCTATTACATTACATCCAGAGTTGATTGAAAATCTACTTTGGTTTTTTTAAAAAGCTTCTTTAAAAGTGCTGGGGAGGGGGGATATGAAAGATTAACAAACTTAAATATTTATCTTGGAATAATATAGGCATATGACACATGTTTTAAGGGTATTTTTTAATGCCCAATCTTACTAAATCAGAATGAACTCGATACAACTACCTTCAAAAAAGTTATAGCCTTCTTTATAAATGATGACCGAATTATTAGTGAAACAAGTAAATTATTACCAAATTTCAACAGCTTTGACATGAAACTTGGTACACATATTTCATTTGTCATAAGCAACAAGAATCAAAAGAGCCTCCACAAATATTTATGGTTAAAGGGTGTTTTTTTCAATGAAATGGAAAATTTTTGAACTACTGTCATGAATCCCCTCCCGAAACTGGAACGTTAATGAAAATTGGTTAGAAAATTTGACTTTTCATCAAGACCAAGAAAAAAAGAGACCAAACAAATATAAAATATCTGAGGGTGTTTTTCAATGAGGAATGAGAAGCGCATTTTTGGGCAAACATTTTTATGTTTTTGAAACCAAGATACATAAATGTAATATTGTGCATGATTTTAAGGTATTTTTTAATTCTGAATCCAATAATATTAAAATAAAGTAGATACAAGCTCCCATAAAAAAGTTATCTTACTTTTAAAGAGTTAATGTCTGTAAATGATTGTATTTTTTGACTAGAATAGGTACGACATTACCCAAGGTCACAAGTTGACAAAATGCGTGAGAGAGATAGGATAACGACATGCGCAATATCATACCATGTATTCTATATACCTTGGACATTACCTCTCAAAAAAGACCCTCAGACCATGTATATTTCAATGGTCTGTTTTGATTCTTGGTTCCGATGATTACACTAGTTTACAAAATAAATAAAATTTTCTGTGCCGCTATTTTATTCGTTTAGATTTGAGTCCACTGATCTCGAAAATCACATTAAAAAAAAATTTCTATGGATAGGTTTTCGAGATCCGATTTTTTGAATATTTTTTCGAAATTATTATTAATTTTGTGCATACCTTAATTGTGACGTAAAGAATCAGCTTGGAAAGTATCTTAAATCAAACAATTTTAAATTTCCAACTAAAATAATTCTTATTTATCCCAATCGGTCAAGTACCTACATATAAGTAGGTAGAATTAGCCGACATTTAAAAAAAACATTATTTTTTCAATAAAAATTGAGGTCAAATATGTATTCTTTTGCAAAAGAAAAATATATACTACAAAAATATGATGATTTTTGAACATTCTACCCAAAGCCTGGTCTATTGCAATAAAAATGAGGCATTTACAGACAAAATCTATAGATAAATTCTTTGGTTATGACCGTTTTTGTAGAAGTTGAGCAATTCAACTTCTTCAATATTTTTTGGGACTTTTACCTTATAGTCCAGGAACTATATACATTAGACATTGCGTCAGGTCTGGTTGTTCTGATTTTTTGCTGCGTTGTTTATGATGTTGGCCTAGTAATAAATCCGATTTTTCGACCTCGAGCGCCGAACGCAACATTGGTAAAAATCCAAAAAAACCGCGAATTTTTCGCGGTTTTTTCACTTATTGGTAATTTTAACCATTACGCCTTATTTTCCGAATAAAACATTGCTTACGATTTCAACCTTACTATCTAAATTTGCTTCAATTTGAGTCCAAGGCGGGTTCTGTAGACATAACAGTTTCCAAGGGACGGCTTTTCAAAATATAGTAATAAAAAATTTAAAACAACAAGTAGTATATAAAACAGTATAATAACAAAAACATGGTCTTTGACATATGCTGCATCAAAGCAATAGAGCGTGTAGATTGGGCCAAAAGAAGAAAACAATAGTACCGGATGGGGGGTATATATCCCCCCGTTTAGGCGAGAGGGGCAATTTTAAGAAAAGTTGACTTCAAATAGAAAAATAACTTTAAAAAAACAATGGTAATATCTGGACAAAAATCCATAGCTCATCTTAAAGCCAGAAATCCATTCTTTAATTTTATTTTTAAATAAAGTTTTTTTGTTGATAATTTTTGAAAATTTTACTTTCAAACTCAAAATTTTCTTAAAGTCAACCATATTAAACTGGAACTAAAACATTCGCTTCAGATAACTCACTGGTGGGTACTGGTCGGCAATCAAATACATTTTAGTTTTAGTTCGAGTTTTTTATGGTTGACTTTAAAAAATCATAACTCCGTTTCTACTCATCCGATCTTCATGATTAAGATCTTAAAATAAAGCCAACATGACTCGCTACATAGCGTACAAAAATCATTGAAAGGGGCAAACGATTTCAAACAAGGGGTGAATAAGCCCCCCTTCATTTCGATTTGCAGCATTCTAAATTCAAAAGTTGATGAAAAACTTCACAATTGGAATCGATTTTTAGCTCAAATTGAAGCCCATTTAATTATTTTGAAATGGTAGAGCAAAGTTATAATCGAAAACCAGGCCTTAAAGGTTAAAATAGCCAACAACTGAAAAAACCGCGAAAATTTCTCGTTTTTTTGCGTATTTCACAAAGTTGCGTTCGGCGCAACTGAGGCAGAGCCCTCCCACCCCGAAGAAAAAGGATACTAGACTAAAAACAGTGAAGTTGATCATGTTAATTTCAGTTTTCTCAAAAACTAGAAGTCATTTTAGCATTTGGTTTTCAGTTTTTAACTAAGAATTAATAAGGGCATTCAAAATCAAAAACAAAAATAGTAGTTAATACCATAAAATAAAAAAAAAAAATAGATTAACACAAAAAAATCGTCTTTTTCCTCAAAATTTTGAGTTTGAAAGTAAAATTTTCAAAAATTATCAACAAAAAAACTTTATTTAAAAATAAAATTAAAGAATGGATTTCTGGCTTTAAGATGAGCTATGGATTTTTGTCCAGATATTACCATTGTTTTTTTAAAGTTATTTTTCTATTTGAAGTCAACTTTTCTTAAAATTGCCCCTCTCGCCTAAACGGGGGGATATATACCCCCCATCCGGTACTATTGTTTTCTTCTTTTGGCCCAATCTACACGCTCTATTGCTTTGATGCAGCATATGTCAAAGACCATGTTTTCGTTATTATACTGTTTTATATACTACTTGTTGTTTTAAATTTTTTATTACTATATTTTGAAAAGCCGTCCCTTGGAAACTGTTATGTCTACAGAACCCGCCTTGGACTCAAATTGAAGCAAATTTAGATAGTAAGGTTGAAATCGTAAGCAATGTTTTATTCGGAAAATAAGGCGTAATGGTTAAAATTACCAATAAGTGAAAAAACCGCGAAAAATTCGTGGTTTTTTTGGATTTTTACCAATGTTGCGTTCGACGCTCGAGGTCGAAAAATCAGATTTATTACTAGGCGAACATCATAAACAACTCAGCAAAAAATCAGAACTACCGGACCTGACGCAATGTCTAATGTATATAGTTCCTGGACTATAAGGTAAAAGTCCCAAAAAATATTGAAGAAGTTGAATTGCTTAACTTCTACAAAAACGGTCATAACCAAAGAATTTATCTATAGGTTTTATCTGTAAATGCCTCATTTTTATTGCAATAGACCAGGCTTTGGGTAGAATGTTCAAAAATCATCATATTTTTGTAGTATATATTTTTCTTTTGCAAAAGAATACATATTTGACCTCAATTTTTATTGAAAAAATAATGTTTTTTTTTAAATTTCGGCTAATTCTACCTACTTATATGTAGGTACTTGACCGATGGGGATAAATAAGAATTATTTTAGTTGGAAATTTAAAATTGTTTGATTTAAGATACTTTCCAAGCTGATTCTTTACGTCACAATTAAGATATGCACCAAATTAATAATACTTTCGAAAAAATATTCAAAAAATCGTATCTCGAAAACCTATCCATAGAAAATTTTTTTTAATGTGATTTTCGAGATCAGTGGACTCAAATCTAAACGAATAAAATAGCGGCACTTAATGTACAGAAAATTTTATTTATTTTGTAAACTAGTGTAATCATCGGAACCAAGAATCAAAACAGACCATTGAAATATCCATGGTCTGAGGGTCTTTTTTGAGAGGTAATGTCGTACCTATTCTAGTCAAAAAATACAATCATTTACAGACATTAACTCTTTAAAAGTAAGATAACTTTTTTATGTGAGCTTGTATCTACTTTATTTTAATATTACTGGATTCAGAATTAAAAAATACCTTAAAATCATGCACAATATTACATTTATGTATCTTGGTTTCAAAAACATAAAAATGTTCGCCCAAAAATGCGCTTCTCATTCCTCATTGAAAAACACCCTCAGATATTTTATATTTGTTTGGTCTCTTTTTTTCTTGGTCTTGATGAAAAGTCAAATGTTCTAACCAATTTTCATTAACGTTCCAGTTTCGGGAGGGGATTCATGACAGTAGTTCAAAAATTTTCCATTTCATTGAAAAAAACACCCTTTCACTATAAATATTTTTGGAGACTCTTTTGATTCTTGTTGCTTATGACAAATGAAATATGTGTACCAAGTTTCTTGTAAAAGCTGTTGAAATTTGGTAATAATTTACTTGTTTCACTAATAATTCGGTCATCATTTATGAAGAAGGCTATAACTTTTTTGAAGGTAGTTGTATCGAGTTCATTCTGATTTAGTAAGATTGGGCATTAAAAAATACCCTTGAAACATGTGTCATATGCTTATATTATTCAAAGATAAATATTTAAGTTTGTAAATCTTTTATATCTCCCTCCCCAGTACTTTTAAAGTAGCTTTTTAAAAAAACCAAAGTAGGTTGTCAATCAACTGTGGATGTTATGTAATAAATTGTGAAATTCTCCGTCGACACCATCTTTAAATTTTATTGATAAAAATATTTTTCTAAGTTTTATTGGCTTTTCAAATTTTGTTTCCAAAACGACATTTTTCCACCCCCATCGTGCAAGGGGAAGGGTGGGAGAAAAACAATAATGTGGTCCTATGGTTTAGATGGTGCAGAATCCAACGAGAGTTCTCGGGTCATCGTCCGACCCTTGGTTTCCGATTTTTGAGCAACATTTTGGGATTGTGGCAGCCCTTCTCTTGTCCTTCTGACAGTTTTGCCACCTTGGCAACACTTCTTAAAAGTAAAGTTAGGACATGGACTATTTGTATACTAAGGCTCAACCCGTCAGGTCAAAATGAAAGGTTGGTCTCACTAACAGCCCCACTATGCAGATCTCTCGAAAGCATTCGACAAAGTAAGTAATGAAATTATACTAAACAAAATAACAAAAATTGGGTTTCATGATGAACTTTTCAATGGTTTGAAACGTATTTAACTGCAAGGCCACATAAAGTAACATTGAACCAATATGCTTCCAAGTCGTTCTATCCCCTATCTGGATTTCCTCAAGGTTCCGTTTTGGGGCCGCTTATATTTCTTATTTATATTAATGATATTACTGACAACTTATCGTCTTCATCACTGTTGTTCGCAGATGATCTGAAAATTTATCGGGAAATAGCTTGCGTCCGTGATTGTATACAACTACAGAAGGACCTAGATATGCTTCTGGAATGGTGTGCTGTAAATGAACTTCCTTTGAATGTTAATAAATGTAGTATTATGTCTTTTACTCGAAAAAGGCAGCCTACTTATTTTGACTATCGTCTTTACCAAGTAAATTTGAAACGAGTTACTGAACAAAAAGATCTTGGTGTGGTATTTGAAGCTAAATCCTGTGTTTTGGTGGAAGCGTTATGGTGTCTTCAACGTCTCTTTGTAGCCTGCTTACATCCAATCTAATTTTTCTTTTGATTCTCAAAAAGAGTTAGTCTTCCGCTGAACTAACCAATGAAACTTATTTTATTCATAAATGTGTGTATAACAACATCATCGACTTACATACGAACACTAATTAAAGATCAAAATGTTATTGCAAAACTTAGTTAAAAATACACGGAAAGAATTCTTGGATCAGATCACGAAAAATGAGCTGCAAATTACGAAAAATGAATCCCGATTTATACCTTGGCTCGGGATTTCGTAATTTACGACTATTTGTTTGCAATTTGCAAAACTGGGGCGGAATCGCGTAAGGCGATAGTTGATTATTGATCATCAAAATTAATGATTTTGCTCCACGTAAGGTGATTATCAAATTGACTATTACTTTTTTGCTATGGTTTGTTGGTGACAGCTATTTAGGTGTCACTTTCATACATTTTGCTCAATTTTTTTTGGGCAAGATAAGTTGTGTTAGCTTCAGCTCCACTATAAATCGAAAGTTTAGTGAAAAAAAGTGAAAAATATATTCAATTCAATTCATTCTTTATTCTCAGTATATCGATGCCTTCCTTTAAGAATGTATTATTAAAGTTAATATAAATATATAAAAGTAAGTGAACAGAAATGTATACTTCAACTTAAGGAATAAAGTAGGACCTCGCCAGCTCGGGAAGTTATTCCATGTAAAAGATCATTTCTATTCGCTGTTTTGTGGCAGTCCTTAATGAAAACAAACATTTTTCTTAATCTATACATCTATACATCTATACATCTATACATATAATTAAAATTGGAGTGTTTGTCGTTAATATTGAAATAATTTCAAGTTTTTGAGCTTAGGTGGTTGTTTAATTGCTAAGAAACATAACTGCATCATTTAAAAAAATTTTGTCTGTCTGTCTGTTTGTCCGCGGTAAGCTTCAAAACGGCAGAACAGGTTATGACGGGACTTTTCATACATTTGGTGGATAACTCAGGGAGTAATCTAGGCTACTTTTAATTGCAAAAATGTTAACGGTTTCCTTGAAATATTAGAAAAACAATGAAATTAAGGGAAAATTGTATCGAAGCAGAAAATTACTGTATAGGAAATGATTACAAACAAGTAGAAATAATCGATTTTAAAAGTGTCAGACAATTAAACAACAATAATTATATAGTCTTAGAGGCGGTGAAAGCTTTGTTCAAAACTTTGTCGACGTACTGTTTGGATTTTTGCAAACTACATGACACCAACAAGGCATCGATGCCACGGCTCTTTGACCACCACAATGTATTTTCAAGAATTGCTTGACCTATTTGTATGATTTTTTTTCAGGAAATGTTTGGTATTGGGAGTGTTTTTGTCAAGTTTTGGTAAATTTGGTCTTGCGTTTTGCCAAAAAGGTGCAGAAGCACACTCTGGGTACCTGTTTTATGTAAACAAAAATCAATTGAGTTTGAAAAGAAATTAATCAATCATGAAATTTGGTTCTGAAAAAATAAAAATAAGTTCAGCCGAGTCTCAATTATCCAGAATTAGATTAATCTAGGACATAAAATTAAAATTTTGTTTTGTTAATTTGTTCTCGAAATTTTTGTCTACTCGGGCGGAGCCAGGGCGGGCCAGCTAGTTTATATTATATCTATTGCAAGGTATGTATACTTACATTTTAACAGAAACAATGTTTTCGGCACAATTGAAAATAATTTTCACAACAAAACACAACAGCTGATCAAAATGACATTTATGCCTGTGAAATTTTCACCAAGTTTCCCAAACTTGGGTACGTGCTGCCAAGCAATCATAAATTTTTAGCGATCACTTTACGCAGAGCAAAGAAAAGTTGATAATCAAAATTGACTATCAAAACAGTGACAGTCAACTATCGCCTTACGCGATTCCACCCCTGAGCAAAATGAAGATATTGATACTCAAAAATCGTAAATCAAGTATCAATTATTCTATCGAGAGAAAACAAAAATTGCGAACAACAAATTGCAATTTGATCCAAATATTCCTCAATTGCACAATTTGTAAATTTGCAAAAAAGATTTGTGATCACCAATTTTATTTCGTGATATTGCCTTTTGAAAGATCAATCTTGCTCTAATTGATTGTTGTTGTCACACATTAATCATTAAATACATGCCATGTTGTCGTGCTTTATCTCTTCGAGAAGTAAATTGCGACAAGAAAGTCGTGATTTAGGAATTTTTTGTTGGTGATTTGCAACTATTCTCATGGAGTTGCAAATTGCGACAAAAAAAAAACGTAAATCAGTGATTGTGCAATATAAATTACTAAATATTTATCGCAAATCAATATTTTTAGATGCGGTTTGTAAGAATGTTCTTTTGGAGAGTGAATTACGCAAAAAAATGAAATGAAAAGTACAAGCTTGAATCATGGATTTTAATTGAAAATAACGAAGAAACAAATTTTGTAAATTGCTTCGTTTTGAATGTTAAACTACCAGTGTTTGTAACAATTTGGGATCAAAATATCTTGGTTTACGAATAAAACATGATTCGTAAATTGCAACTGAAAATTTTTCAATTGGTGATTTTTCAATTTTTTCCGTGTAATAAATTTTCTTTTCGAAAACTTTAAGCACCTATAGCCTATAGGGAAAACATTTTATCAAGAAAAAAAAACTCTTTCCTTTCAATTCAATCGTACAAGCTTCACTGAGGTGATAAAAATCGTTCAAAGCGATATAAAAATAAAATTTAAATTCCATCTTCTTTTGCACCACAACGAAAAGCCTGGGGCCAAATCACTCTTTCAAAATGTTCAGTCGTACGTGCCAGACTCATGGTCATAATGAAATACTTAGAAACCCATATACGATTTCACAAAAAAAAACAACACTTTATTAAAGGTTCTCAAGCAGAATTATCTGATTTCAAAGGTAGGATAACTGCAATGTGATAAAAGGAAAATACCATACACAACACATACATATGCGTAGGTTAACCCTTATAAAAAAAATAAAAAATAATAAAACCTTTCCGAGAATATCTTGTGAGCTTTTTCTTTTCTTGAATTTCAACAATCCTTGAAGAATAAATTAGTTAAAAACTTCATAGCATGAATCCCTATAGCTCTTTGCTTTGAGTCTTAAAAATACTCTTTTCATAACTGCAACCAACCACACGTATTATGAGAATTTTCGCACTCCTGTGGGGAAAAAAAATAAAAAAAATATGAAGAGGAGAGATCTTTATACTCGGGTACCTACCTCTATATATTATGATTAAGTACTAGCTTAATATGCCTTGTAATCATTTAGAATTTCATTAAAACGTTTTATGGTGCTTACAGACTTTTGTTCGTTTTATGACTGAAAATTTAGCCAAAATTAAATTAACAAAAAACAAAAATAGAGCGAGGGTAATGATGGGTGTAATATAAACGTTATCTACTTAATTATTAATTTTCCCTAACTATTCGTATTATTTATTAGCCATAAAAATAAATAATAATTAAGTAGATTAGAAACTTTCAACATTTATGAAACCTGAAACATATAGTGATTCAGGGCCTTAAAGAGGTTAAGCATTCAATATAAAAGCAATTGGTTACTTAATATATGGACTCAGACTCATCATTGTATATACAAATTTTGGAATGCAATATTACAAAATTCAATTTCCGTAATGTTCATTTTTACCCAAAAACCAAAAAAATAGTTTTTTTCTTACAACTCCCAAGGACATTTAATCTACGTAATTAAATCAAAATCGTTAGAGTAATTTTGGAGAAAATTTAAAAAAAAAAATTATTTGCTTCATGTTTGTGCTTGTAAGGCGTCCAACATCTTGGAAAAACGACTTATTTTGATTTTTTTTTGCGATTTTCTCTCTTTTTGTGCTTTTTTATGAACAAAATGTTGCAAACATACCTACCTACTTTTTTGTTTAAATTATATACAAATCGATATATTTTTATTTATTTTCCTGATATTGATAACGAGTAAAACAATTAGGCCTTACGGGCTTAGAATTACCTTCAATCTATTACCAAAAACACAACACTGGAGGTAGAGCTTTCAGTTCATTTTTTTGTGGTTTCTCGTATAGGCCTACTCCATGAACAGTTTATTTTTGATTTGGTATGGTTTTCAGCAGAGGCGTATACAGCTTCACTCCTTGGGGGGAGGATCATACAAACAAAAAATTACCCAAATCAGTATTAATTAAAAGTTTTTTCTTTTCCGATTTCGGACTTTTGTTGCAATTAAGTTCTGCTGGTCCCACAAATGTTACCAATTTTTTAGATTTTAAAGTGTTGGGCCAAAATTTTGGCCACGTCAAAATTCGTTTTGCAAAATTTTACTTTTGAAATTCCGCTTCAAAAAATTTTGATTTTCCAAATTCTTTTTACATAATTCTGACATTAACAAAAAGAAGGTTTGGAAAATGAAAGGCGTTCTTGTTTCTTCCTTTTTCAATTACCTGTGCCTCGTCTTAAAATTAAAAAATGAAATAATTTTATTTGTTAACCGAGTAGGAAAATTATTCATTTGCGTTTATAAATATGAATTATTTAAGAAAAAACTGAATAAACAGGATTTTATTGTTTATAATTTTGAAAAAAAAACAATTTTGAAAACAGAATTTTAACAGAAAGAACTGAAAAAAGTAGATTTCTAAAAGACATATATTCCTTAAAAAAAAAAATTTTGAAGAGCAGAATGTTTAAACCAGAATTTTGTCCACTCCCGATTTTAAATTCGAAATTGAGGTCGTGCCTCGTGTGCGCCAAAAATATTTCGTATGGATTTTTGGGCACACTTAAAAAATATGTACAGGTTTTGGAAAAGGTTTGTAATCTGAAAATTGTACAAATCTCTCACATTTTTCGACGTTGGAAGACAGTTTTTAGCGACAGTTTACATTACTTTTTTTCTTATCTGGTGTTTCAAAATAATCAGTAAAAAAAATGAGAGGAGATAATTTTTTTCTTAGTCGCTTTTGGAAAGTGACTTAAGGCCAAACTTTTAAATTTGGCCTAATGTCACTTGGCCTTATGTCACGGCACCCAGATTTCGTATTCTTTTGTAATATCGGATATTATTAAGCCTTAATATATTTTAAATTGGCTTCAAAATTTTAATATTTGCTAAGTATTAGATTTCCATATATTTTTGGTGTTGTCATATATGTAACCTAGAAAATATTAAAAGGCACCCCAAAATTTTTAACCGTGATATTTGAAAATCCAAATTAATACAAGCTCGCACTTTTCTCTTATAAGCTGCTATCCAAAAAAAAATTAAATGAGACTTTTATGTGCTCAATATTATGTGATGAATCTATTGATAAAAAATAGAGATCATTTCTAATAATTTCCGATTTTTAAACCCATCCGTTAAAAATATATACCTAATTCAAAAAGGTACACTTAAAAAAATTGATCTCGAAAAATTGCGATTTTGAAACAAAAATTGGGACAAAAACTAACACATTAATCGAAAATTCCTCAAACACAGATAAAATATTTTTTTCTTACCTTTCCAAAAATATAAAATTTTCTAACATAAAGTATCATCCTGATTTATTGCAAATTATTTCTTAGCCATCTACTACCCCGCTTTTGACTTTTAATATCTCCATTCCTTAATTTTTCCGCTATTTTCTTTTCTTCTACGACTTAATTGTAATTGCATAATCTATCGAAAGCAGAAAAAAACATCTTTCCCGATCCATAAAGGGTCTCTGCCTGATATATTGCGGTCTTCCATCGGTTGTGGTCCCTCACACACTCCCTCCAGTCGTGAAGACCAAGCGCTCTTGCGTCTGCGACCGCCTGGTCCCTGTAGCGTAGGTTCGGTCTTCCTGGTCGTCTCGAACCTGGGGGCTGGGATTCGAAGATTTTCTTGGCTGGAGCGTTGTTGTCCATTCGCTCGATGTGGACGAGCCAGTGTAGTGGACGTGTTTTGGCTCTTTGGACTACATCCACATCTTGGTACAGCTCGTACAGTTCACAATTGAATATTCTCCTCCAATCGCCCTCTTCGCATGTATAACCAAATATCCGCCGAAGAATTTTTCTCTCGAAAGTGCCCAGTATCAATTCCCCTTTTACCTTATCGTCCAGCACTCGGCGCCGCCGCCGCCACCGCGCCGTAGAGTATAGCGTGCACTTATTGTCGTTGTGGTTGAATGAAAATGCGACAATTAATCAATACAACTAAATTAATTTCTTTATTTTAATTTAAAGTTTCTTAAAATATAATTTTTCGTACAGCCTTTTCGTTTAAGACGACAAGTTGGAATGAATGAAAAATGTCTGCTTCCTTTCTTATTATTACTGGATGATGCCATTCATTTAATTTCATAGTTATGCCATCTATGTTTCAGTCTCTACATCACCCCCTTTCCAGCGTAGCGACCTACCAGAGCCCTGAACGCTGTCAGCATCGTGGAATGGTTTTATTCTGTCAATGGCGACAGATAAGGTTTTTCCATTTTTTTCTATTACGAATTGTTTACGTAGTTTTCTAATTACCTTAAAAGGACCCTCATAAGGCGATTCTAATGATTTTTTTACTTTGTCACTTCTCACCAGGACCTGACTACAAGTGTGCAATGTTTTTGGAATGTGGATAGGAGTTTTTGCTGATTTTTTTCTTGTTTGTAATGTTTTTGTTTCAATGTTTTGAAAAAAATCTTTTAAGTGTTGAATAAAATTGTTTTCGTCTGAGTCATTTGTGTTCTTGGATGAAAAAGAAAGATCGTGTGGTGTTTTGATATTTTCCCCATATAAAAGTTCAGATGGTGTGTGTTTTGTGTCGTCCTTTGTTGTTGTTCGTATTCCTAACAAAATCAAAGGGAGTGTCTGTGACCAGTTCATTTTATCTCCGGAGGCTCTTATGGCGGTTTTCAATTGCCGGTGAAATCTTTCCACCATTCCATTGGCCTGTGGGTGGTAGGCCGTGGTGCGGATACGTGTTGTACCCAGAAACCTATTTAATTCTCCGAAAAGCTTCGACTCGAATTGTGAGCCCTGATCGGTTGTTATTACATTCGGTATTCCGAATCGAGAAACGTGCTCATAGACATAAGTCTTAGCAATTGTTTCTGCACAGATATCCCGCATTGGGTAGGCCTCTGGCCATCTGGAGAATCTGTCCACTATTGTGAGCAGGTATTTGTTATCGTTAGACGGGGGAAGTGGCCCTACTATATCTAAGTGAATGTGCTGGAATCTTCCAGGTGGGATTTTGATCTGGTCAGTCGGCGATTTTACATGTCTGTGTACCTTTTCTTTCTGGCATGATAGGCAATTTCTTGCCCAGGAGTTTATGTCGTGATTCATTTTTGGCCAAAAATACATTCTGCCGATTTTTTTTCGTGTGGCTCGGATTCCTGGATGTGCAAGTGAATGTATTGCATGAAATATGACTTTGCGTTCGCTTTGAGGAACGTATGGTCTGTTGTTGTTTGTCGACGTTTCACACCAGAAAGAACTTTTGGAAGCGGGTATTCTAAGAAATTCTAGTTTCAGATTGGTATTTTTGGGTGGGCTGCGAATGAGTTGGGCGAGTTCTTCGTCCGCAACTTGGGCTTCGGCCAATTTTTCAATACTTGGTAGGATAAACTCAAGTGACTCGGCCTCTGGACGTGAAAGGGTGTCGGCGACGACGTTGAGGGAACCTTTGATATATCGTATGTCGTTTGTGAACTGCGATATGTAATCTAGTTGCCGCTCTTGTCTTGGACTACGCTTTGTCTTTGTTGTTAACGCTGTTGTAAGGGGTTTATGGTCTGTTAGAACCGAAAAATCTTGCCCTTCAACAAAATTTCTAAAATGCTCTATGGCCATGTAGATAGCTAGCAGTTCTCTGTCAAATGCAGAGTATTTAGACTGTGTGTTAGTAAGTTTCTTACTATAAAAAGCGATGGGTTCCCATGCGTCTCTGTTTAGCTGTTGAATAACAGCCCCAATGCTGGTGGCGGATGCGTCTGTTATGATGCTAAGTTTGGCATTCTCTTTTGGATGAATTAGAAGTGTTGCTTCAGCGAGTTTTCGTTTGGCGTCTGCGAATGCTTCTTGGCACTCAGAAGGCCAATTGAATTTTTTTAATTTGTTATCTTTTTTAGAAAGTTTTGTCAAATGATCATACATAGGGGTAAGTGTACCGGCAAGGTTTGGTATGAAACGATGGTAATAGTTTACCATTCCGATAAACCTTTGGGCGTTCTTTATAGATGTTGGGTCGGGAAAACTTTCTATTGCCTTGACCCGATCACGAGATGGTTTCGTTCCGTCTTTTGAAATATCAAAACCCAGAAAATGTAATGTAGGTACACCGAAAATGCATTTTGAGGTTTTAATGCGTAGACCATAATCTGTGAGTCGTTGAAATAGACATTTAAGATGTTTTTCATGAAGCTCTTCCGACTTGCTGGCTACTAAGATGTCGTCCACGTAGACAAATACGAAATCCAAACCCCACGTTACCTGATGCATAAACCGTTGAAAGGTTTGGGCTGCATTTCTTAGCCCAAATGGCATACGAGTGAATTCAAAAAGGCCAAAGGGGGTGGTTACCGCTGTCTTTAGGACGTCTTCCTGAGCCATGGGAATGTGGTGATATGCCCGTATGAGGTCTATTTTTGAGAAAATTGTGCACCCGTGGAGGATGGTGGTGAAATCATGTATATGGGGCAGTGGGTACCTGTCTGGTATGGTGATGGCATTCAACATTCGATAATCACCGCAAGGTCTCCAGTCATTTGCTTCTCGTTTAGGTGCCATATGAAGAGGAGATGCACATGGAGACGAAGATGGCTTACAAATCCCTATTTGGACCATGTAATCGAATTCCTGTTTTGCAATTTTAAGTTTATTGTTGTTTAGACGCCTGGGTCGAGAGTGTGGCAGGGGACCTTTTGTCAAGATGTGGTGAACGACTGTATGTTTGACAGGGAAGTTGAAGTCAGGTGGCTCCATTAGAGATGGAAAATCTATTAAAATGGAGTTGTACTTCTTTTCGACCGCAAAGAATCGTGGGCTTGACAAAATTTGTTGGCAGGGTATGCCACCTACGCTTGTATTCGTCAGAGGGTCTGTGACTTTCGAGTTTCTTACGTCTATTATAAGACCGGTTTGTCTTAAAAAATCAGCACCAATGATGGGTTTGGTGACTGATGCGATAATGAAAGTATGGTTAAAAACACGTCTGAAACCAAGACTCATTCGAAGGTATTTGGTGCCAAAAACTTTTATGGACGAGCCATTGGCTGCGGAAATGAATTGGTCTGGCTTTGTTGCATTTGGTTTGAAATGCGTTGCGGGAAGAGCTGATACGTCGGAGCCAGAATCTATTAAAAATGTTATGCCTGAAACAGGGTCTTTTATAAAAAGACGGCAGTGTGAGATATGAATACTACTGTCATTTGCCGCCGTGATGACAGTAGAAATTAGTTTGGGTTATTGTTATTGAAACTGCATGGTTTGCTGCACTTTTGCGCTTTGTTGCCCCAATGGGCATGGTACCAACAAACTTTCGCACTGTTGTTGTTTCTTGAACGGGATCTATTTCGGAAAGATTTTGTGGAGGAGTGTGACCGGGATGGATTTCGAGAACGGGAATTGTTAAATTTGAGGTTTGAAAGCATAGATTTAATTTCACCAATTTCTGTTTGGAGGTTTTGATTAAGGCAGGTAAGCTCGCTTATGGTTTTATTGGAATTATTCGCAATGGAGAACGTGGATGTATTTTGCTGTTGATATACTTCGTATATGTCGTCAGCTACTTCCAGTAGTTCTTCGATTTTTGATTTTGAGCTGGCTTTTATTGAAACTTGAACCAGTGTGGGAAGTCTGCGCTTCCATAATTCTAAAATCAGGCTTTCTGTGACAATTGTCGATTGCCCAGCCAAGGTTTTAAGTTTCCGATAGAATTCGGATGGTTTTTTGTCACCCATTTCTTCACCTGACAGCAGTGCTTCTATTCGTTTGCCTTCACTCATAGAATGCCGTTCTGTTAGTGCCTTTTTTAAATTTGTATAAGGGGTGGGAGACTCTTGTATTAAAATGTCGTACACACTTGCAGCCACGTCCTGGGGAAGGGATTGAACGACATAATGAAATTTTGATTGTTCGACCGTAATGTTTCTAATCGCAAATTGTGACTCTACTTGGATAAACCAAATTGCCGGCATTTTTGTCCAGAACTCTGGAAGTTTGATTGCGACTGCTTGGACCATTCCAGTTTGCTCACCGGTACCGGGCACTGGTGCGGTCGGAGTTCCTGCGATGGCAGGGTTATTGAGTGCTTTAGCGGGGGGTGGTGATGTGGACATGATTTAAGTATCTTTTGTAATGTCTAAGTATCGTGAATTATAGATTGCCGCGAGAAAGAAAGAAAAGGAGTCGACTTACAATAAATTTTAATTTAGTAGTATACTAAAAGCAAATTAAGATGATTTTGACTCGAAATGTAATAAGAAAAGCGTAATGACTAATGAGATATTTCGGAAGGAATGTTCGCTGAATATTTAAGTTGAGATGTCAAAATATATGTATGTATAAGATATATAATATATTTTATATAATTACATAACTACCTACAATACTTGTTGAACTCCTACTTGTTCCTTGCTTGATGGTGGTGATTCTTGATGTTGTCTGTAGATTTTAACGCAGCTATTCAAAGGTGGTGATGTTCTCGAATGTTGTGGTGGATCTGGATCAGAGCTGGTATTGTGGACGACCTTAAGAGAAATTGTCCTTGATGATATGTCGGCGATTTTAACCATTAATGGCCCTTCGTTGAGCGTTGTCTATGAATGGTGTTGCTATTCGTGATTTTTACACAGATGGGGTCATATGTTGAGCGACGTCAATGCACTGTATGGCTGGTCGTGATTTGACCACAGATGCAGTGCTGTGTTGAGCGTCTTCAATGAATGGTGTGGCTGTTCTGACCACAGGTGCCAGCGCTGTGTAGAGCGACGTCAACGGATGGTATGGCTTGTCGTGATTTGACCACAAATGCGGCACCGTGTTGAGCGTCGTCAATGGGTGGTGTGGCTGCTCTTGATGTGACCACTGATGCGGCAGGCTGGACTCTGTTGAGCGTCGTCGATGGATTGTATGCGGCTGTTTACTTTACTATGGAATGGTGGATCTGCTAAATAGTTGCAGATGCGATGCTGACACGAGGATGGATGGTTGACGTGGTTATACACGTGGCGTGCGTGATATTCCTGCGCCAGTTGCGTATATATTTAGTTTTTCGTGCGGGGTCACCAATATTGTCGTTGTGGTTGAATGAAAATGCGACAATTAATCAATACAACTAAATTAATTTCTTTATTTTAATTTAAAGTTTCTTAAAATATAATTTTTCGTACAGCCTTTTCGTTTAAGACGACAAGTTGGAATGAATGAAAAATGTCTGCTTCCTTTCTTCCTTTCTTATTATTACTGGATGATGCCATTCATTTAATTTCATAGTTATGCCATCTATGTTTCAGTCTCTACACACTTCGTCTTTCGAGAAAGGAATTTTGAACCCCACTAAGGTGTCATTCGTGGCATTGATGTTTGTTCAGAGGTAGGTGAACTCCTTTACTACCTCGAAATACTGCTACCAACAATGAAGTTTTGTCCTAGGCGATGCACATTTGTTTTGTCCTCATTCACTTCAAGACCAAAGCCTTTCGCTTGTTCATCAATAGCTGTGATTGCTTCAAGTACAGCTCCCTTGGAGCAGCCGATGATGTCGATGTCGTCCGCATAGCCAAGTAGTTGAGAAGGCTTATTGAAGATAGTGCCTTCCATGTTAACACCACCCTTGCGCACTATCTGCTCCAGGATTAGGTTGAAGAAATCACATGATTGCGCATCTCCTTGTCTGAGCCCTGTACACGTCTGGAATAACTCGGATGAGCTATTAGGCATTTGCACGTTGCACCGCGTATTTTGTCGTCATGTGGTATAGCTGGATCAGTTTTTTTGGAATCCCGAGTTCCGACATCGCCAATAGAAGCTCTTGGCGACTTATGCTATCATATGCGGCTTTGAAGTCGATGAATAGATGGTGGGTCTCGTCGACTTGAAATTCGTTGTTCCTTTCCAGGATTAGCCTCAATATGAAGATTTTATCCATCGTTGATCTGCCTGGTCTGAAGCCACACTGGTACGTACCAATCATAGTGTTGCAGAAAGGTTTTAGACGCTCACATAGTACTTTTGATAGGATCTTGTAGGCAACATTAAGCAGGGATATGCCTCTGTAGTTATTGCAGGACAAAGGATCGCCTTTTTTGCAGATTTGGCATATGGAGCTATTTGACCCGTCGTTGGGTATACTTTCCTCCTCCCACACTTGGTTGATGAGCTGGTGCATGCACCCTACCATGACATCTCCTCCATACTTGAAGAGTTCCGCAGGTAGGCCATCTGAATAGGGGTTTGTTTAAACTCTTTAAACCAAGATGGCGGGAACTCTGCAAAGGGTTGATGGTCGAGAACTTGGATTTAAGCTTTTTAAAAAGTACTCTAATGATAACAAGACGTTTTATTAAATTCCCATAGGAGCTATGACTAAATTATACTGGACTATTTCCTATTTAACCTTTTGTTCAATAAATATTTTTTATTTTATCAGTTACAATACACTTTTGCTGCTGGTTTTATTTCAATCCTTAATAGCCTATTGAATAGACCGGAAAACGAGGGGTATAAAAGAACAATTACGTGCAAGGGTTTTTATTATTGAATATGTTTGTTTGGCCCATAAGCATGCTTAAAACCGAAAATGCTACTAAATTCACCCATGCGTTTCTGAGAGAATGGTCACACTGGCCACTTTTCAGTATTTTTGGTATAAGTCGAAAACTAAGCCGAGTTTGACAATTTTACATTTAATACTTTTTGTTCAAAATTAAATTTTCTATTGGAATGGATAGCTCAAAAAATTTTACGAAAAATTTAAGCAGGAAAAGATAACAAAAACCAACCTACAAAAAAAAAAAAAATCAAGGATTTCTAAATTTTTTTATAAATTGTGCATAACTTTTTTTGAAGCAAAGATAGGGTCAATACATGCAAGGAAAAAATAAAGTAGAGACTTAAGGCCTTAATATGGCATGTTCAAAAATTAATATTTGTTCAAAATTGGCAGATATATTCCCGCTCAAACCTTATCATTTCTTAAAATTTTTCGCAGTTTTGGCCCGAAAGTCCCTTTTTCGGGACAATATGGCAAATTTCACTTTCGTAAAAATGTTCGAGATAAAAATTTCGATATAATATGACATTAGAATTATAGAGAATTTGTAAAAAGGATATAAGTTCGCAATTTCGTTTTTCGGCTGTTTTTTTAATGCTTTCAGACCTACAGACCGAACGGCTGGTCCGATTAACATAAGATTTGGTACTAGTTACTAGGAACGCTAAATTTATCATTAAGTACCAAAAAATTGGCTTTCGGGCAAAAACTGTGAAAAATGATAAGAAATGGTAAAGTTTGAATGGATATATCTCTGTCAATTTTCAAATAATATGACTTTTTTAACATGTCATATTAAAGCCCTTAAACTCCAGTTTACTTTGTTCATGGATGTCTTGAGCGTATCTTTGCTCCGAAAAAAGTTATGCGCAATTTAGAAAAAAATTAAAAAATCTTGGATTTTTCGATTTTTTTTATGTTGGTTTTTGTTTACTTTTCCTGCTTAAATTTTTTTAAGAAATTTTCCAAACTATCCATTTCGATAGAAAATTTAATTTTGAACAAAAAGTATTATAAGTAAAATTGTCAAATTCGGCTTAGTTTTCGACTTATACCAAAAATACTGAAAAGTGGCCAGTGTGACCATTCTCTCAGAAACGCATGGGTGAATTTAGTAGCATTTTCGGTTTTAAGCATGCTTATGGGCCAAGCAAACATATTCAATAATAAAAACCCTTGCACGTAATTGTTCCTTTTTAAAAGGTCTATTCAATAGGCTATAAGGAACCTTTAACAAAAACAATAAACAAACTTAATTCAAAGAAGCATCCAACAATAGAACAATTAAGTCAGAAATAAAAATTTATTTATTTATTTAGTTGTTGTCTACAGTTGAAATAAATAAATAAATAAATGACTTTAATTAATATACTCAGAATGTCAGAATGACCATCCTTTCTACACAGAAGATTTATTTTTTGGCCATTTCCCTTTCCGTCTTGCTATGCCCACCCGATCTTTTAATCAAAACTAACACACGGTTTTATGAAAAGACCTTATTTCTTCGGGCTTTACATTTGTAATTACGTCTTAATTACTTGGAATAACTTTTCACTCAGACTAGTCCATAGTGGACATGGACACGCATTTAGTTTTATTTGTTTTATCCTTGATAAACTGGCTAATAACCCGAATGTCCTATTCTTTTTCCTTTGGCAAGCATATAAAGTATATAATTATCTACCTCGTATAGTATGTGTGTAAGAGACTTTACCGGAATTAAGATATACCTTTATCATTTTCTCCTTTGATTACAAAAGGACTATGTACATTAGGGTGGTCGTTAAAAAAAAAGATCATCGTGGATGAACCTAAATCGGCTATAAATGAAGAAAAAAAAATACCTATTTTCAGACTTTCATTTTCAGCCCCATTAGTCGCTGTAGGGGTTAATTAAATTCCTCTTCGTTTTGCATATACTAGGTGATTTGCGTAAAATCAGTCACAAAAATCGGAGCTTGTAGATTGGAAGTAGACAAGAAAAGAATCCCCACTCCTATCCAAGTGGGGATTTTTTTCTTGTGGGCAATTTTATAAAAAAATTACATACATTCGAAAAATGACTTAAAAAACAACGGCAACACCTACAGTACTGTTTTGTAGCTTTTTGGAAATCGAGAATTCCGTTCTTATGGTTTATTTTCAAATGAAGTTTTTTTAGATAAACAGCTTTGGCAAAAACTGACAAGTGTTGCCTTACCTCAGAAAGAACATTTTTTGAACATAAACCGTAAGAATGGACTTCTCGCTTTCCAATAAGCTACAAAAATAATGCTGTAGTAGCTGCCGTTTTTTCTAATTAATTTTCTTTTTCTATGTATTTAGGTAATAAATAAATAAATTGGGTGGCGCAACAGCTCATGGAGAACCAGGGCCTAGTGACTTACAACTCACAACCATTCCTGTGTGCGTGTTTGTTGGCAGGAATGGAGGGGACCTACAGTTTTTTGCCGAGTCCGAACGGCTAAATGAGAAGCACTTTTTCATGACAAGTATACTCTTGGAGGATTTGTCAGTTCCTCGCAAGAGGCAGTACCTCGAATAAAACATTTCTGTTTTTAGGTGGCACGGCTGGGAATCGAACCCACACCTTCAGCATGACAGTCCTACGCACCTATGTATTTAGGTAATTTTTTATAAAATTGCCCCTCCTGCCCAAGCGTGGGGAAATATTACCCCCCTCCCATGGAATTTAGTTTTGCCTACTTACAACCTATGTTCTGTATCTTTGGTACATTTTACGCAAATCATCGCAATCAATCAGTATCTATGCAAACAAAAGTAGGGAATTTAATTAACCCTTTCAGTGACTATAGGTGATGAATATAAAAATCTGAAAGGATTAGGGAATTGTTTGTCTTTATTTGGAGCTGGTTTAGTCCCATCCAAATACAATAACTCAAAAAAACCATATAGCGCCCACCCTAATGTACATAATGTATGTATGTAAGTTGATTTAATCAACAACTTGTGGGGTCGTTTCTGGCTTCTCGCACTCATCATAAAGTTTTTCTTTACAAAAGAAAACATAATAATGTAGACAATACATTATAATAATAAGAAGTTAAAGGCAACACTTGTCAGTATAGAAGACACTTGACATGCTACGCAGCATTGCGAATACCTTTAATAACGGTCTCAGTGGCATCTACTCATCTTACCTCTCTCTGAGATTATGAATAATGAACACTTACATATCCTTCCCACAGTTCCTTTGTAGCGTAGGTAGTGTAGTAAGTGATTTGACGGCTCCTTGTGAGAGACAGAACTTTCAGCCTTACAGATGTCATAAAGCCCCGAGAAACGTTTAACGTTATAGGGATTGCGTGCTTGCATTAAAGCCAAGTTCGGGGACGCAATGAATATTGAATAAACATTTAAATTGTAGCTTCGTGGTATCCTTAAAGTCCCTTTTGAGTATCCGAATCTGTAGGGAGACCAACTGAGTGGAATGAAATTTCATACATTTCGTCTTCTGGAAGCTTGTCATGGAAGAGTAAAAGACGTAATATTGACTTTACCCTGGGGATAAACTTAATTTTTTCGAAAATCAACCCAGTTGTTTGCTTTAAATTGTTTAAGATAACAACGGTAAAACAGGAAAGAAGTTCGCAGAAAAATTAAATGTTCTGTTCTGGCTAAAGGTACATAAATATTGATCTACATAAAGTGAAGGGTCGAATTATTTTCAGAAGCACTACGACGGACGTGCTTATCTGAAGAAATTTTCACTCACGTTGCGATGCGACGAGCGTAGGCTTTAATATCGTAAAAATTTACTGCATCTTCAGAAGGCAAATTTTCGGTTCTTTAAGTAATATTTGTTCGTCTCAAAAGCTAAGAACCGAAAGTATCTTTATTATTTTTCGTGACAGAAGTTTTAAGAGTGTATAATGACAAGCAGAAGTCTTGTGTTATGAATAAAGGTGTTTTGCTATAACAAAGGTTGCATAGTTCTGAGCTTTGAGGTGTATTGTATGATAATGAAGAAGAAAATAAGTGGTTTTCGAAAATCGCCGCCTGAGTACTTAAATGCCCCATATCCAAAAAAATTATTCCCCAGAAAACGAGTTTTAAGGTTTGAAAAATAATGTTCTTACTTTCTCCTTGAGAAATATGATGTTTGAATTTTTATATACATTGTTTGAAAATATCTTTGTTGTAATTTGAAGACGTGACGTCAAAAGCTGTAACGGTTATTTTTATAAAAATAAAAGCATGAAAAAGTCAGAAATGGATATAGGACCCTCTCCCATACGAATGCGAAATCGATGAAAACCAAATTGAAAATTTCCTATGGATATAGAACTTTTGTGCACTGAAAGGAGGGAATTCAATGTTAGCAAGAAGAACAAAAAAATTCAAAAGCACTTGTATTATTTATTTTTTATAATTTCATTTTTATTGATAAGAACATAAAACAAAAAAATAGTATCAACTTAGTGGCTATACCTTACTAAAACTCTTATTGGATTATTTCTAAGTCAACAAAATAAGTATTAAAATACTTAAGTAAAAATTTACTGCATCTTCAGAAGGCAAATTTTCGGTTCTTTAAGTAATATTTGTTCGTCTCAAAAGCTAAGAACCGAAAGTATCTTTATTATTTTTCGTGACAGAAGTTTTAAGAGTGTATAATGACAAGCAGAAGTCTTGTGTTATGAATAAAGGTGTTTTGCTATAACAAAGGTTGCATAGTTCTGAGCTTTGAGGTGTATTGTATGATAATGAAGAAGAAAATAAGTGGTTTTCGAAAAATTCCAATCGTCTTTGTGCCTGTCTAGACCTTAACCAATAGCTTAGGCTATAATGTAGTAGGTACCTAACGTTTCGTTTGAGGATCAAAATAAAATTATTAGAAACAAAAATGATAAGTTCAAAAAGTGATTTCCGTCATATCATCCGGTGAGGTGACCTATACGTCTGAATCCCTACTGTAAGGTTGGGTTAGTCACCTTAAGAAAGACAGTTGATTAAAAAAAAAGCATTTTTTGATAATGTGCGTTGCATTTGCACTACCCCCATCGATCGCATACAAATTTGTACAGTTCTTCTTCAACAGTATTTGTAAAGCTGTGTAATTTAGGCTCTTTTATCATCAAGTCCTTTAACCCCGCTCTATGCCGCCAACAAATCGTTTCCATCCTTCACGGTCTGCTGCAAGATGTTTTAACTGTAGCCACGTCTTTTTCTGGGACCTTCTTCTGCTAAGACAGTTGATTTCCATGTTTTTCTTGGTCTTCCAACCTGCCGTGCACCTTGAAGATTCCATTCAAAGGACTGCTTTCCCACTTCATCATTTGGTTTCCTCAGTGTGTGACCAATACTTTGCCATTTACGCTTTCTTATGTTGACGTCCAGCCGTTGTTTCCTTGTTTAATATAATTTGTGGCCGGCGAATTTTTAGAATGTGGCGACTACAGCGATTTATAAAAAACTTGCAATTTCCCCGAGATTGTAGTAGTGACTTTCCAGATTTCGCAAGCATATAACAGCTCGGATTTGACATGGAATTTGATGAATCTCAACTGAGTGCGTGATGAAATTTGACTAGATTTCTAAATTTGGGACAGAGAACCGAAGGCTGTGCGAGCTTTATTTATTCAAACTTTGAACATCCAGACCAGTACCAACATTTGCTGAGACAATACTTCCAAGGTTGTCAAATTGTTCAAAACTGGCGTCTCCTGTAGAAGAGTACGCTTATGTAGGTATGGAGCGCCCTGTGAGCATTATTTTTGTCATATTGCTATTAATTTTTTGACCACTTGACTCTCCTTTCACCTTCAGTGCTTGACACATCCTGTTCAGCCCGCTGCTGTTATTTGCCAAGAGACATATATCATCGGCATAGTCTAAGTGACTAAGCCTTTCAAACATTCTCCATTGAATGCCCTTCCTTTCCGCTCTTCCAATGCTGGCCGTCAAAACATCGCCTAAAAACAGTAGAAATAGAATTGGCAATAGAACATCTCCCTGTAGCTGCCCATTTTGTAAAACAAAACATCTTGTGTTATTGAAGGAGTCTCTAATTATGGCAACAATTTTTGGAGGAATTCTCCCACCAAGAAGTGATCTCCATATACATTCACGGTTGACTCGGTCAAAGGCCTTCTCAAAACCCACGAACATGAGGTAAGGCTGTGTTGATATGGTCGACACACGACCGCCTACTTCGGAAACCAGCTTGATGCCTCTTGAGTGTAGACTCGATTATAACCTTTATCCGCTCGAGAATGATGGTTGCTATTAGTTTTGGAAAAACGGACAAAACTGTTATACCTCCCCAATTGGTGCAATTGTTAAGATCACATTTCTTTGGCAACTTAGCAATCACACCATCCTTCCAGTCAGTGGGATAGATTCCATTTTTGCACACAGCTTGCATCAATGGGTGTAGAATTTTGACGAGGTCAGCTTTCAGGAATTTGGCTGGTATTCTGTCAAGTCCAGCTGCTTTGTTGTTTTTGAGAAGAGCTATCGAAGATTGGACTTCGAGTATTGTAGGGGGTTTGATGTCAATACCCCTATACGATCTACGCATCTCGTTTAGCTGCGGCACTTAAGGACTCTGCTCAACGCAATCCTCATTAAGCAATACCCAAAAGTGATCCTCTCACCTGCGTTGCTGATCCTCAATTGATACCAAAAGTGTGCCATCCTCATCCTCTACTCTACAGGATGATTGGTGTTGCTTTTTTGCCGACAACTTCTGTAGATATTAGGTGCAATTCTCTCATATTTCCTCTTCTTGCTGCGTTTTCCTCATTTTCACCTCACCCTCTTCACTTCTCACTCAGCGATATAGATATACCATCTTACGTGCTAGACAATAATTGCTTTGCAATTCAGCCTTTCGTTTCACATCAGCTTCAGCATTTATTTGCATCTTTAACAATTTACGAGTTTCGATGTTATCCCAGGTATCCATCCGGATATCCATGAGTCTCTGACTCTTCTCCGCTTGGGTACAGATTCAGATCCAGCCTCCATAAAAACACTTTTTATATCACCCCACGTCTCATTAATTGTTGAATGTTGAATTCCGTTTAATGACGAAACTTTGTCATTAATGGTGGTGACATAGTTACAACATAATGTTGAGATCACTTAAAGCATTCGTATTGAACTTCGAACTTCTTGCTGCACCCTGTGGTTGTAGCTGTACTACCTGCGGCTCGTAGCTTGAGACTCATGAGGACCAAATGGTAGTCCCTTCCTTAGTCAGCATTTTTGATACTTCGAAAGTCCCGCATTGACTTCCTCCATCGCTGCTGAATCATGATATGCTCAATTTGGTTTTCTATTTGATCATCCGGATGCACCCAGGTTGTTGCAATTCTTATGTTTAAACACATTCCCACCAAGTACAAGACTATTAGTGTTACGAAAGTCGACAAGCAAATCGCCAATTTAATTCCGTGACCCCATTTTTTCCCATCGCGCGTTCCAGATCGTAACTGTCTATCCGACTTGGGCATTGAGATCTTCCATGACATGACAATTATGATGTCGGCTCTCGGAACACCTCTGTAAAGTTAAGATGAGTGTAGAACGCGTTTTTGTTTTCCTCGGTCGTTTCATTAGTAGGGGCGTAGCACTGAATTATTGTGACCTTATGAATTTTTGAACGAAACCTTGCTGTCATCATATTTGTAGAAATGGGCGCCAAGGAAATAAGACTACGCCTCACTTCTTCGTTCATCATAACTCTGACGAGGGTTCTTTTCGACAAATAAATTAGAAATCTAGAGGAAACTTTCATTAGCCAATCATTACTGCATATTCAAAAGGGATACCGACATAATCTCCAAAAACAAAATCTAAAATCCCTACACTTTTACAAATCCACAAATTTGAAATCCCCAGTCACAAAATCCACGAATCCACAATCCAGAATTTTGGTTGGTTGTTGACAGTCTAAGGAGCAACTCTCCCTTTACACAAAATTCTATTGAGGCCTGGCCCCACCACCGCCACCGCAAGGCCATCGCTGAAAAAAATACTCCGGGCTTTATTCTTTAATTGAAAACCTATCCAAAGAAGTGATTGTTGTTACTACAACCACAGAAAAAATAGCCAGATGTACTTAGAACAAACAAAAAATAATGGCCCAAAAATATTCGAAAATAAACAAGAAAGACAATATCAACACAATCAAAAACCGGGGAAGTCGAGTTCCTAAAATTCATTGCCTAAGATATTTTCACTATGTACTCATTCACACTACATAAACTATGTACAAAAAAAAAATATTTTTTATTATCAATTTTTCATTTTCTTAAACACAGATTACCCATAGCTGAAGTATGTTTGGCGCGCGCCATAATCTAAGGCAATCTGTGTTTAAGGATTTTGGCTTTCTGGATTTTGGTTTTGCGGATTATGGTTTTATGGATTTTGGTTTTGTGAATTTCGGTTCGTGGATTTTGATTTGTGGATTTTTGTTTGTGGAATTTGGTTTTAAGGATATTGTTTTTGTGAATTTTAGTTTGTGGATTTTGGTTTGTGGATTTTGGTTTGGGGCTTTTGGATTTGGGGCTCGGGTACCCAACCCTTTTCTAATAACAATTGTGTGGATGTGTTGTATATAGGTTGTAGTATTTAAATGAATGTATATGTACATACATAAGGTCCATAACATTTGGATAGCCACACGTGGCTTTTTTGTCAGTTTAAGACAAAGTTTGCCAGTTTTATTATTGAAAAAGGACTGGAGAGTGGTACGTTCGTAATTTTTTGTGGTTTTTTAAATCAAATGTGTGGCAAAAATTTTGACTCCGAGGTCTAAGATGGAAACCTAGAATTGCCAAATTTTTGTATTGAATAATTAAGCTTTATAATTTCAAATACGCTTTTTTATTATTTCTGCTTAATTTTAGTAAAAAAATATACCCACTCCTAGCCAAACCAACAGCGCAACCGCTACTAAACAACCAGAAATTCTCAAATTCTTAAAATATTTTTCATTTTCCTCAAAGAACACAGATGATTAATTGGGAGAAGTTCAACCCACAACTTGGATTGTCTATGTACCTACCTATATTTACGAGTAAGCACATACATATAATTATATATTTTTGATATGACTTGAATCACATTAAAATAAATTATAATACCTACTTATGGCGCGAAACATGGAGTAACTTCCGTTGCCAGGAATTTTGAAGTCAAAACAACCGGAAAATATTATTTGCAGGAGGTTAAAGCTGTTGGATAAATTTTAATCCTTAACTACACCCACTACATAATTTATGATTAATGTACATTGTATACATCTTCCAACGCGTAAGTATAAATCCTTAAAGTGGAAACTTTTGTTATGCTAAAATTGAATGCGATACTGGGTTTCACGTCTTTCCATTCAATTTTCCTGTTGGAATTTCTCTTGAATTAAAGCCTTAAAAATTTGTAATTATTATTATTTTCTTAATTTCTAAGATCTCAAAGGTCACCATAAGTAATTATCTAGTTTTTTTTTAATGTATGAGAATGAAATAATTATAAAGAATTGAATTAATTGACAGAATTATTTCATTAACATATACACTCCTCGTCAACTGAATACGCACAAACATTTTTGAATATATTTTATCCATTTTTTCCAAACACTGATGGTTATTATGCCATCTGTTGATGGTAAAAATTTTCGTAACATATAAATAACAGAATTTCAAAGTTTTATCCAAAAACAACCGTGAGTTTTTCCTTCAACCACTTCCAAAGTGTAACTTTTGCAAAGTAGAAGTTTTTTTTTGAGTCAACTGAATAGGAACAAAAATTAAAATTGGTATTGGAATGGAATGAAACAAGTTTTTGTTTAAGTTTAGTAGTGGGTACTTCCACCTTTATTTTTAATTACTTCGTAAATTCGATCCGGCATGGAATCGCATAGCTTTTTAATGTAATTTAACGAAATTTCGCTCCACGCTAATTTGATTGCAGAAATTAAGGTTTCTTTGTCTTCGAACTGACGACCACCCTCATAAACTTTGCGTACTAACCATCCCCAGACATTTTCTATGATGTTTAGATCAGGTGAGTACGGCAGCCATTGAAGCAACTGCACTTGTTGCTCCTCTATCCATGTTTTTATTATGCGCGCTGAGTGAATAGGCGCATTATCATGTTGGTAGGTCCAGTTTATGGGTCCAAAGATGTTAGAAAATTTAGGAAAATTTCTTTCCAAAATTACTTTATACCCAGCTGCTGTCATTCTTGATGTTACAACCTCGAGCTCAACTTTTTCTTTTCTTAAGTCGTGAAAATAGAAGTTGAACCCATCAGGGCCATCGAAATTAAACTTTTTTTCATCTGAAAAAACCACGTGATACCATTCTTTTTTCCAACTCATGTGAAGTCTTGAAAAATCTAATCGCAACATTTTCCGTCTCTCGTCAAGTGGTGGTTTTTTCTTAAGTTACATTCGTTTAAGATGGCTTGAGTTGTTGATTACTCTTAATACTGTTGAGCAACTTGCGATTACGCCGGCTTTTTGTTTTATTTTTGCCACAGAATCAGAAGAATTTGATGCATATCTTAAAATTCTTCGTCTCTCAGCTGCTGTTGTTGCTGTTTTCTTACCTCCCTTCATGTTTTTGCAGTATGCATCTTTATTTTTCAAGTAAGAATAAACTACATTAAAACTTCGGCCAACTTTATCAGCTATTGCACGTCCAGTTAGGCCTTGGTCTCTAAGTAAATCGATTTTAGCTTTTTCAACACTGTTAAGACACGTAGATCTACCCATTTTTCTTAAAATTTGAAATCAAGAATTAAATTTTACTGAAAACACTAAAATCGTTAATTTAAACCAGTGTTTTTCAAACTTTTTGAGTACGCGACCCCTTCGTTAGTTAAAACATTCTGGCGACCCCCACACTCATAATAATACTTTGTCAGTTATTTGAAAAGTGACATGAATCGAGCCCAACAAAATCTTTGTCAAACAGAGCTCAGATGGTTGTCAAAAGGTAAGGTATTTTTAGATTTATAGCCCACAGCAGATTTTGGGTGTGATTGATAACAAAAAAAGAAGTATAGGCATCGAAAGCTTCAGTAAAGGCTATTCAAAACATCGAAGTCTTGTTGTCTACAACCGGGGCCTTAGTTATAAAACAGTGAATCGAAAAAAAAATATGAATGCAACTTCAAGGGTAATCGTGTTAGGCGAAATTGAATTTCATCCCTCCCTAGATAAGCTCCTCGGATCCCATATCACGGAATCTGAGATCATTTGAGTATAGTTCACCCTGCCAGACTGTTAAAAAGAACGTTTTTCACTTAGAATTTTAAATTTTCTAAACGGTTTGGAAGAGCAAACTAAACACTCAAATGGTCTCAGATTCCGTGATATGTGATCCGTGGAGCTTATCTAGGGAAGGGTGAAAATCAACTTTGGCTAACATGATACCCTCGAAATTGCATTCAAACTTCATTTTTTGCTATCACTCACACCAAAAATGTGCTGTGGGCTCCCGGTCTAGTTGACACGAGTTCTGGAATTAAAAGCTCAATAATTGATGTTTGTACACGATTCAAAATCGGAAAAGTTAAATCATTTTTCTGTCCCCACTCAGCTTTTAAAATTATCATTTCTCGCTGATCTTTTTGCCCATTTAAGCATCTTGATACAACTCCAAGGGAAACAAGAAAACATTTTGACTGCAAAAGACAAAATCAGAGGATTCCTCGCAAAACTTTGTTTGCGTTCAGAGTATTTGCAAAAAAAAAGTATGATTTTTTTCCCTGGGTTCAGAAAACTCTCGTCGAAATTTTATCATGACATTAAGCGCTCACATTTCTCTCACGAGAGTTTGCATAATTAGGAGAAAAAACTATTAAGTAACTCTCCAGAACTCTATTCTGAAGGTGGAAATGGACAGAGATAGATACTAAATCCTTTTTTGAATATATCATTCCATCTGGCCGATTTTTCAGATGGAATGATGTATGCTCTGAATTCAATGTAAAAACCATTGATAATTTCTCGACAAAGAGAAGAGAAGAGAAGAGGAAAATATCTATAGCTGGAAAAAGAGGCCTTAACATTGTTAGTCCTTATCCACTTCATACCTATATGTGAACTCACGTTATTTTCCTTCAATAGGAAAATGCTTTAACTGTTAAAACCTCAAAGATACAACCAAGTTTTGAACATTTAATAAAAGAAAACCTTTCTTAGTACCTTGTACCTAATGGCTTGCGACCGCGACCCCCCTAATTATTCTTGGCGACCCCCTAGGGGGTCGCGACCCACAATTTGAACACTGATTTAAACTGTCAAGCACTCCAAAAAACTTATAAACAACGAAGAAAATGGCGTTGTACCTATTCAGTTGACTAAAAAAAACTCCTACTTTGCATATAAAACACTTTGCAAGTGGTTGAAGAAAAACTCACGGTTGTTTTTGGATAATTCTTTCGGAATTATCTGCTTAACATCTTAAGGGAATAGTTAGCATCAACAGATGGCATAATAACCATCACTGTTTGGAAAAAATGGATAAAGTATATTAAAAAATGTTTGTGCGTATTCAGTTGACGAGGAGTGTATTTTATGTATAATTGTTTATTACCGTAATTGTACTTAATACACATTTTTCTGGGAATCATACACTTTCAAGTTACCTACGCAAGGATTAATTGAACATACACTCCAAGTCATAAGGTTAAAACTTATAAGCACGCACATTTTTCAGAAGTTAAACTGAAATTTCTCCGGTTATGTGGGAAAAAGAACAAATATTTTTAAGCTATAAGAGAGATTGATTAACGTGCCATAGAAAAACCTCAATTAACACTAACTTCAAGAAAGAAAATATTAATATGCTGACTGAGTGAGTTATTTTTCTGAGTAGTTTTATCGGGTTATAAGCATAGGTAGAAGCACTTATATAAAAATAATTATTAAGTAAAAATACTTTTTAAAATTTTGTTTGGCTGATTTGTTTTTTTTTAAAGAGTGTAAGAGCCATTTTTTTCACTATTGCTCAACTTGAGGCAAACTCTCAAGTTGATCAACTTGAGAGTTGACTTCAACTCGAGAGTTGAAACGCAAGTTGAAATTCCTTTTTATTCACAAATTTTTTCTCAACTCCCGAGTTGAAAATCTAAAGTTGGCCAACTTCCGATTTGAAAAAAATCCCTGGGATATTTGTAAAAACAATTTAAGAGCTGTCATTTAAATATTTTAATTTGAAGCATTTTGGTAAAAAAAAAAACAGATTTTTTTCAAGTTTCGTGTATTATTTTGTGTGAAATTCGTTTGTTTGAAGCCATTCGGTCAATCAAACTGTTTTTTTTTTGTAAGTTTTGGTTTTTTTTAAGTTTTGTGTGAAATTTGTTTCTGTATGCATATCAAAAAAATATAAAACAATGCCATCAAAAGAAATCCTTGTTAAGGTTGTTTGCACGTTTCATTAATTGTTTTTGTATCAAGTGTTGAGTATATGTATGTACATACAAATCACCGCCACCTCACCCATACCCAAAAAATCAGATGCGGACTTTCCCAAATCGTTAAATCAAGCAATCGTGGATTCAGGTAGGAAAAAAAATACAAGTAATTACCAAAAGTCCTTAGGGCCATAGAAAAAAATTAAAACTATGTTGGTGGCGTGGTATTTTCCAGAGTCAAGAGGAAATGCCCCTTGTCCTCCCTCTGGGTGCCTATGGGCCCGGTCATCCTACTTTTCAATTCCAACGCACGGTGACATCTTGTACTGTCTTCTTTCAATGCACAATGGCTCGTCAGTTCCGTAATCTTCACTTCCACTGGCCGAAGAAGATGATGGCTAATTTTCCCAACAATAATAGTATCTAATAATTGCTTCGGAACATTATAGTTTTTTTAACCAAAATGTTTGCATGCATTTACAAAAGAAAAAAATACTATTTCTATGTCAACTCTCAAGCTTACTATGCCAACTTCTACTTTTTTCGGGAGTTGAGAAAATCTAAAGTTGATCAACTCTAGAGTTGAAAATCGGAAGTTGAAAACGTCAACTTTGAATGAATAAAAACAAATTTACAAGTTGAAAATAAAAATCCTCAAGTTATGTTCAACTTTGACTGAAAAAAATCGGCCTAAATTATCTTCTTATTTAAAAATGGAAAAGCTAGAGTTGAACAATGTTCACAAAAATTTACAAAGAAAAAAAAATTGTGGCTTAATTCATTTTTGCCTCGAAAAATTGTCATTCAAGATAATAAAATCAGGGATCGTTTTTGAAAAAAGTAAGAAATTCATTTATTTGAAAAGAAGTATTAAAAAATTATGGAAATTTTTTGAAAAAAAAAAACATTTATTAGACACACAAAATTTCGTCATTTTCATCGTCTTCGCTACTTTTTGTTGGTTTTTGGCATTAGCTACAGTGGCTTTCCGACAATTAAAGTCAGTGATATAACTATGGGGTAGGAAAAGGGAGCAATTGCCCCCCACGCCATACAAAAACAAATAAAAATCTGTGGTGTTTGGTAGAAACCTGATAACTCCATTTTAAAATTAGCGTCTTTACGCCAACTTTAAATCAAGCTAAAGTGTAAACGAGGCCACAGATTTTCTTCAAATTTGGAATACTTATGAACATAACCTTTGAAAAATTATGTTTCAAATGTGAAGAAAATCGGTTCACCCGTTTAGGTTGTAGGTCGATGTAAAGTGGACGCAAAGACGCAAATTTTAAAATGGAGTTATCATGTTTCTACCAAACACCACAGAAATGTTTGATATAAAGCTTATCTTTAAAAATGTTCCGAATACAAATAGAGCTTCAAATATGACACCATCTTATCACAAACTTAACAAAAAAAAACTCCTCCACATTGTACCTAATAGCTGGCCTCTAGCCCGTACTCATTTACCTCCCCTACTTCTCTTTGCTACTTTAAAATTCTTTTTATTTGTTGGTACATTATACACAGGTTGATTAAGTCAATGTGAGTAACAATCGTATAACAGATGTCATTAAGATCGTCGATATTCTTACTGAGAAAAGAATTGTCAAATTATAACAATATAGTTTTTTTCTAAGAGAATCATGCCCTAAAATAATAGTACAGGTAAAATAGTACGAAAAGTCTTTCGAATAAGAAAAAAATTAGTACCATCATGAAACTTGGTGAAAACGTCTTATGTATTATGAGAATGAAAAATCAAAAGAGTCTATAAAAATATTTCACATGGAAGGGTGTTTTTTTGAGGTGGAGAGGGGGGAAGTTGTGGTGCAACAAACAGAAAAATTAACTTTGTTGCAACATTACCATATGAGACACATGTTTTTAAGGTAGTTTTAAATGCTGAATCTAATGACACCAGAACCGAGTTCATACGGCCTCCGTGAAAAAAGTTATTGTCATTTTTATGTAACGATGACTATATTTTCAGTATAAAAGTAAAATATTACCGAAAGCCAATTGAAAATAATGGTCTGTCGATGAAACTTGGCATCAATGGTTCATTTGTAATGAAAGTCAATAATAAGAAGATTCTATAAAAATATCTGTGGTTACAGGGTGTTTTTTTGATAGTTTTGGTGAGGGTTGGGGTTATGGTGGGATTATTGCCATATAGCCTATTACAAAAATGGTATGATCCCTTGATTTTTCGAGTAATTAGCACGATTTCAAATTTCTTCGAAAATATAAACATCTATTTTTGACCTTTCCTCCAAAGTCCAACATTTTTTCTTCTATAACCGAAAAGAACTTAACCACTTATCACAAAAAACGATAATATTTTAATTTCTTTTATTCTTAATATTCGATTTAATTGTATACACATATATATTATAAGTCTTGTATATAATCTGTAAATAGTACTCAAAGTCATGTCTCACTTGCAATGCTTAAATTTTCAAATTGTGAATTAAGTTGCTTTTAAACAAGTCTTTATTGCTACAAGTTTTATTTTGGTTTATTTACCATGTAATTTTTTTTAATTAAATTTTAATTTTACGCTTAGTACAAGCCACTTATTCTATATCAGAATAAAATATCTTAAGTCTAACATTTAGTACTTACTACTTTGGTTTTAAATTAGGAGGGGTAGCGTAGGAGGGCAAGTCTTAGTTAGGGTTTACTAAGGTTTAAGTCAAATGTGTTAGAATTATTGACCCTATTGAACATTCTTGACAGGGGTTCATTTCGTCCACAGTCGGTACGATGGTATTGGAGTCGAAAAAGAGTCGTGGATCGGGAACGATGTGGGTTAGTATTAAAACCAAGTTGGGGGGTTTTTTTTGACAAAGGGATCGGAGAATTCTTTTGACCAGCGTTTGATAATTCCAAAAGAAGAGTTAGCTTTGTTTATATTGTTATCAATATGAGAGCGAAAGTTCAGTTGGCAGTCACATATAGTAAACCTAAATCATGGATCGAAATAACAGTGGCAATGGGTTTGACATTTATAAAATATTGTCTTTGAAATAATTGAGGACGCTTACGGATATATTTATGCCTTGACATTTTTTAACGTTGAGTTTCGGGAGGTTTTTTTGGCACCAAATGTAGAATTTGAGCAAGCCAATTTGCAGAGATTTTAAATCTTCGTTACAAGAGATCTTTCCGCATTTTGCATGTCATCTGCGTAGATTACAGATCAGAGTTAGAAAATATTTGTTCAACGTCATTAGAGGTTAAAACGAAAATAAGTGGTCCTAGGTGGCTACCTTGTGGAGCTCCAGACGATGCACAGGTGGAGGTTGATATTCACGACCTGAATATAACGTTGTATTGTCATTTCTATAAATATGATTGAATCCAAGAAATCATCAAAGCTGCGAAGCCAAGTTGTTTTAGCTTAAATAATATTATATTATGGGATATTTTGTCGAAAGCTTTTCTGAAGTCAGTAGTCTTTTTGGAAAGCATGTTGTTTAGTTGAAAAAATCGGTTTACAAATAAGGAAAATATTGTCTTAAGCAATACTCTCAAAGAGTTTCAGTATGCAAGAAAGCTTTGCCATAGGTCTATACTTAGCTTTATCATTTTTAGTGCCTTTCTTATGAACAGGTATAATGAAAGCGTCTTTCCAAAGCTGGGAGAAAATTCCTGTTGAAATGGACTTTTGGAAGACTCTAGTAAGTGGCTGGGCTAAGTTGGCAGTACATTTTTCAACAAAACAGTAGGGAGACCGTCAGGACCAAAAAGAAATCATCTTTAAGCAGATTCATTAATCTTAAGATATCAGTTTAACTCTTCAAAAACGTCTGCTTCTAACCCTATGGCTTGGAGTGTAGGTATATATACCAATTGCGGAAAATATGGTTCTATCATATAGGGTAAAGTCAGGTGATATGGCACCACGGGAGATATGGCACCCTTTAAATATTTCCTACTTAATTAAATTCAAAGTTAAAAGTTCAAGTGAGCTCAACTCCATGATTGCGTTTCGCCCAGGTACGATAGTTGGGCTCATCAGTTAGATGACTATCGTACCCTTCTAAGACGCAATTTTGTATCGATGTTTACCGACTAATATACAAATCACAGCATTAAGATACTATGAATTTTATTATTCTAAGGGAATTTGGTTAAATTCAGACACTTAGAATTTCAAATGCCCGCGCTCAGGCTTTTTATAATAACTGAATATGAAGAAAATTTGAAAAGAAATTCTTCTGTTTAAGTGGAGTGACCGAATATATAATTCAAAGTTAAAAGTTCAAGTGGGCTCAACTCAACTTTTAACTTTGAATTATATATTCGGTCACTCCACTTAAACAGAAGAATTTCTTTTCAAATTTTCTTCATATTCAATTACTACTTAATTAAATATTTTTAGAATAAAAATATCAGAATATCATCAAGTTTAACTTTAGCTCTCAATTGATGCTGTTAAAACTGAAGTAGCTTTTTTAACTTTAAAACCACAACCGAAAGTAAAATAATAGTGACTATATTTAAGTCAATTTTTTTTTGTGCATAACATAACTGGCACTAGGTGCTCGCTTTGACGAAAAAAAGAAAAGAGATGCGTGTTTATTTGTTTTTAATTATCGCAATCTGTAAGCATACTTGTTTTGTCTGAGTAATTTGAAAAAAATAGTGGTAATATCAAAAGGGAGATATGGCACCCTATGGTTTAGTACTGATTGCAATGGTGCCATTTCACCCACTACTACATTTTGGTAGTTTTTCATTGACTTTCTAGGACCGTTTTTTTATTACATTTGAGCCAAAAAGTGCATTATTTGACTTTTCTTATTGCATTTTACATTAAACTGCATTGAGTGTGGCAAAAATCCATACGAAAAGTAAAGTTCCATATCACCCTCTAGCAGGTGCCATATCACCCGCCATATTTTCACATGTCTTTTTTTTAAGGTATTTTTATTTCTTTAAGAAATATGTGGTTTTATAAAAGCTTTCGTAATCAACCTGTTTTTTTTGTTTTGAAATTAACTACAGAACACATATGGGTCAATATTTCAAAATATTAATATTTCAGTCTCCTTCATTTTTGAACCGAGGTACAAAATTTTATTATAAGTTTGTTAATTGGATGGGTTGAAACAAACGGGTTCTAATATTCGCTCTAGAAAAAATAAAGTTAAAAAAAATATCATACCCGCTATCTCCATTTAAACACCCAAAATGTCATTCCCCTGACGTGTCCCCAGGCCTACTTACCACACTGTCTGAATTTTAGCAAGGAAACTAAAAACGATACAAAAAATCTAATGATGCAGTCTTTTTAATAATATATGCATCCTAACTAAAAAATAGTTAAATGATTTTTAGTTGCTTTATTTTTTAAATAGGAGCTGTTAAGTAAGTGTCCCCCATTAATTGATCATTTCTATCCCACCAATGGAAATTAAAAAAAAATATATATAGGCTCAAAATAGAAAACTGATTTTTTTGTTGTTTAACGGTACAGAATTGCTCTTTATGAAAATTGAAGTAAGGGTTTCAAAAAAGCTTTGTTGTCTTTTTTATTTCAAGTTAAGGCAATGATTTTGTTTTTCGTCAAGCGAAATTGTCATTCCTCTAACGCGTGTTTTTTACTAAACCGTGTGGTATAAAAATTAAAAAGTTTTACTCGTCTGTGTCTTTTACAAGGGCACACGTGAAAAATAATATAAAGCATCTAATTTGTTTATAACCTCCATTTAATTCTCATAAAACACCCTTCGGAGTCATTCCCCTAACATCATTTTTTGTGTCATTCCCCTGACTTTCAAGTTTACATTATAATGATTGATTGCGTTTTGGTAACTCTAGAAGAATCAATAATATTACATTTAAACATATTTACAGTATTTTTAGTAGTTTTGAATTTTTTCACATTTTCTCGGCCAAAATATCATAAAAAACACGATTATTACTATAAAATGTTAAGTCTCGCAAAATCCTTGAATTATGAGAGCAAGTTTGTGCAACATAGTCGTGGATGCTATTTTTCATGTAAGTATTTGTTCTCTTTTTTCTTTACACTCCTGAAACCATTCACAAAATTAAATATCCATCCAATCAACGGAGTAAATATAAATTTTTGTCATTCCCCTCATACAAGTATCATTTCCCTGACTTAAAAAACCGTTAGATTTGATTAAATGTTATGACTCCTTGTTTTAAAGTGGTTATTATAGAGTTATTAAGAGACATAATTGTTCGTCTACCAAAATAGGTTCTTTTGAGCGAGGGTCCACTTTGGAGTGAAAAATATTAATGTTTTGAAATATTGACCCATATATAAAAGTTTACAATAAAAACCATTTTTACTTTCTGAGTTATAAAGAAAACTGAAAATGGGTGCCATATCACCCGACTTACCCTAGTTTTTCCAGCAAAATGACGTCCAAAAAGTATGATTTTTCATATAATTTTTAATATTTCCTTCTTCTAAAATAAAGTAATTTTAATATTAATGTTATTTCTAAAATATAACTTTAAGAGAAGAGATCTCTTGATTACTGCCTTCAGTCCTTGATCTCTTATAAATAATGTACATGTCCTCAAGTATCCTAATACACACAATTTAATAAATCCATAAGAAACATATTTTTTATTGCAAATGTAATTCAACACCTACACTTTAGCTCGTTAAATCCTTAGTCATCTTTTTTATAGAAGAAGAATTTTCTATATCTACAATCTTTGCTTATACAGCTAGAGCCAGTAGTAATAAGACATAAAACATAACCATTTATTTTATTGGCCCTAATGGGCATTCATTAAGAGTTATCCTTTCGTTGTTGGATTCAATTCTATGTTTATACATAACATATATATTAGGGTGGTCGTTAAAAGGGTAATTGTTTAATTTAAAATGAAACACAACCCTAATTTCTTCTAAATAAAAGAAAACACAAGTAGGATTCAGTACAAAAGTCGTATTTCCTCAATAGCGTATAATTAGAAACAATAAAATTTTTATTATTTGTACAAGAAAGGAAATAATAGTTTCGATATTCCTTCCTCAAAACTTTTCTTTACATTATATAATTGACTAAATTTGTATCAAAATTTAAGTTTTTCTATCAATTATTACCAAAGTTATTAAAATTCAAAGTTTGATTGAACATTATTTATAGCCTATTGAATAGACCTTTTAAAAAGGAACAATTAGGTGCAAGGGTTTTCATTATTGAATATGTTCGTTGAGCACATAAGCATGCTTAAGCCCGAAAATGCTACTAAATTCAGTCATGCGTTTCTGAGAGAATGGTCACACTGGTCACTTTTCAATATTTTTGGGTTAGCTTGGAAACTAAGCCGAATTTGACAATTTTGCACTTCAAACTTTTTGTTCAAAATTAAATTTATAATCAAAATGGATATTTTATAAAATTTTATAAAAAAATCGAAAAATTAAAAATTTTTAAATTTTTCCTTAACTGCACATACTTCGACTCAAAGCATACTTCACAAAAAAAAAAAAAAATAGAGGCTAATTAATATGACATGTTCAGAATGTAGTTTTTATTTACAATTGACAAATATATAGGCTTTCAAAACTATACCATTTCTTATCATTTCCTGCAGTTTTTGCCCGAAAGCCCGTTTTTTGGTAATACCATAGACTAACTAATAATAAAGACAGGCCACTTCATATAAAGAAAAAGGACCCTATTTGAGATTGCCTCCACTTAGATTGCCTCCACCTCAAACATGTTTTGTACTTGGCGAGAAAAGCTTTTGCTCTATATGAAGCTTTCAAGTTGCATCGAACTGAAATTCATTTCACCACTATCGCAAGTGTACCTGTTTTTGTTGTTGGTTTTTGGGTATTTTGTATTTTGTCTGTTTTTTTTTTTGCAATTAATGAAGGTTGTGAAGCAGTGGTGGTAGTTTTTTTGTCTTCATAGTTTGCTCAACTTAAATTTTGCTTGTGTGTGTGTACACTTCAGGTAGGTATATTTATTTCATTCTTGTCGATCTTGGCAAGAATTTTCGTTTTTGAAGGAAAAATTTGTTCTTTGGAGGATTTCTCTGTTTTCACGTTTGGGGGTGGATGTGAAGAATATATGAGGTCTCTGAAGCAATGGCAGACTTGGTGGCGGTTGTTTGTGTTTGCCATTTTTTGCTCTCATTTATCCTTTTTTGTGCGCTTGCTTGTGTTCTTTTGCATATACATTCATAAATATAATTTCGATCTTCTAGTAATGACATAAGAATTTTCGTTTTTGGTGGTTTCGAGGATTTCTATACAGCATTATGAAGGATTATTTGTTTATTTTATGTATTTATTTATTCAGTACCGAAATAAAAAAAATTTTAAAAAAATACAGATGAATAACATACCTTTATTTGTTTTATTGCAAAAATAAGCTTACCGAGTTGAGAAGTATGTCGTATGTTCGCAAAAGATGTGTATAACATTCCAAAATAGCCATATTTTCACTCTTAACGAATTTGCACTACTTATAGTAATTTATCATGTTCATTTGAATCATTATAATTTTAAAAATATAATCCTTGTTATATTATCATTCATTTCATACCTCAAAAAAGAATTACTGAAGTTATAAACCATTTCCGGAGAGCTTATTCGTGATATTCCAAATCCTGTATTTGTAGGTACCTAGTTTGCAAAATTTTGGGTTGAGTAATGTTCATCAATTTTAATTAATTAACAGCAGGTGGTTAACCTAGAAATATGTCTGATACACCAAAATAACCTGTTATTAATCAAAATTATTATAAAATACAAATTTTTAAAATCGTATTTGAAATGAGAACTTTCGAAACCTCTCAAGTTTCAACTACTCAAACTAAATGCAAATATAATTTTAACACGCTTTGAAAATTTAAGATTTTTTCAAATTTCTTCAGATACCTACCTAATTTCTGAAAAACGAGGCAGCAATTCTCGACTTATAGGTATAGAATTTAATGCAGCGGGATCGACATTTTTTGTTTGCTTAACCTCGAAAATGATCAAAATACAAATTTGCTTGCAATTGATTAATAAATTGAAACTTAATTGTGGAGCTTGTGAGCAACACACAAATAAACATACTCGTATTTATATGTATATTCAAATTTTAGTTGGGTTTTGCAAAATAGAATTTTGGAAAAATAAAATCATTTGGTGGGTGCGGTCAACAAATATAAACTATATAATTCGCTGGTAGGAGGTGGAGGATTAATTTAGCAGTTTTTGAATGTATGTATGTAAATATCTTAAAGAATCCATTATCTATGCTTTCTGTTTGAAAATGTTATTTATTAGATATTTTAAGCTTATATTAAGAATCTGTATCTTCTCAAAATTCAAGTAAACTTTTTATTTTCTAGGCACATGTACTCGAAGTAGTGGTATTTTCTCTCTTAACCAAGTTGCACCTTTTACAATAATTTCATCATCATCATCATCATCGGGTCCTGTAACCCCGGCTGGGGCATAGGGCGTCACAATTATTTCATATTCAATCGAAATATTAATATTTTTATAAAAATATTAATATTTTATATTATCTTTTAGTTGATACCTCATTTGTTAGAAAAAATAGAATTACTGAAGTTATGTATAAGCCATTTTCGGAGAGCTTGTGAATGATTTTCCAAATCACGAATTTTATCGATACTTGTGAGCAATAATGTACAGCAATGTTTTATATATACAGTGGCTCCAACGCATAATCGGACAGTAGTTTCATTTGTATAAAATGTGCTATAAACTTATAAAAAAACCGCTATATGTATATTTTTTTCGCTTTTATTTAAATTTGTACACTTATTTATCTATATAACAACAAAAAATTAAAAATTTTAAAATGATAACTTTTAATTCAAAAAAAAAAAACAAAAAAAAAACAGGTTTTAAGTCCACCGAATAATCGGACAAAGTAAAATATCTTCTTCAAAACAGCACAAATCCATCAGCTAGTATTTGGTTGCAAAGCCTTTACCATCAAGAACGGCTTGAATGCGATTTGGGATGGATTTAACCAAATTTTGGCCCCCCCCTAAGGCTCAATAGAGTTCCAAGCTTCGATTAAAGCCTCCTTAAGCTGATTTAGGTTGTTATATTTGTGTTTGTACACTCTCCTTGCCAATTCCTCCCACAGATGTTCGATCACATTGAGGTCTGGGCTCTGTGCTGGTGTATCAATGAGTTTGGGGCAATTATGGATCAACCACATCTTTGCAACACCTGATGTGTGCTTGGGATCATTGTCCTGATAGAATGCAAAATTATTTGCGATTCCCAGTTTTTCCGCACTCTGCTTCACATTTTGTTTCAAAATGTTGAGGTAGGCAAATTTGTCCATTTTACCATCTATAAAATAAAAATTGCCTACCCCAGCACTTGACATGCAGCCCCAAACCATGACAGAGCCCCCTCCATGTTTTATTGTGGCTTTGGTATTTTGTTGCTGGAACTCAGCATTTGGCTTACGCCAAACATACATCTTCCCATCCGAGCCATGCAAATTAAATTTGCTCTCATCAGTGAACAAAACCTTGAAGCATTGAAAACTGCAAATGAAAATATATTTTTTTAAGAAATATGGTCACATTACCGTATTCCAAAAATCTTCTTGTTTTAATAAATATTCTCTCGCATATTTTAACCTTTTGTTTTTGTTTTTGAGGCTAATAAATGGTTTTTTTCTGGCAACTCTTCCATAGTATTCGTATCTACGGAGAGTGTTGCGGACAGTGTTGAGGCAAACATCCTTTCCAACACGATTTTTTAGGGAAATTTGAAGATCTTTTGCAGTTTTGAATGGATTTTGTTTTATTTCCTTTAATATTGACCGCTCTTCTCTTTCACTTTAAAGTTTGCCTTGACCTTCTCGGCTTTTGTTGGCCACTCTAAATTCATCTCTGTACCTTTTTATGACATCTTGTACTGTAGATTTGCCTCGTCCAACCAATTCTGCAATTTCTCTTACCGTTTTGCCTTCAAAATTTAATTTTATAATTAATTGTCTTAGTTCGACACTTGTTTGTTTTCCACTTGGAGCCATTTTTGCACTACTTGGCTGAACATTCATTGAAAGACTGATTAGAACAAAAAAAAACTGCGTTGGAGTGAAAATTTGAAAGTAACTGTATTTTTCATTTACTCTCTTTGCTTTGTCCGATTATTTGTTGAACTTTAAAAACTGGATTTATTTAGTATTTCTCTTTGAATTAACCGTTAACATTTGAAAATGTTTATTTTTTTTTTGTTGTTATTTGGATAAGTAAATGTACTACTTTAAATAAGAGCGAAAAAAATATACAATAGCGGTTTTTTTCTAAAGTTACAGCCCATTTAATATAAATGAAACTACTGTCCGATTATGCGCTGGAGCCACTGTATGTACATATGACAACTTTTCTTAGAACTTCCTGAAAAAGTTCAATATAAACATTATACATTATTCTATTAATATTTCCGTTTGACCCTGAAGACATAGTTAGACTTCGATATACATATAAAGGCAAGAAAAATAAAAATACACAATGCGTTTTATTGAACTTTTATGAAGCAAAACAAAAGGTGATATTAAATCTAATTTTAATATTATATTATATTATTATATTCTTAGGACTTCATGAATAAAAGCATCTGGTGGGGGGGGGTGGTTGAAATATATAACCCATATAGTTTGCCATAAGGAGGATCAATTAAGTAGTTTCTTAATATAAGACTTTTTAAAAAGACATTTAAATTTTGAAAACAGAGAACCTTTTTTTTATTTAATTAAAATGATTTATTTAAATAATTGTGGTAAATTGTTAGCGCACTTCTCTAACAGATCTTTGCTTATAAAAGTTGGCATGTAGATAGAAGTTCAGTTTCAATCAGTACAAAAATTGAAAAATGATTCGTAGTTTGCTCTTAATTTGCTATCCCAGTCCAAAAAGTTCATTTTTATGTTTTTCAATGATTTTGTTTATTAAAATTTAGCTTTTAAAGATAGATAATTTTTGTCTTTATCTTGCCTTTTTTGTTTTCTTGGTAGTTTCTTTTTTGTTGCATTTTTTACATTGTTTCTGTAGTTTTAGTTTTTTGTCGGCAGTATTTTTCTCATTAATTTCAAGTTTGCTAAGTGGTTTTAATTTTGTTATATTTTAAATTCAGTTAAATCAATCACAACAAAAACATAAATGTTAAAAAAAGAGCCAAGTTCTTATATGTACAAGAAACCTGTGCGTAAAAAGTCAGCAAAAAAAAGTAATGAGATCTAAAATATATGCCAAGTTTTAAGTTCATGAAGTTTAATATAAAATATCTTAAGTAAAGTAATATCGAAACAATTCCAAATTATGACAGAAATTTGGTATTTAATGATTACTGATTAAAATTTGGTGGATTTACTTGGCAAGTTTTCTTTTAATTACTTACTTAATCACAATTTAAAAATGTATGAAAACTTGACCAGTGAATCCACAATATTTTAATCAGTAATCATTAAATACCAAATTTCTGTCATGATTTGGAATTGTTTCGGTAATACTTTACTTAAGATATTTGATATTAAACTTCATGAACTTAAAACTTGGCATATACATATTTTAGATCTCATTACTTTTTTTTGCTGACTTTTTACGCACAGGTTTCTTGTACATATAAGAACTTGGCTCTTTTTTTAACATTTATGTTTTTGTTGTGATTGATTTATCTGAATTTAAAATATAACAAAATTAATACCACTTAGCAAACTTGAAATTAATGAGAAAAATACTGCCGACAAAAAACTAAAACTACGGAAACACTCCTTTTTGCAAAGATTTACTTTACCAGGTGAAAATCAAGCCCTACCGCTCTACAAAGTTTCATAATTCTACGACAACCGAAAGTGCTCCATGTAAATAATAGCAATTCTGATAAAAATGGTGGATGGCACGCCCCCTGAATGGAAAATTCCAAATTTTCAATTTTTTTCTTTCAAAGTACTTTAAGCCCTACCGATATACCAATTTCCACCGTTCTACAACAATCGAAAGTGCTCCATGTAATTTATTAGAATTTTTAAGAATGTGGGTGGATGCCACACCCCTGAATGCAAAATTCCAATTTTTCAATATTTTTCTTTCAAAGTTCTTCAAGCCCTATCTACCTACCAATTTTCATCGTTCTACAACAATCGGAAGCGCTCCATATAATTTATAAGAATTTTTAAGAAAGTGGGTGGATGCCACGCCCCCTGAATATAAAATTGAAGATTTTCGATTTTTTCCTTTGTATGCACCACAAGGCCTACCGTTGTGCGAAATTTCAAGCTTCTACGATGTCGGGAAGTGCTCCATAATTTTGATGATCTGTCAGTGAGTCAGTCAGTCAGTTACGGTTTTTGCGATTTTTGAAGTCCTATATCTCGGGAATTACTAATGCTAAAGACTTGAAATTTGGTGAGCCACCTGTGTTTAATCAGTTCAGCAAATTCTGCGAATTTAAAGTTTCGGACTTTATTGGTACTGAAGTTAGAGGGGGGTTGAAAATCACCTGAGTTTGTTCCTGTAAAAAGGGTGTAGTGCCGTGAACTTGGCTGGGCACTACCGTACCCTTTGATAATTAACATGTTCCTTTTAAATTACTGTTTGTTGAATGAGCAATTTTTGTTCAAACAAAAAGGTCACAAATTTTAGAGGAATGTACATAATGTACGAGTATTTTCAATGGTTGTTCTCATTTCAATTCTCTTATTTATGCACCATTTATTTATACAATATTTTTTTTTATTTTTTTTTTTTCATTTTTGTTACTCTATTTTCTTTTTTTCGCTTTTATTTCTTTTTTTTATAGTTTTAATTTTTGATTTTTTATTTTTTATTATTTTTATTTTATTTTTTTTTGTTTTTGTAATTTTTTTTAAAATAATATTTAAGCATTTGAGCTTCTGATGATTTTTAATTTCAACTCTTATTTTTATTATATAAAAACGATAAATTCGATGAAATTTTATTCTTATATTATTTATATTTTTATAAAAGTTGTAATTGTTGGAATAGATATGAAATTATTGTATGAGGCCTAACTTGGTTTATAGAGAAAATATCAATTCTTTCAAGCAAATTTTCCTGAAAATCAATAGTAAGCTTTAATATTAAGAAATAAAATGAATCTTAAACGAAGTACAGAATCTTAGATTATGCTTTAAATATCCAATAATAGTATTTTCGAATAGAAAGAACAGAAAATGGCTTTTTAAAGATAAATTTACATACATTCAAAAACTGCTAAATTACCTACCAGCGAATTATATAGTTCATGTCTGTTGATCACACCCACCAATTGATTTCAGTTTTCCATCCTAACTAAAATTTGAATATACTCGTACATATACGAGTATGTTTATGTGTATTGCAATTAAGTTTCAATTTATTAATCAATTGCAAGCAAATTTGTATTTTGATCATTTTCATTTTCACTTAGCAAAACAAAAAAAAAATCAAAAAAATCTCGATCCCACTGCATTAAATTCTATATAAGTCGAGAAATAATGCTGCTTTGTTTTTCAGAAATTTGGTTGGTATCTGTATCTGAAGAAATTTTTAAACAATCTTTAAAAAAGCATGCTTAAATTATATTAGTATTTAGTTTGAGTAGTTGAGAGGTTTCGAAAGGTATAAAAGCAAGCTTTCACTCCATTAACAATAATGTTCTCATTTTAAATACGATTTTAAAAATTTGTATTTTATAATAATTTTGATTAATAACAGGTTATATTGGTGTATCAGACATATTTCCAGGTTAACCACATGATTCTATATCAATTTTTGAACATTACTCAACCTAAAATTTTGCAAACTAGGTACAAATACAGGATTTGGAATATCACGAATAAGCTCTCCGGAAATGGTTTATAACTTCAGTAATTCTTTTTTGAGGTATGAAATGAATGATAATATAACAAGGATTATATTTTTAGAAAATTATAATGATTAAAGTGAACATGATAAATTACTAGGTACATATATGAAGTGCAAATTTGTTTAGAGTGAAAATATTGCTATTTTCGGGGGCATTTTCCTAGAATTTAATAATAATAGAAAAAACATGAATGTATGGAAAAAATGAATCTTTATTTATGCTTTAAATATGCAAGAAATAGCATTTTAACTTTTCAATAAGTTTACTCAATTTAAAGGAATGTTATACACATCATTTGCGAACATACTCCTCGACTCGGTAAGTTTATTTTTGCAATTAAACAAATAAGGTATGTTATTCACCTATATTCCTTAACCTAAATAAATAAATATATATAATAAACAAAATATTTCTTCATACCACCTACCTTCATATCATTTTTGTGCTGTAAAGAAGTCCTCGAAACCACCAAAAACGAAAATTCTAATGTCATTTCTAGAAGATCGAGATTATATGAATGTATGCAAGAGTACACAAGCAAGCGCACAAAAAAGGATAAATGAGAGCAAAAAATTGCAAACACAAACAACCGCCACCAAGTCTACCATTATTCTATTCTTCACAACCACCCCCAAACGTGAAAACAGAGAAATCCTCCAAAGAACAAATTTTTCCTTCAAAAACGAAAATTCTTGCCAAGATCGACAAGAATGAAATAAATATACCTACCTGATGTGTACACACACACAAGCAAAATTTAAGTTGAGCAAACTATGAAGACAAAAAAACTACCACCACTGCTTCACAACCTTCATTAATTGCAAAAAAAAAAACAGACAAAATACAAAATACCCAAAAACCAACAACAAAAACAGGTACACTTGCGATAGTGGTGAAAAGAATTTCAGTTCGATGCAACTTGAAAGCTTCATATAGAGCAAAAGCTTTTCTCGCCAAGTACAAAACATGTTTGAGGTGGAGGCAATCTAAGTGGAGGCAATCTCAAATAGGGTCCTTTTTCTTTATATGAAGCGGCCTGTCTTTATTATTAGTTAGTCTATGGTAATACCAAAGACCGTATAATACCAAGATACCGCATCTCAACCAACCACCAAAAATCAGCTCTAGATGCGGTCGGTCGGGGGAAGGGAAACATTCCCACGTATTGTATCACATCCTCATTCACATTCGAACTCACATAACACATACAGACATGCAAGCCTTTATTCGCCGCAGACCCACGACTCAGCGTCCGCGCCACCGACACGATTGTAAAACTTATACATAGACGGGGTTCTCACTCACACATCTATGGGGTCACCACTGGGGTCGTCACAGTACTAGCGCTTTGACTGCGAATTTTTACACTAGATGCAATATAAATAAATTGGGTGGCGCAACAGCTCATGGAGAACCAGGGCCTAGTGACTTACAACCATAGACTAACTAATAATAAAGACAGGCCGCTTCATATAAAGAAAAAGGACCCGATTTGAGATTGCCTCCACCGAGATTGCCTCCACTTCATACATGTTGTGTACTTGGCGAGAAAAGCTTTTGCTTCATATGAAGCTTTCAAGTTGCATCGAACTGAACTTCATTTCACCACTATCGCAAGTGTACCTGTTTTTGTTGTTGGTTTTTGGGTATTTTGTCTGTTGTTTTTTTTTGCAATTAATGAAGGTTGTGAAGCAGTGGTGGTAGTTTTTTTGTCTTCACTCTAACTTAAATTTTGCTTGTGTGTGTGTACACTTCAGGTAGGTATATTTCATTCTTGTCGATCTTGGCAAGAATTTTCGTTTTTGGGTTTTGGTAGGTTTGAAGGAAAAATGTGCTATTTCGAGGATTTCTCTTTTTTCACGTTTGGGGGTGGATGTTGAGAATATATGACTGTTCTGAAGCAATGGTAGACTTGGTGGCGGTTGTTTCATTTATCCTTTTTTGTGCGCTTGCTTGTGTACTCTTGCATATAGGTACAATCATAAATATAATCTCGATCTTCTAGTAATGACATAAGGATTTTCGTTTTTGGTGGTTTCGAGGATTTCTATACAGCATTATGAAGGAATATTTTTTTTATTTTATGCATTTAATTATTCAGTACCGAAATAAAAAAATGTTAAGAAATACAGGTGAATAACATACCTTATTTGTTTAATTGCAAAAATAAACTTACCGAGTCGAGGAGTATGTTCGCAAATGATGTGTATAACATCCCTTTAAATCGAGTAAACTTATTGTAAAGTTAAAATGCTATTTTTTTTTACATATTTAAAGCATAAATAAAGATTCATTATTTCTATACATTCATGCTTTTTTTTTAATTTTCTAGGGAAATGCCCCCTGAAAATAGCCATATTTTCACTCTAAACGAATTTGCACTTCTCATAGTAATTTATCATGTGCACTTCAATCATTATAATTTTCTAAAAATATAATCCTTGTTATATTATCATTCATTTCATACCTCAAAAAAGAATTACTGAAGTTATAAAGCATTTCCAGAGAGCTTATTCGTGATATTCCAAATCCTGTATTTGTACCTAGTTTGCAAAATTTTGGGTTGAGTAATTTTCAAAAATCGATATAACATCATGTGGTTGACCTAGAAATATGTCTGATACACCAAAATAACCTGTTATTAATCAAAACCAACCTTATTCTTGACTTTTTTGTAGTTTATTTTTTTTTGTTGCATTTTTAAATTTTTTTTGAGTTTTAATTTTTTTGCGGCATTATTTTTCTGATTAATTTCAAGATTGCTAAGTGGTTTTAATTTTCTTATATTTTTAATTCAGTTAAATTTATAATTTACATGTTCCTTAAAATTACTGTTTGTTGAATGAGCAATTGCTTTGAACAAAAAGGTCTCAAATTTTAAAGGTATGTTCATTATGTACCAGTATGTTCATTTTCGTTTTTTCACTTTTTTTTTGGAAAATAAGCAAAAAGCAATGGTTGCTCTCATTTCAATTCAGCTGGAGTAACCATTCTTTTATTAATGCACCATTTATTTATGCATTTTTTTATTTTTTTTCATTTTTGTTATTTTTTTTATTTTTTTACGTTTTTATTTTGTTTTATTTTTTTACAGTTTTAATTTTTGAGGTTCTGAATATTTTTATTTTATGTCTTAAGTGTTTTTTTTTTCTTTTTTTATTAGTTTTAGTTCTTCAATTCTGTTTCCATAGTTATACTCGTGCCTATATTTTGTTTTGTATTTTTTTTTTTTAAGTGTTAAAATTTTTAAAAAATAATATTTAAGCATTTGAGCTTCTCATGACTTTTAATTTCAACTCAAATTTTTATTCTATAAAAACGATAAATTCGATGAAATTTTATTCTTATATCATTTATATTTTTATAAAAGTTGTAATAGTTCCAATGAATATGAAATTATTGTATGATCTGTAACTTGGTTTATAGAGAAAATATCAATTCTTTCGAGCGCATTTTCCTGAAAATCAATAGTAAGCTTGAATATTAAGAAATAAAATGAATCTTAAACAAAATACAGAATCTTAGATTATGCTTTAAATATCCAAATTAATAGTATTTTCGAATAGAAAGAGCAGAAAATGGATTTTTTAAAGATAATTTACATACATTCAAAAACTGCTAAATTAATCCTCCACCTCCTACCAGCGAATTATATAGTTCATATCTGTTGGCCACACCCACCAAATGATTTTAGTTTTCCAAAATTCTATTTTGCATAACCTAACTAAAATTTGATTATACTCGTACATATACGAGTATGTTTATGTGTGTTGCTCACAAGCTCCACCGTTAAGTTTCAATATATTAATCAATTGCAAGTAAATTTGTATTTTGATCCAGGTAAAGCAAACAAAAAATCAAAAAAATCTCGATCCCGCTGCATTAAATTCTATATAAGTCGAGAAACGCTACGATTTTAAAAATTTGTATTTTAAAATAATTTTGATTAATAACAGGCTATTTTGGTGTATCAGACATATTTCTTGGTTAACCACATGATGTTATATCGATTTTTGAAAATTACTCAACCCAAAATTTTGCAATCTAGGTACAAATACAGTATTTGGAATATCACGAATAAGCTCTCCGGAAATGGTTTATAACTTCAGTAATTCTTTTTTAAGGTATGAAATGAATGATAATATAACAAGGATTATATTTTTAGAAAACTATAATGATTGAAGTGAACATGATAAATTACTAAACCTAGAAGTGCAAATTCGTTTAGAGTGAAAATGTGGCTATTTTCGGGCGCATTTCCCTAGAAAATTTTAACAAAAACACATGAATGTATAGAAATAATGAATCTTTATTTATGCTTTAAATATGTAAAAAAAAAAGCATTTTAACTTTGCAATAAGTTTACTCGATTTAAAGAAATGTTATACACATCATTTGCGAACATAGTCCTCGACTCGGTAAGTTTATTTTTGCAATTTAACAAATAAGGTATGTTATTCACCTGTATTTCTTAACATTTTTTTATTTCGGTACTGAATAAATAAATGCATAAAATAAAAAAAATATTCCTTCATAATGCTGTATAGAAATCCTCGAAACCACCAAAAACGAAAATCCTTATGTCATTACTAGAAGATCGAGATTATATTTATGAATGTACCTATATGCAAGAGTACACAAGCAAGCGCACAAAAAAGAATAAATGAAACAACCGCCACCAAGTCTACCATTACTTCAGAACAGTCATATATTCTCAACATCCACCCCCAAACGTGAAAAAAGAGAAATCCTCGAAAGAACAAATTTTTCCTTCAAACCTACCAAATCAAAACCCAAAAACGAAAATTCTTGCCAAGATCGACAAGAATGAAATAAATATACCTACCTGAAGTGTACACACACACAAGCTAAATTTAAGTTAGAGCAAACTATGAAGACAAAAAAACTACCACCACTGCTTCACAACCTTCATTAATTGCAAAACAAACAAAAAACAGACAAAATACCCAAAAACTAACAACAAAAACAGGTACACTTGCGATAGTGGTGAAATGAATTTCAGTTCGATGCAACTTGAAAGCTTCATATGAAGCAAAAGCTTTTCTCGCCAAGTACAAAACATGTATGAAGTGGAGGCAATCTAGGTGGAGGCAATCTCAAATCGGGTCCTTTTTCTTTATATGAAGCGGCCTGTCTTTATTATTAGTTAGTCTATGCTTACAACTCACAACCATTCCTGTGTGCGTGTTTGTTGGCAGGAATGGAGGGGACCTACAGTTTTTTGCCGAGTCCGAACGGCTAAATGAGAAGCACTTTTTCATGACAAGTATACTCTTGGAGGATTTGTCAGTTCCTCGCAAGAGGCAGTACCTCGATTAAAACATTTCTGTTTTTAGGTGGCACGGCTGGGAATCGAACCCACACCTTCGGCATGACAGTCCTACGCACTAACCATCAAGCCACGAGGTACTACAGATGCAATATCTTGGTATTATACGGTCTTTGGTAATACATAATATCCTATCCTTATATCTAGTACCAAGTACCGTCCAACTCTAGAAGGATTAAAGAACAGCCGGAAAAAAATACATATGTGGGCTTACCTACTTTTTAATATTCTCAATAATCGTAATGCCATATTTCATAAAAATCTTGAGTGCTAATATTTTTACGAATGTGAAATTTGCCTTAAAGTGCCGAAAACGAGGCTTTCGGGCCAATACTGCAAACGACTAATTATAACAAATGGAGTGGATATGGATATATGTTGGTCAATTTTGAATAAAAAATAATTAAAGCCTTGACCCTCTACTTTATTTTATTTGAGTATGTCTTGGGCCTATTCTTGCTCCAAAAAAATGTATTCGCAATTTGTTCAAAAATTTAGAAATCTTAGGTTTTTCGATTTTTTTTGCTGATTTTTGTTTATTCTTCCTGCAAAAAAATTTTAAATAATTTTTTAAAACCATCCATTGCGTAAGAAAATTTAATTTTGAACAAAAAGTTTTACGAATTAAGTGGTCAATTTTGGCTCAATTTCCGAGTTTTACCTAACATATTGAAAAGTAGCCAGTTTGACCACGCATGGGCGAATTTAGTAGCATTGTCAGTAGGTTGTAAACATACTTATGGCCCAAACAAACTTATTCAATTGTTAAAAACCCTTGCACGTAATTGTATACCCCTCATTTTCTATTCTATCAATATTATATGTATGTATGTGTTTTGCCATGCAAAACTTCTTTCGTCTAATCAGCTTAAATTTTACAAGATTTTTACTTGCGATACACAGGTACCTAATATTTATGGCAAGTTACACATTCATAAAAAAAGTGAACTCTAGATTTTTTTTTATTTCGTTATTTTAAATTAAACCATGAACTTTCTCAGGACCACCCTAATATCCATATATATGTGTATAAAAGGTGAGTAAATAAAACAAACTGAAGATGATAAAAGGGGCTTCCTGAAAGCCAAGCCAGATACAAAATATTAGGATCATTTATAAGCCAACCAATTTTTGGGAAAAGCCATTAATATTAAGACTGAAAATCACCTTATGTTTTGTGGAGATTATTAAGCTTGTAGACTTAACAACACTTCATTTTGATGGCGAAATATGTTTGCTATCTCTCAGTTTCAGTTTTTTTTTATAATTAGTTTTTGATGAGGAAATCAATCTGGGTGAAAGTTATGTATCAGATGTTGGTAATGGTTGCTATATAAAGAACATTGTGTTGTGACTAGAACTAGACAGGTTTTTTAGCTTGAAAAAAAAAGTGGCGATAAAATATCCGCAGTTATCTATGACTTAAGGGCAGATGTATAGGTACATTTTTTAAAGATATAAGTGTGAAATGTCATCAATTTATCCGTTTGACAAATATTTGGTTTGAAATAATTCTACAAAATTGTCTGAACAAGAGAGAAAGGTAGGGGACTTGGAAAATATTTGATTTAAATAGAAACAATTTTATATAAATACTAGCTGGCCCGCCCCGGCTTCGCACGGGTGGACAATATTAAGTTGCTAACAAAATTCACATAAGAAAATATCAATAAATATTATTGTATCGGTAAAACCTGTTTTTAATTTTAATTCTGTTTAATTAGTCTCATTAAGATCTGATTTTTCAATCATGAATTTAACTGTCAAAAGCATAAACAGGAATAAATGTCAATGCTACGTTTCAACCAAATACTGAACTGAGAATTTATAAGATTGACTTCAAATCTTCTTTAAATCTAAAAGATTAACCATACATATTTATTTCGTAAATCTTAAAGATTAAGAAAACAATCTTATTTAGAAGATTAGATATAAATCTTGTTAAATCTCACTTGGACAAATAGTTTTACAAAGCGAAAAAGAACGTATTCTTAAACAGTATTGAAGGATTCCTTGGATGCTGAATTCAGTTTGTCATTGTTTGACACAAATGAAACAATAGGCATCTTCAGGCAAATAAGAGGTCTGATCCTTAACTTTGGGTTTCTGTGATTTTTAGTCCAAACTTGTGTCAAACATTTTTTTATATGAACTTTGACACAACTTTGGGCTAAAATGCGCAGAAAATCACATAAATTCAAAGTACAGAAACAGACCTAAGATCTCAATGCCCTCAGTAGCCTCAGTCTCTTGAACAGGATTTTGTTGTTGTCAAATTACTGAGGAAACAATTATTGGATTCGCTTGCTCACTTTTTGATGGATAAAATTAACTGAAAAGCCCTCCGAGAACGCGTTTTCCTGAGCATGCCTACTTTATCCCACTTCATAACAAAAAATGAAATACATATCATTTCCATTTTGAAAGGTTCTGTCAGTAAATCCTTTTAAATCTTTCTGTACCGTGGGAAACACTTAATAGATTGATCTAAGCTGAGATGAACCTTTAGTGGAAACATAGCATTAAAAGTAAAGTGAATTAGCCATACCAAGGTCGTGCGATTCGACCCTTTTGACTTTTTCTTGTGTGGCTTTCTGGTATCACAAGTCTATGCAATTAAGCCAGCGTAAGTCAATCCATTGCTAAAATTCAGCCAGATCCATGCACCAAATTAATTTTAATTTGGACCTCTATGTTCCATTCCATCGGACGAAGTACCAGTGATACCACTTTACTTCAATTGAAGTAGATCTACTTCTTTTTTTCTTATTTTTTTTAAATCTACTTCCTACTTCGCACCATCACTGAAATATGGGAATCTACTTCATTTTAAAATTCTCTGTTTCAACCTACTTCAATTTTACAAAAAAAAGCCAAATCTACTTCCTTTTCCTTTATTTCATTGAATTTGCAGTAAGTGCAGCCATATTGTGTTTTTACCATGCAAATTGTGGCGTAGTTTTGATTTTTTCCCTACTTTATGTAGATTTGCGACTAAAATTTCCTGACGTATCATGCTTGGTAAGCACCTTTTTGAGAACAAATTGACTGGACTAAGTGGTGTTTACTGTTAGGAGTAAACAATAGATTTGCAAAAAAATTTATACTTGAACCAGGTGCTGTTAGGTTTTGAAGTGAAACAAATAAAATTTACTGTCGAAAAAAGCAATTTGTTTTATAATTTCAGCTATATTGAAATATACATATAAGTATGTTGATTGAAGTCTGAGAGAATAACATTTTAGTTTTTGGTTTTTTTTAGTTCAATTTAATTAAATTTAATCAAAATATATACTCCAAGAGCCAGAACAAAAGAGAAGGTTCTTAATGCAATTATTTACTGAACTGATTTTCTTGATGGAATATGTTCAGGGGTGTCCCCAGAATATAAATCCAAGTTGGCGGGACTGGGGAGCGCGAGCGTCAGCCACCATCTTGAAAAACGCGTTTTATCAAATATCTCGTGAGCCGTGCGTCGTAAGAATATAATAGTATTTTTTTAGAGTAAATACTCCATTATTTTGTTTGATTTTTCTTTAAAAAAAATTGTAAATTTTTTCCAAGTTGATTGTTTTCAAAAATTCATTGACTTTAAAATAAGACTTCTCAAAAAATTTTCGCAACAACAACATGACTTAGAAAAATAAACAAAAGAATGGAATATTAGCTTTCAAAAAAGATTACTATTATATTCGAACGATGCACGGTTCAAGAGATATATGATAAGACGCGTTTTCCCAGATGGCGTCTGACGCTCGTGCTTCTCAGTCCGCCAAATTGAATTTATATTCAGGGGACACCCCTGAACATATTCCATCAAGAAAATCAGTTCAGGAATAAATTGCAAGAAAAAAGTACCCGGCTCTTGGCCTAATAAATGTACATATGTACAAAAAAAAGTAAATTTTGAAATCTACTTCGATTTTTCTCAATCTACTTCACATTTTTCTTCAAAACTACTTCGACTTTTTTTTCGGAAGTGGTAACGCTGCGAAGTACCATTCTTAATGGCATTGGCATACATACATATGTACATAATGTATTTGTGCCTGGGCCTTTCAAATAAAAAAGAATTTAATTCATACATACATACATACCTCACTAACAGCTTGTTTTATTCCCTTTTAATTTCGACCTGTCCTTATGGACAACCTTCATTATTATTAATCCTTATATGTATTAACGGCGTCAAAAATGGTTTCTGATGGTCAAACGATCATTTCCGATAGTAAAAGAATTTTCTTTGTAATTTTCATTTGCAGGGGATTTAGCACTGTTGCAGTTTGGAAACCAATCGTACATACGTTATTTCTATGGTGCTATTCAACTGCTCTTCACTTCATTAGTTAATTATATTGAAATGTTCTGCTTTCTTCGTGTGTTTCGACCTTAGATATTTTGTTTGAATCTTGACAATCACTATTCAACCCATGTATGTATATTTACTGACATAAACTACAAAGCTTGTTTTCAAGTTAAACTTTTTTTTTTCAAATACAAAACATTACTTTTTTTTTTTATGATAAAAGTGCAGCGCCACTAATTTAAAATTTCTCAAATTAGATTTTAAACCTTGCCAGTCATTTTTCTCATGTAACCCAAAAATTTGAGCTCAATCTGTCGTGTAGTTCCCGAGTCTATAGGTCATACAGAGACAAACATTCATTTTTATATATATACATAGATAACTAGCAGCAGATAAGAGTCCCGACTTTGCCATTTGTTATTTGATTTGTAATAAATTTTGTATGCCCTTTTTATATCGAATTGAGTCTAAACGGGTGAGGTACCGATTTGCTTAAAATTTCAACTTTTTTGCCATGAGGTATCTTAATAGCAACCTTTTATATTGTAAGCGAAAATAATATGTTAGAGATATATATGACGCTTGTTCTTTCAGCCGTGTAAGCATAAAGCATACCTAAGCTGTTGGTGTTCATGTGTTTTTAAACAAATCGGAAAGCTCTCAATAAATTCTCTCATAGCCAAAATTCACTTTGCATAGTGTAGATGTAGATTTACATAAATGTGACGTTTAAAAAAAAAACACTTGAATAACCATTAAGTCCAGATGATGCTCTGGATCCTGTCCTGAATAAGCGCAGTCAGCAAAAAGCATTATCTGTTCGCACAGTTCAGAATATTTAAAATTATGATTTTTTTTTCGTCGTTTACCGTTCAACTTTTTTTTGACAAACAAAAATTTGCTCTCCCTGAACAGAAACACATAGGAAAAAATAATAATGCTCCTGTCCTATAGCTCCAACAACGTGACATTTGGAATTTGGATGATTGCAATTTTGTCACGTTTTTAGTAAGGAGATAATTGAAAAGTATTTTAGGCAGAAGCAGTGTATATGACCTGTGAATTTCTTAGGATGTTTACAGCCCAATGTATTGTTATTGTATTTGGGTAATGGGTTAGATACAGCACACAGATTTAAGCTTAATAATAAACAAGAAAATGATATGTATTTTCAAATTCAATTACATAAAATATTATAATATTATGCTTACGATGGAATGTCACGTCAGCCACCTCATCCCTTAAAAGAATAGCAATAAAGTGAAACACATGAAATACATGTGTGTACAACCATAGACTAACTAATAATAAAGACAGGCCGCTTCATATAAAGAAAAAGGACCCGATTTGAGATTGCCTCCACCGAGATTGCCTCCACTTCATACATGTTGTGTACTTGGCGAGAAAAGCTTTTGCTTCATATGAAGCTTTCAAGTTGCATCGAACTGAACTTCATTTCACCACTATCGCAAGTGTACCTGTTTTTGTTGTTGGTTTTTGGGTATTTTGTCTGTTGTTTTTTTTTGCAATTAATGAAGGTTGTGAAGCAGTGGTGGTAGTTTTTTTGTCTTCACTCTAACTTAAATTTTGCTTGTGTGTGTGTACACTTCAGGTAGGTATATTTCATTCTTGTCGATCTTGGCAAGAATTTTCGTTTTTGGGTTTTGGTAGGTTTGAAGGAAAAATGTGCTATTTCGAGGATTTCTCTTTTTTCACGTTTGGGGGTGGATGTTGAGAATATATGACTGTTCTGAAGCAATGGTAGACTTGGTGGCGGTTGTTTCATTTATCCTTTTTTGTGCGCTTGCTTGTGTACTCTTGCATATAGGTACAATCATAAATATAATCTCGATCTTCTAGTAATGACATAAGGATTTTCGTTTTTGGTGGTTTCGAGGATTTCTATACAGCATTATGAAGGAATATTTTTTTTATTTTATGCATTTAATTATTCAGTACCGAAATAAAAAAATGTTAAGAAATACAGGTGAATAACATACCTTATTTGTTTAATTGCAAAAATAAACTTACCGAGTCGAGGAGTATGTTCGCAAATGATGTGTATAACATCCCTTTAAATCGAGTAAACTTATTGTAAAGTTAAAATGCTATTTTTTTTTACATATTTAAAGCATAAATAAAGATTCATTATTTCTATACATTCATGCTTTTTTTTTAATTTTCTAGGGAAATGCCCCCTGAAAATAGCCATATTTTCACTCTAAACGAATTTGCACTTCTCATAGTAATTTATCATGTGCACTTCAATCATTATAATTTTCTAAAAATATAATCCTTGTTATATTATCATTCATTTCATACCTCAAAAAAGAATTACTGAAGTTATAAAGCATTTCCAGAGAGCTTATTCGTGATATTCCAAATCCTGTATTTGTACCTAGTTTGCAAAATTTTGGGTTGAGTAATTTTCAAAAATCGATATAACATCATGTGGTTGACCTAGAAATATGTCTGATACACCAAAATAACCTGTTATTAATCAAAACCAACCTTATTCTTGACTTTTTTGTAGTTTATTTTTTTTTGTTGCATTTTTAAATTTTTTTTGAGTTTTAATTTTTTTGCGGCATTATTTTTCTGATTAATTTCAAGATTGCTAAGTGGTTTTAATTTTCTTATATTTTTAATTCAGTTAAATTTATAATTTACATGTTCCTTAAAATTACTGTTTGTTGAATGAGCAATTGCTTTGAACAAAAAGGTCTCAAATTTTAAAGGTATGTTCATTATGTACCAGTATGTTCATTTTCGTTTTTTCACTTTTTTTTTGGAAAATAAGCAAAAAGCAATGGTTGCTCTCATTTCAATTCAGCTGGAGTAACCATTCTTTTATTAATGCACCATTTATTTATGCATTTTTTTATTTTTTTTCATTTTTGTTATTTTTTTTATTTTTTTACGTTTTTATTTTGTTTTATTTTTTTACAGTTTTAATTTTTGAGGTTCTGAATATTTTTATTTTATGTCTTAAGTGTTTTTTTTTTCTTTTTTTATTAGTTTTAGTTCTTCAATTCTGTTTCCATAGTTATACTCGTGCCTATATTTTGTTTTGTATTTTTTTTTTTTAAGTGTTAAAATTTTTAAAAAATAATATTTAAGCATTTGAGCTTCTCATGACTTTTAATTTCAACTCAAATTTTTATTCTATAAAAACGATAAATTCGATGAAATTTTATTCTTATATCATTTATATTTTTATAAAAGTTGTAATAGTTCCAATGAATATGAAATTATTGTATGATCTGTAACTTGGTTTATAGAGAAAATATCAATTCTTTCGAGCGCATTTTCCTGAAAATCAATAGTAAGCTTGAATATTAAGAAATAAAATGAATCTTAAACAAAATACAGAATCTTAGATTATGCTTTAAATATCCAAATTAATAGTATTTTCGAATAGAAAGAGCAGAAAATGGATTTTTTAAAGATAATTTACATACATTCAAAAACTGCTAAATTAATCCTCCACCTCCTACCAGCGAATTATATAGTTCATATCTGTTGGCCACACCCACCAAATGATTTTAGTTTTCCAAAATTCTATTTTGCATAACCTAACTAAAATTTGATTATACTCGTACATATACGAGTATGTTTATGTGTGTTGCTCACAAGCTCCACCGTTAAGTTTCAATATATTAATCAATTGCAAGTAAATTTGTATTTTGATCCAGGTAAAGCAAACAAAAAATCAAAAAAATCTCGATCCCGCTGCATTAAATTCTATATAAGTCGAGAAACGCTACGATTTTAAAAATTTGTATTTTAAAATAATTTTGATTAATAACAGGCTATTTTGGTGTATCAGACATATTTCTTGGTTAACCACATGATGTTATATCGATTTTTGAAAATTACTCAACCCAAAATTTTGCAATCTAGGTACAAATACAGTATTTGGAATATCACGAATAAGCTCTCCGGAAATGGTTTATAACTTCAGTAATTCTTTTTTAAGGTATGAAATGAATGATAATATAACAAGGATTATATTTTTAGAAAACTATAATGATTGAAGTGAACATGATAAATTACTAAACCTAGAAGTGCAAATTCGTTTAGAGTGAAAATGTGGCTATTTTCGGGCGCATTTCCCTAGAAAATTTTAACAAAAACACATGAATGTATAGAAATAATGAATCTTTATTTATGCTTTAAATATGTAAAAAAAAAAGCATTTTAACTTTGCAATAAGTTTACTCGATTTAAAGAAATGTTATACACATCATTTGCGAACATACTCCTCGACTCGGTAAGTTTATTTTTGCAATTTAACAAATAAGGTATGTTATTCACCTGTATTTCTTAACATTTTTTTATTTCGGTACTGAATAAATAAATGCATAAAATAAAAAAAATATTCCTTCATAATGCTGTATAGAAATCCTCGAAACCACCAAAAACGAAAATCCTTATGTCATTACTAGAAGATCGAGATTATATTTATGAATGTACCTATATGCAAGAGTACACAAGCAAGCGCACAAAAAAGAATAAATGAAACAACCGCCACCAAGTCTACCATTACTTCAGAACAGTCATATATTCTCAACATCCACCCCCAAACGTGAAAAAAGAGAAATCCTCGAAAGAACAAATTTTTCCTTCAAACCTACCAAATCAAAACCCAAAAACGAAAATTCTTGCCAAGATCGACAAGAATGAAATAAATATACCTACCTGAAGTGTACACACACACAAGCTAAATTTAAGTTAGAGCAAACTATGAAGACAAAAAAACTACCACCACTGCTTCACAACCTTCATTAATTGCAAAACAAACAAAAAACAGACAAAATACCCAAAAACTAACAACAAAAACAGGTACACTTGCGATAGTGGTGAAATGAATTTCAGTTCGATGCAACTTGAAAGCTTCATATGAAGCAAAAGCTTTTCTCGCCAAGTACAAAACATGTATGAAGTGGAGGCAATCTAGGTGGAGGCAATCTCAAATCGGGTCCTTTTTCTTTATATGAAGCGGCCTGTCTTTATTATTAGTTAGTCTATGGTACAACATATCCCAAATCTTGGAGAACTCTGGTTGATTGGTATTAAAGAAACTCTTATGTCATTAATTATCTTCTGAATAAATCGGCAAATGAGGGAAATAAAGGTCCGAACCGAAACCTGCATGGATAATCGGTGGAACATCGTGGTAGAATCGTGGTCGGTGCTGAGGATATGGAAAAATCATTCCTGCAAATAATTATACAACCGCGATGACAAACCAAGCTCCGCTACCATTCAGATTCCACCATTCAACCTGGACGACGACGACATGTAGGCCAACAATTTCGTCCACCCGATCTCGACGAAGTAAAGATAGCTACATCTAAACTTAAGTTCAATAAAGCTGCTGGAGCTGATGGGCCTGTGGCTGAGCTATTCAAAGCAGCTGGTGATAAATTAGTTAGGAGTGTGCACCAGCTCATCTGTAAAATATAGTCGGAGAGAAGCATATGGCCGATGTATGGAACTTCAACATTGTTTGCTCGATCCTAAAGAAAGGCGATCCTCTGGACTGCACCAACTACAGAGTAATTAGTCTTCTTAAAATCGCCTTCAAGATCTTCTCTGCTGTACTTTGGTACTTAGAACCTGATAAGTCCATGTCAGTTTGGCTGATATCATCGATCAAATATTCGCACAACGGCAGGTCTTGGAAAAAACCCACGAGTTTCAAATCGATACCCACCATCTTTTCATCGATTTCAAGGCCGCGAATGACAGCATCTATATGGACGAGCTATATAGTGCAGGATGACGATGGAGAATACACGCAGCTCCATTAAGGTCCTCAAAGACCTCTCCGATAGCTTTGAACTTTGATATCAAAAAAAGTTATAGGTAACGCGATGCGCTGTCATTTGACTTGCGACTCCTTCAACATCGTTCTTGATAGAATAGTGCAAATCTCTCATGTCCTTCCAATTACTCACTTACGCTGACGACATTGACATAATCGGACGAACAAAGCGTGGTATCAGTGGTGCTTTCGTGAGTCTTGAAAAAAAAGCCAAGAAACTGGGCTTAGCGGTGAATGAAAGCAAAATGAAATATTATGCTGTCAAAAAGAAAAGACACCCAACACCGACGTCTATAGAACGTCACTATAGACAAGACAGCTATACTTTTGAGGTGGTCAGAGACTTTGTCTAACAAGGATCCGCTATAAACAAAGCCAACGACCCCAGTGCTGGGATCAAATGAAGAATGACTCTGTTTTGATCGCTGTTTCCTCAGGCTAAGAAGGCAATTTGATCAAAACCCTCTCTCGAGCAACTAAACTGCCCTGTATAAGACGCTTATCATTCCGGTCCAGATGTATGGTTTAGAGGCATGGACACTATTTACGGTGGATGAGAACGCGTTAGGCTGTTTTGAGAGGAAAATTCTCCGGGTGATTTTTGGTCCCATCTGCATAGATGGGGAATAGAGAAAAAGATACAACGAACTATACGGGCTGTACAGTGACACCGACCAAGCTACAAAGGTGAAAAGAAAACGACTGAGATGGCTGGGTCATCCAAGAGCGAATGGACATCAATGGTCCGGCCTAAAAAGTCCTAGAATCCATCGCCAACCTCATGGGATGGCGCAGTAGAGCCACCTCTTTTAAAAAGTAAGAGATGGCGCACGCAAGTGGAAGAGGATCTCAACCAACTTGACGTGCGAAACTGAGGCAGCTTATAGCTAGAAACCAAGCAGGCAGGAAGAAGCTTGTTGGTTGAGGCCACTTTAAGTACCTAAGTAAGTTAGTATGCACCTCTTTAAAATCCCACGGGTGTAGCGCTGTCTAGAGTTGGATTTGAAAATACAGCTCTAAGTTAGCGGTCAAGCACTGCATCCACTACACCATTGCCACTCAATTCAAAGAGGAAAAAATTTCAGTGGTCGTTTTTTCCATTTATTTCATTTTCGCGGAACTTATAGCACTGCACCGTAATTATTTAGTACAGTGACCTCTAAAATGTCTTGTCGCTTATGCTCATATCTGGAGAAAAATCCGTAAAAACGGAGTCCATTAAATCTGCTCTGGAAGAGGTTGGGGTTGAGTCTGCCATTGTGGACTGGATTTATACCATGCTCAATGGTAGAATCATAAGCTCGCAACTTGGAGATACGATTGTTGAGACACAGTAACAAGAGGCACTCCACAGGGAGGGGTGATTTCGCCTCTTCTTTGGGTCCTGGTTGTTAACAAAATTCTTACAAGATTTAGGAATCAGGGCATTAAAATCGTGGCCTATGCAGACGACATAGTTATTTTGATATCGGGTAAGTACCTTACCACCATCAAAGATATTATGGAATCCGCACTCAAAGAACTATCTTCGTGGGCAGTACAAAACGGTCTTGGGGTTAACCCTTCAAAAACTGAGCTAGTAAAAAGAAATTAGAGGACTTTACTCCTCCAAGGCTTAATGACATTCCTTTGAAACTTTCCAAAGAAGCTAAATATCTTTGCGTAATCCTTGATTCCAAGCTAACATGGAAACAGAACACAGAGGAAAGAATGAAAAGAGCACTATGCGCTTTCTATACATGCAAGAAAACCTTCGGTACACGGTGGGGTATGCGACCGCACGTCATCCAGTGGATGTACACGGCGATTGTTCGTCCCATACTAACCTATGGTTCTATCGTTTGGTGGAAGGCTGTTGAAAAAGTAAGCTATCTCAAAAACCTGAACAAGGTACAGAGACTAGCCTGTATAGGAACAACGGGGGCTCAGACGTCTACTCCACAAGCAGGGTTGGAAATTATTTTAAATCTTCCGGCACTTGACGAGTACATAAGATGCACAGCAGCCAAGAGCGCACTTCGACTCAAAAAACTGGGCTCTTGGAAGCAAAGCACCTATGGTCATGGGTCTATCCTCCAGATGTATGACACAGTGGCCGCACTTGATGTGACGACTGACTACATACCACCTTTTATAGATTTTAATAAACACTTCTCTATTTTAATACCCCAAAGGCATGGCTGGGAACCCAACTCACTAACCAGGGAACAGGGTATCTCATTCTACACCGATGGGTCTAAAATGGAAGAAGGAACGGGAGTTGGGGTGTTTTGTGAAGCTCTGAATATTAGATATTCGTATAAACTCCCAGATGAGTGTAGTGTCTTTCAGGCTGAGATTTACGCTATTGAAAAAGCGGCAGAAATGGTACAAACGAAGAAACTGAACTCGTCGGAGATCACATTTTTCGTTGACGGCCAAGCTGCTATCAAAGCTTTAGCCAGTGAGACTATAAGATCCAAAACTGTAGCAAAATGCCGAGGCAAACTGAATGATATTTGTGACACTAACCGAGTCAAACTCTGCTGGGTTCCTGGACATAGTGATATAGAAGGGAACGATATAGCAGATGAACTGGCAAGGAAAGGGTCAGTATCAAATAGAAACAGTAGTAGCCAATAAGATATGGGACTTAACATCCCGGTCGGCGTGATTAGAACGAAAATAGACCTAATAACAAAAGAGCAAATCAAAAAATCCTGGAGGACTAGGAACGACTGTGTTATCTCTAGAAGTTTATGGCCTAGAATTAATGAAAAGGAATCTCGGTATATTTTATCACTGAGTAAAAATAATATTAGAATCTTGATAGGTGTACTAACGGGCCATTGCGCCATTGGCACAATGGCCATCAGACTAGGTGTATTTGCACCCGATTTCTGCAGGAGCTGTCAAGACGTAGAGGAAATAGAAACCATTAAACACCTGCTCTGTGATTGTCCAAACCAGGGTTACCGCTGAGAATTTTTGAAAGGTCGCAAACAAGTCGCACTCAAGAAAAAAGGTCGCACACACAGAAAAAAAACGAGGTAAGATCAACAAAAACAATAATGACTCAACATATTTTGCCCAATGTTTTTGCTCCAATGAGCATTCGTTTTATTTTAACATGACTTCTGTATAAGAGAAATCAATATTACATCATGTTGAAATGACATTGTTTTTATAGTTGAATCAATATGTTTTAATTTTGAAGTAATATAAAAAAACCTGCAAATAAAAATGGAATCCATAGCAAATGAATGCTATACAATACGATTTCATGTATTTAGAAGTACCGCGATCATCATGTTGAATCGCCATGACCATCATATTAAATCTTCACTACCATCATGTTTAATCATTATTATCATCATGTTAAGCCATTTCTATTATCATGTTGAATCACCATGGTCTGAAAGTATAGGAATAGGAATTCATTATATATTTATTTTATTTTAAAAATACTTTGTGATACTTACTGAGTTTTGAACTGGGAACCTTCCGCACACGGAGATAGCACTCATCCACTGGGCCAATTCGCTACGCAAAAAACTAGTGCCAAACGTCAACTTGAGGTACTTTGACTTGGAATTAATATGTGAATCATTTTATTTTAAAATAATAGAGCGGAGTGACTAAATATAATTCAAGTTAAAAGTTTAAATGAGCTCAACTCCTTATTGCGTTTCGTCCAGGTACGATAGTTGGGCTCATCAGTTAGATGACTATCGTACCCTTCTAAGACGCAATTTTGTATCGATGTTTACCGACTAATATAAAAACTCAGCATTCAAAATACTGATAATTTTATAATTCTAAGGGAATTTCTTTAAATTCAGACACTTCATTTCAATGCCAACTATCGCACCTGGGCGAAACACTATATGGAGTTGTGCTCAATTGAACTTTTAACTTGAATCATTTTATTTTAATTCTATTTCAATGCTAAAATGTGTTCAATCATGTTATTTCAACAGGGTCTCACACATGAATTAATTTGTAAATGAAACCTTAATGATTTAATAATATTTCCCTTTGAATACAAAACATGTTGAACACGGAAAGAATTGAAAAATCACCAATTGAAAAATTTGCAGTTGCAATTTACGAATCATGTTTAATTCGTAAATCAAGACATTTTAATCCCAAATTAATACAAAAACTGCTAATTTAACAGTCAAAACGTAGGTAGCAATTTACAAAATTTGTTTCTTCGTGATTTGCAATTAAAATCCATGATTCAAGTTTATACTTTTCATAGCAAAATACAACTGTTTTGGCGTAATTTACTCTCCAAAAGCATAATTTCACAAACAGCATTTAAAAATAATGATTTGCGATAAATATTTAGTAATTAACATTGCACAATCACTGAATTACGTTTTTTTTATCGTTATTTGCAACTCCATGAGAATATTTGCAAATCACCAACAAAAAATTCCTAAATCACGACTTTCTTGTCGCAATTTACTTCTCGAAGAAATAAAGCACCACAACATGGCAGGTATCTAATCATCAATGTGTGACACCAACGCTCTGTAATGCAAATTGGCCTGGTGGTTGCATGCTCGCTCCGCAACCAGAGGATTGCGAGTTCAAATCCAAGTAGAGTCAAGCGTAAAGTATTTATTTCAAATAAATTAAATTAAATGTGTATACCTGCAAAATGAAGGGTAGAGCAGGATTGATCTTTCCAAGTGGCAATATCACGAAATAAAAGTGGTGATCACAAATCTTTTTTGCAAATTTACAAATTGTGCGATTGAGGAATATTTTGATCAAATTGCGATTTGTTGTTCGCAATTTTTGTTTTCTCTCGATAGCATAATTGATACTTAAAGAGGGTTGATGTACGATTTTTGAGTATCAATATCTTCTTTTTCTCAGTTTTGCAAATTACAAACAAATAGTCGTAAATTACGAAATCCAGAGCCAAGGTATAAATCGGGATTCATTTTTCGTAATTTGCAGCTCATTTTTCGTGATATGATCTAAGAATTCTTTCCGTGAATCAAAATAAAAACAATGTTTGAGTGTATGTCTGGTTATTTTTACATCAAAACGCTTTTTTTGACATGAATTTCTTTTAACTTGGAATTTATATACGAATAATTTCATTTTAACACAACTTCAAAGTTAAAACAAAGCGAAAACTGAATAATTTTAAATAAAATTCCTGTTTACTTGTTTTCAATTTTAAATTAACAGGACTAAGTCATAAATTAATGTTTTGAAATGTTAAAATAAAATGAAAACGTATTAAATCGAAATGAAATCCAATGATTGAAAAATTCATCCTTTTTATCGAAATAAATAATTCGTCATGTTGATTTTACATTACGTTTTTTTTCTGTGTGCAAAACACAATAATTGAAAAAAGTTGCACTTTTATCCAAAAGGTCGCATTTCGAAAATAAAAAGTCGCACAACCATATTTTTATATTTGAACAACAAAAACAATTGATATTATTTTCGGAACACTTTTTTATTAAAAACAAAACCCATAAATACTTAAAAACTATAAATTGCATTCTTCATTTTAAAAACTTATAGCTAGACCTATAGGCGTTCGGAATAGTAATAAAAATGATGATAACGAAAGTAATAATCTTGATTTCAGAATCCAACCTGAGTGAGCTGCAGAGGGAATCTGATTCAAATATCGTCGTCGTTCAGTGAAAACTCCCTTAGTCCATTTTTATTTATTTTGAGATATCGGTAACTTTTTATGGATTTGTACTAACCAGAATTCGAAAATGTTTGATTTTGGGAATTTTTTAATTTATAAATAGGCCAACATAAGATTTAGAGACCTTTTACAGAACTAAAATGCTTATACTTTAATAAATATATCGTATTTTCGAAAGGTTTCTCGGTTTCGAAAGAAATGGACTCAGGGAGTTTTGATAGAACGACAACGATATGACATTCGGTTCAAAGTAAAAATGTCAAAATTGAGCCTGATTCCCTCCGAAGCTCATTCGAAGGATTCAGCTGTAATCAGGGCGAATAACAAAAGTTGATATTGACTAATTTTGTATAGTTAGTTTCTCGATGTATCTAACTTTTATAGGGATGGGTAAATATGTTAGTAACTAGTAACAGTTATTAGCCTCTTACCGAAAATCAGGAATAATTGCTATTGAAATTAGAAAACTATAAGATAACTCAGTTTTTATTAAATTCACGATATATTTTAGTAAATTTTTATATGCGTTTAAAAATTTGGTTCTGATGATTCTGCTTAATATGTAGGTAAAATTTTCATTCAAAATCGAATTGCAGCAGTAAAAAGGTGTTAGTGTTTTGTTACTGATATTGCTTAAGTGTGATTCTGCTTAAAGTAATTTCAATGTAATCGTAAAAATTAAAAATATGAGAATTATACTTAAGCAAAGTCAAAAACAAAACTGTTACGCCTTTTGCTGCTACAATCAGATATCGATTCTAAATGGTAAAATTCAAATGACAAAGTCAGGATCACACTTAAGCAAAATCAGTACTAAAATGGTTATGAATGTTGCTGCTGCAAGGAGATTTAACATGATAACATTGAAATCATTATTAAGCAGAATAGTTAACAGCTAAGAAAAATTATTTTACAGGAGACGCCAGTTGAAGTAGTGGAACAATTTAACTACCTTGGCATTATTGTTTCTGCAAACGGTGGTACGGATCTGGACGTTAAAAGTAGAATAAATAAAGCTCGTGCTGCCTTCGGTACTCTGTCCCCAATTTGGAAATCCAGTCAAATCTCCTTACGCACTAAGTTGAGATTCTTCGAATCCAATGTCAAATCCGTGCTGTTATATGCTTGTGAAACCTGGAAAGTCACGTCTACCATTTCGAAGAAATTGCAGGCTTTTGTGAATCGCTGTCTTCGCCACATCCTAAAGATTCGCTGGCCACAAATAATATCAAATGAGGAATTGTGGCGCAGGACAAGTCAAGAGCGGCTGGACGTCGACATTAGAAACCGTAAATGGCGTTGGATTGGTCACACACTGAGGAAACCAAACGATGAAATTGCAAAGCAGTCCTTTGAATGGAATCCTCAGGGTGCATGGCGGGTTGGAAGACCAAGAACAACATGGAAATCAACTGTCTTAGCGGAAGCAGAATCCCAGAGAAAGACGTGGCCACAGCTTAAGTACCTTGCAGCAGACCGTGAAGGATGGAGACGTTTTGTTGACGCCCTATGCCCAGCCGGGGTTACAGGACACGATGATGATGAAGAAAAATCAGTCTATTTTAAGTTTTGTTTTGTTTATTTTGACTCCTCAATGAGTGTTATGGTTAGGACTTCATTTTTATCACCAAAAACATAGACATAATAATTAAGTCATCAGCTTTTATTGGCATTAAAATTATCACTGATTTTGCTTTACAATACTTACAATGATATATGAGGAGTTTAGGAACAAAATATGAAATTTTCACTTTTGATACTTTTTTCTTTTGTTTTTTAATCGGGTCCAAAACCCTAAATTTTATTGATTGCCAAGGAGATTAAGTCAAGAATAATAACAAGTATCAACGAAAATTCAACTAGAAAAGGCACTCTCGGAACAAAAGATTTCATACACAAAATATAAACTATTTACTTGGCTTTGAATCAAATTGAGTTTCAAAAATTGATATTTTTCCTTGCAATATTTTGGTTTTATATCAAAAGGTGACATTTTTAAAATATTTTTTAAAATAAAAGCTGTATCCCAAAACCGACGGCAAAACTAATAAATACAACAAATATAGTCTGTCTGCTTAACCGATGCATACAAAGAAAACAGAAATCTGAAAAACTGGGCATCAGGCATACCTTAATTTTGTTTTTCTCAATTTCTGAAAAAAAAAAATGAAAAAGTAAAAATATCACCTTTTTTATAATATAAGTGCTATAAACAGGTATCTTAATTTCTACATATATTTTAACGACGACGGTTTTCACGCAACTTTTATTTCATTAATAGGTAGCTATAGCTGTTATTGAAGAATAGTAATACTAATAATATTAGTAAAAGATATTGCAAACTATTAGTTTAGTATTTAGCCCATCACTCAACTGGCGTTCTAATCTTCCAATTTCGAGTTCCCCTACTTCATTTAAATTTCAATCAAGCGTAAGCCAAGCCCCAAGGCGCTTCGTTTTCGTTTCAAAGGAAATGGAAAAAGAATAGTTGAATGAAAGTTGATTGAAATATTGTTTCTGTTCCGTTTGTTCCAATTTAAATGGGCAAGTTTGAGAAACCTGTGTTTTTGATATTTTAAATTAAAAAAAAGTCGCACAGAGAAAAAGGTCGCCCTGATTAAAAGGTCGTCGTTTAGTCGCACGGACCCAAAAAAGGTCGCAAAGTGCGACTAAAGTCGCCCAGCGGTAACGTTGGTCCAAACCTCCAAACAAATCGACTCCGTTATTTTGGAAACAGGTTTTTTGAAGAACTGGAAGATCTAGCGCAGGTCTCAATGGCAAACATGAGAAAATTCATAGAAAGCACAGGCTGGTTCGCAAACGATCCAGTCTATGTGAACCATTAGTTTGGGTGCATCTCTGCCTTCTTTTATAAGGGGATCACAATGGACCAATAGGCCCCCGTGTACGCAACAGCCTCTGTGCTGTGCACGCCCCTCTTAACCTAACCTAACCTAACCTATGCTCATATCATATGTATCATTAGGGTGATCGTTATGTTGTTTTTTTTTTTTTTTGGATGGCTTAATCAATTCCGAATGAAGAAAAAAATAGTTTCTATTTTTTTCAGATTTTTATTTTCATCCCCTATAGTCACTGTGTGGGTTAATAATTTAATTACCTGTTTTTAATACTTAGCGTAAAGTGTTCCAAAAAATTCAGAGCATGTACATTGGAAGTAGACAAGAAAAAATCCGACGGGGTGGGGGTAATATTTCCAAAAGCTTGGACAGGAGGGACAATCTTATAAAAAAATTAAATAAAACAGAAAAAAATTAATAAAAAAACAGCATCAAAACTAAGAGTATTGTTTTGTAGCTTGTTGGAGAGCCAGAAGTCTATTATTATGGTTGATTTTCAAATACCAGAATAATTGAAAGTAGGACATAAACATATAAAACCACCATCAAACAAAGCTATAGCTATATGAAAAAAAAACAACATTATTTCGAATTAAAACAAACAATTATTTATGAATAGATTTTAGTCTATCATCTGCAGATTTTGGTTTTTGGTAACGTTGGGCGAAGTTTTTTTTAAGTATAACCACGTTTTTAAAGGCACTTTGAGCGTTCTACCATTGTATATAAATTCTATAGTATTCTCATGAAGAAAAAAAGCTCGTGGCCATCTATGCGTCCAAATGTAATACTAATTTTTGTTAAGGGATCTCGGTAAGGCGATCACAGCGAACCTATCGACCAAATGTCTGCCTACAAAATCGTGTTTCATGAGAATACTATAGATTGGATATACAATGGTTCTACTTTCATAGATACCCAGAAGAGATTGCTGGCATACCCAATAATAATAATAAAAAATTCAAGAACCAAGGATATTTGCAATTCATCATCTGGTAATTGTAATCGAAGATATAATCAGGTATGGATAATACTTAAACTGAATTTTGTAAACGAATGCATACATAACCTATTATTTGTTTGGTACGTATATGGTTGCCTACAATATACCTACGTATTAGTAGAAATTTAATGAGTTAAAGACAGAAATTTAAACATGTTTTGTTAGTCAAAAACTGTTTATTCAAACGATCAAGTCATCCAAAACTGTTTTCTTAGAAATCCTAACAACAACCTAAGAACTAACTTTCTCTAGCGAATATTTTTAATTATTATTAAACGGCCCCCAAGTGCTATTTAAAAAAGTCTTTATTTTTAATTACCTCCGAAGCTATACCTATACAGATAACTATATAAAATTTTTGTTTTGTGAAAACTACTTTGCATTCCAAGAATTACATCACGTAACCTTCACAAAAGTGTATTCGCTTACTTACGTACCTACGTGTCAAGAGGTGATGATGATAACCATTCGGGATTAAACCAACGTGTGCAGCTTTAATTTTTCTCTCGAGAATTGAAACTAAACTATGATGAACATCCACGCAACAATAATGATGCAGCCCCAGCAACGCATGAATAATTAAATACAACCTCCATTAATTTATTTTATTACAAAAAAATATCTTGATGGAAAACTTACATTAAAATATAAATTTTCAAGCACGAAACTTGAACTAAAATATATATTTTAATGACGACGGGTCGGTGGGTATCAATTTAATTATGAACTCAAAATGTTGCTGGAAATTGTAGACGAGTGTATTTTTTTTTATTTAATAACCACCCTCATAAACGTATAAGAACCTCACACTTGTAGTAGCACAATATCTACCTATTAGGAGCAGAAATATTGTGAAAAAAGAGCTTTTTAAGTACTTTTATACATGAATTAAATAACCATAATACGCCTTAGAAATCCTTGCAGCTCATAAACCTACCAAAGAGCCATTAAAATTTACGATAATTTTCCCAGAAGATATATAAATGTATGCCTTTGTTTGACTATACTTTATTATTACCTACCTTGGGGTGTTAGCTATTGTTAACACTTAACACTCCTTATTACTGATTAACACTTCAACAGCAAAATAAATCATTCTTTGCTTGGATGGAACTTATATAACAAATTAATCATATCCTTGCAGCCTACATTTAATAACAAGAGTTTGTATCTAACTTTTACAAAACACGAAGATACATAAAAGCATTTTTGTATAATTACAAATACCCTATTGAAACGATGAATGCATCATACAATACATAGGGCTTCTTATCCTGACCATTGTTAAACGAATCAATAACTCGAAGAGTTAACCTACTTACAGATACAGAGTCATGTTTTTACAACTACATGCTAATGGTTGTCCTGTATTTACACTTTGCATGTCCCACTTCTGATTTTCATTCAGGAAAATGTAAATCCAAGGTTAATTTTACGCAAAACAGGAATTACACTGGAAAGTCTTAGAGCTACAGTTGTGTAAACAACAATCCAACCCTACCCGCCCATTACAGTTCCAAACGACTTTCCATTTGATCTAATTCCAACGCCTGCGCTGATTGCCGAAAATAACATAGAATGACACACAATTTCCATTCATGACGACTTCATAGGATTATTTGAATTGAATCCTTTGATATCTACGAACTGTATTTTAAAGATTCAGTGATTTTAGTTCTTCGGCATTCTTCAAACCGTTAAGTACGATATAAGCATACGAGAATACATATGCGAAAACTATTCAAATACAAAATAAAAATCGAGTTCGGTAGTGATAAGGATACAAAGAATATTAAATTATTAATGATGATTAAAGCTAGCTTGAAAAGGTTAATAAGATTTGTAATTTAACAAATTTTACGTGTATCTTAAAATAAATTGAAAAGCCAAGAAAAGTGTAAATTTAAATATTTATTAATATTGTTGTAGTTGTTATAATTAATAAAAATCAAATTTAAAAATAAATTAATCAAAATTAAAATAATATTAAACCCGCATAACGATACAAGTGAAGTTTGAATACCTATAAAAATAAATTATAAGACACAAATTCTTAGCTTAACTGTTGAATAAATTTACTTATAGTGAATGAAAAAAACTAAACAAAAATTTAAATTTTCAAAATTAGTTTTATTGGTGGAATAAATGTTCTTAACTTATTTAAACAACGTTAGTAGTGTACCTAGTTGAATTTGAATACAAATAACCAAAAATAATAAAGTGTTTTCAATTTATTTTTATAAATAAAAATTTAAACATTTCTATAAATATAAAATTATATTCATCAAATTTAATAAACTGAAATACAAAAAAGTTAATCTAATATACATAAAACAACGAAATAAAATAAAATTTGGAATTAAAACAAATAAAACACAATAAAATACCATTTTAACTTTTAATGGTTTAGTTAGTAAAATTAAGCTTTTTAAACAAGAAAACAAAAAGTAATTGCTCTTAACGTTCATTAAAAAAAAAAAAATCTCAGCCAAATTACGAGTATTTTATATTAAAAATGAGAGTGGAGACGAAAATATTCTATGTGTTGTTTTAAATAAATAAATTATATTGATACAATAACGAAACATAAGTGAATATTTGATGTACAACCTTAGTTAAAAAAATAATTTAAAAAAAATATAAAAAAGAAAATAAATTGAATTAAAACATAATCAAATTTTTTTGATGCTTTTCAAACAATAATTTAAACAAAAGTCAAATATTAAATTTAGGGTTACTAAATTGGATTATTGGATAACATTTTATAGAGTTTTGGTAAGATTGTTTCCATATTTTTTATATCTATCTATTCAAAAACTTTTCAAAGCTAAAAGTGTTTATTAATTATTTTAAGGAAGTGTTAAATAATCTAATAATTACACTGGTTTACAAAAACCTGGCATTGTTAAATATTTTTTCTTATTAGTTTTCACATGCTGAATACGAAAATGATACTAATTTTTCAAAATTAGTTTTTGTTTTAGAAAAAAGTTAAGTTTTTATTTTTCTGAAAAAAAAAAAATTAACAGAAATAATAAATTTTTCTACAAAGAACCAGAACTATGGCATGGGTTTTTCGCTGCTCTTCTATTTTGTGCCTGAAACATCCCTACAAATAATCCAGTAATAGTCCGCCGAATTTGAAACGTTGAAATTGATATACATTTCCCGCATGTTGGCGATATCTTGATAAAAGTGGTTCCCATGTATAGAAGCCTTAAATAAGAAAATTTAAGTCATTTGTCATTTGTAGCATTTACTGTAAAATTACAAGTATGAATCAAATTAAAGGCCCGTATTTCATTTTATTTATTTTTTGAAGCAAAACTTTCAATAAGCAAATCAGAGGATTAGGGCCTGTTTCACATTCTCTGAGTAAAGTTCTGATTAGTTATTCGACACATAAATTCTGAGGCAGGGTCATGTTGACAAATATAACATTGTTTATGAATTTATAACTTAATCAGGTGGGTCATAAGACAATAATTGTGAATTTTTCTGGACTTATTACCATGTGCTAATATTTATGTGTCGGATATCTAATCAGAACTTTATTCAAACATTGTGAAACAAACCCTTAGTCTAGTATATTTAGACATAGCTCCTATGTGAATTTAATAAAACGTTGGAGAAGACATTTTTTCTTGTCTTCGTTTGAGTACTTTATAGGAAGCTTAAGTCCAAGCTTTCGACCATCAACCATTTGCCGAGTTTCCGCCATCTTGGTTTAAAGAGTGAACTCGGTGTTAGCTTTTTTCTAAACGGGGGAAGATAGAAAAATTTGTTTTCTGTATTCGATAGATTATGCAATTACAAGAAAGTTGTACTTAGATGTAATGAAAAAATTCGGAAAATAAAGGAATGGAGATATGAACGTTTAAAAGTCAAAAAACGGGGAAGTAGATGACTAAGAAATAATTTGCAAAAATTGATACTTGGGGATGAACATTTATATTTTTGGAAAAGACGGAGAGCCCACAGCAGATTTTGGGTGTGAGTGATAACAAAAAAAGAAGTATAGGCGTCGAAAGCTTCATTAAAGGCTATTCAAAAAATCAAAGTCTTGCAGTCCACAACTGGGGCCTTTGCGAGAAACAGTACATCGAAAAAAAAATATGAATGCAACTTCGAGGATAATCGTGTTAGCCAAAATTGGCTTTCACTCCTCCCTAGATAAGCTCCTCGGATCACATATCACGGAATCTGAGACCATTTGAGTGTATAGTTTGCTCTACCGGACCGTTTAAAAAATCCAAAATTCTAAGTGAAAAACATCTATTTGATTTTAATATTTTTAACTGATGGGTTTAAAAATTGGAGATTATTAGAAAGGATGTTGACTATCAATCTCTATTTTCCATCAAACGATTCATCACATAATATTGAGCGCAGAGAAGTCACATTAAATTTTTTTTAAATAGCGCTAATAAGTGTAAAGTGCGAGCAAGTATTAATTTGGGCTTTCAAATACTTATATAAATGTTATTTTGCATATCAGATACGTGATACTTATTCTGCAAGCTTCCAGCATCTTGAGTGAAAGAGTAAATTCTGTTTTCGCAACAAACCAACCGAGCCTTATACTATTAATTCAATTGAATTCTGTTTGCAATATTTTACGTGTGATGCTGCATTTGGAAGCATTTCAGGTGTAAGTAAGTAAACAACTGTTTGGACTAAAAAATATTAAGATTAAAGCTATAAGTAAGTAAAAAAGCTTGGTGGGTGAGAACAAAAAGTGTACTCAAGGAAAAAATGTCCTTGCTGTACACGATTTTTTTTTACATTTAAGCAATTTAAGCAAATTCCAAACGCATTTTTCTTGGCAAAAAAATGTCATTGACATTTTTTGCGTGAAAATAAATTCGTCGTTATAAAGCCTAGCTTACAAGTTCCCGTGCAAAAATATGTGCAATTATTTTCCCATGTCAAAAGTTATTGAGGTGAAATACAAAATTACTTTTTTGCATGATTGGCTTACAGTTTCATGCAAAAAGGAACCATTCCTGTCATAGAACTACAAAACAATAGGGCAATTGTTTTGCTTGAGATAAAATGTTGTGAATAAAAATATTTACACTTCAAAAAAAAAAAAAAAATATATATCTATATTTATATTTTGCATGCAAATGGTTTTTGCATTCAAAATTGATTGTTTTCCATTTTTAGGCCTTTAATTTTTTACTATGGGAGTAATTAATGACTCAATGGGTGGCTTAGGCAAAGGCAAACATTTGGCACTTGAAATATTAGGTATACAAAATTAAGCACAGAAAAGATGGAAAATGGTTTTGAAAGAATAGATTTTTATTTTGCATGGGAACTGTAAATTAGGCTTAAACGTCAAACATTTATTTTTTTTGCGCAAAACTCACTCCTCTGAGAAATAGATCCTTACTTACTTACTTATCCGGCTCCCGATCCATGAAGGGTCTCTGCCTGAGATATTGCGGTCTTCCATCGGTTGCGGTCCCTCGCACGCTCCCTCCAGTCGTCGAGACCAAGCGCTCTTGCGTCTGTGACCGCCTGGTCCCTATAGCGGAGGTTCGGTCTTCCTGGTCGTCTCGAACCTGGGGGCTGGGATTCGAAGATTTTCTTGGCTGGAGCGTTGTTGTCCATTCGCTCGATGTGGCCGAGCCAATGTAGTCGACGTGTTTTGGCTCTTTGGACTACATCCACATCTTGGTACAGCTCGTACAGTTCACGATTGAATCTTCTCCTCCAATCGCCCTCTTCGCATATAGGACCAAATATCCGCCGTAGAATTTTTCGCTCGAAAGTGCCCAGGATCAATTCCCCTTTTTTACTTATCGTCCAGCACTCGGCACCGTAGAGTAGAACTGGTAAAATTAGAGTTTTGTATAGCGTGCACTTTGTCTTTCGAGAAAGGAGTTTTGAACCCATTTGTTTGGCCAAACCGAAGTAGCAGCGGTTCGCTAGGGTAATTCTTCGTCGGATTTCCACTAAGGTGTCGTTCGTGGGATTGATGTTTGTTCCGAGGTAGGTGAACTCCTTGACTACCTCGAAATTACTGCTACCAACAGTGACGTTTTGTCCTAGGCGATGGACAGATGAGGCTTTGTTTGTTGATAGCATATACTTTGTTTTGTCCTCATTCACTTCAAGACCAACGCGTTTCGCCTGTTCATCAATAGCTGTGAATGCTTCAAGTACAGCTCTCTTGGAACGGCCGATGATGTCGATGTCGTCCGCATAACCTAGCAGTTGAGAAGACCTGTTAAAGATAGTGCCTTCCATGTTAACACCACTCTTGCGCACTATCTGCTCCAGGACTAGGTTGAAGAAATCACATGATAGCGCATCTCCTTGTCTGAACCCTGTACACGTCTGGAATAACTCGGATGAGCTGTTACCCATTTGCACGTTGCACCGCGTATTTTGTAACGTCATGCGGCATAGCTGGATCAGTTTTTTCGGGATCCCGAGTTCCGACATCGCCAATAGAAGCTCTTGGCGACTTATGCTATCATATGCGGCTTTGAAGTCGATGAATAGGTGGTGGGTCTCGACTTGAAATTCGTTGGTCTTTTCCAGGATTTGCCTCAATGTGAAGATTTGGTCTATCGTTGATCTGCCTGGCCTGAAGCCACACTGGTACGTGCCGATCATAGTGTTGCAGAAAGGTTTTAGACGCTCACATAGTACGTTGGATAGGATCTTGTAGGCAACATTAAGCAGGGATATGCCTCTGTAGTTCTTGCAGGACATAGGATCGCCTTTTTTGTAGATTGGGCATATGGAGCTATTTGACCAGTCGTCGGGCATACTTTCCTCCTCCCAAACTTGGTTGATGAGCTGGTGCATGCACCCTACCAGAACATCTCCTCCATACTTGAAGAGTTCCGCTGGTAGGCCATCCGAGCCGGCGGATTTGTTGTTCTTAAGCTTGTGGATGGCTTTCTTAACCTCTTCAGTACTGGGTGCTGGGACTGGATCTTCATTGACTGGTCTAATGCTTCTTTGTTCCCCTGTCGCCTCCTCTACATAATGCCCATTAAGCAGCTGCTGGAAATGCTGCTTAAACACGTCTACAATTCCCTGTGCTTCGGTGACTAGGTTCCCTTCGCTGTTTCGAAGAGCTTGCGTGCCAGTCCTATAACCAGATGCCAGTTGCTTGGCTGTTTTGTAGAACCGGCGGGTGTTGGTGGCGGTGCTGGACTCTTCGAGATACTTGAGCTGAGAGGCTGCGGATGCTCTTTTCTTTCTACGCAGGGTTTTTTTCTCTTTCCTTCTCTTTTCACGGTACTCCTCTCTTGCTGCTCTTGTTTTCCGTTGCAGCATTTGCATTCGTGCATTTTCCGTCTCCTGCTTCAATAGCGCGCATTCATCATCATACCACGGGTTCTTTTTTCTGGGTGGTTGATAGCCTATGGTGGTCTCGGCTGTCTCTTTAATAATGTCGCGATACTGGTTCCACTGGTTGTTGACGCTTGTGGCTGGGTGTACGGCAGAGAGTTTCCCGGTCAATTGCTCACTGTAGTCTCTGGCTTTCTCAGATGTGCTAAGGCATGCGATGTTGAACTTCTTTCTTTGGGCGGTCTTCGTTTTCTTTTCGTTGGACAGTCGGGCTCTGAATTTTGTCACAACAAGAAAGTGGTCAGAGTCCACGTTTGCACCTCGGAAAGTTCGCACGTCCAAGATGTTCGATGCGTACCTTGCGCCAATTAGCACGTGGTCGATTTGGTTGGCCGTTCGACCATCTGGAGATCGCCAGGTTGCTGTGTGTATCCTTCGCCTGGGGAACCTAGTGCTACTTATCACCGTATTACGAGCTGCAGCAAAGTCGATTAGTCGGAAGCCGTTGTCTGTTGTCGTTTCGTGGAGGCTGTGCTTTCCAACTAATAGAAATAGATCCTTACCATATGATAACTTCATAAGTGTTAGTCTCAATTTGTCGATGAACTGACTTAACTCCAGGCCAAAAAAATTATCTTCATCAGTAAAATCTCTTAGGTAACTTTTTAGACGTTTCACTGTCAAGAAAGTCCTTTCCGGTGTGCATGTTAAAGCCGTTAGAGTTTCCAAAAGAAACTTGAGTATGTGAATTATGTTGTGTATGGCATTTTGTCTACCATACCATGCATTCAGCTTTTAAACTTTAAATTGTCACGATTCAAATTTTTTTTTTTATTGAAGTTTTCTTTTTAAATATTTTTTAATTTTTGCCAAGAATTGAGGGAATCAGAACATGCGAATCTCATTTTAATCTGACTTATGAAATCATCAAGGTAGGTAGGTAATTTACTATATTCAATAAAAATTATGTAGTATGTGAGCTAAATTTAATTTAATTAATTAATAGGTAACTATTGCAGACATTTAAGTGAAAATTTCACACTAAAATGGAAAAAAATGATTTACAAATGCCTTTCTCAAAAATTTCGGGGGGATCATGATCCCCCCTGGCTATCGGCTTGAATACAGTTTGAAGCAATTGTTTACAGAAAATGTTACGGAAAAAATTTGTAGGATAGGTACCAGAGCAAAAAAATGTTCGCGTAGTACTGAAAGAAAAAGAAATGTTTGACTAAAAAAGTGTGCACTCCATTTTTCCTACTGTTTTTGTAAGAAATGTATTTTTATTTTTCGATAAATTTAAAATTACGGATATTATTCGTTAAAAAGGAATTCACTCCTTAAATCAATATAGTGGCAACCCTGCAAGGGGTTCATGGTCGAAAATTGCTTCCCCAAACTTATATTAAAAACAGTCTTAATTGACTCGACTAGATAACATTGATTTTATTTTATGAAATCTGCAAGAATTTAAACAAGTGAAACTTATAAAACTAGATTTCAAAATGTGGTTGATCGTAAAATAAGACACTACGGTGTGTGTTCTCTTCCTAAGGTGGGACTTTTTGAACTGCAAAGTACCTTTTTCTCGATTTGGATCAAAAAACTCTATTAGATATTCAACCTCGTCGATCTCACTTGGACTCATCAGTTTACTCGTAAGCAACTTGTCTATACGCATTTCATTTTATGTTAAGTTTATTTCATCTTACATCATTTTTTTTTTTTAATCTCCAATGTGAAGCCAAAAACAATTTTTTTTTAATTTTCTCAAAAAGGACTCTATTTTAATCAATTTTTAATAATCTTTAATAATTTTGACTGAACTGCTTTTTTGGCAAGCTACATTATTATAGCCATGAACCAAAATAGATCCAATTATGCTTATTTCTTGTAAATTCTTTCGAAACTTTTTTTTTTGAAGTTATAAAAATATATTTACAAGACATTAAAATAGAATTTAAAGGAAAAGTACTTTCAAATTATTGCTTAGCGACTGTTATTGGATTTTTTTACTAGCATACGGTGAAAAATTATTTTTTAATTATAATAACAATATTTGTTTGGTTTCTTGTATACACAAAAAGAGGTTCCATTGAAATTTAAGGATAGAATATTTGAACTTTTAACTAGAATTGTATTCAGTCACTCCACTTAAATAAAAGAATTTTCTCTTCAAATTTTATTCATATTCTATTATTAGCTTCTTATATGTTATTCATTTTATCACTAGTGCATAATCAACAGAAATTCACTTGGATTTTCAGGTGTATACAGTGTGTCCGACAGTCAACACCACAGCCATGAGTTTTTAAGGTCTCATTTAGTGTCGACAAATTTTAAAGGAAATGTTCTTGTTGTTGTTTATGATTTTGGGTCCTATTTCATTTAACTGACACTATCAGTTTAATGGCCAATTTCATAAACAAACACTAAAATTGCTTTTATCTTAACTCCTTCTAAATCTTATCAGACATTAAAATTTTTTCAGTTTCACCAATGTAGAAGAGGGATATTTCAGGGATATTTTAAGGGATATTTTAATTTAACTGAATTTTCCTCACATCCCTGGATACAAACAAAGGGGTTGTTTCCCTCGCACATGTGAAGTGTATGAGAAAAAGTGAAAAAGCATTGTGGATGAGGGACAATTATTTTGACAGTGACATATCAGCTGTTGTTGACTGGGATGGCTTAGCAAAAAAGACTTTTAAATTTAGTGAGACAAAAACGAGCTTTAAGTTTACAAGGGCATTTAAAATATTCTTTAATATAAAAGCACGCTGAAAACAAAACACATCGATACCTTCCCGTAAGAATGTATCAAGCGACATTTCAAAAATTTTAAAGGCATCGAAAAAAACCTCTGGTCCAGTTATTTATTTATGTATTTAAAAAAATAAAAAGATTTGGAACGGAATTTTCAACTCAAAATGCTTCGAAAAATCTGTTTACTACAACAAAATACCCAAATAAATAATTGAATAAGAGGTATTTTAAAAATTTTATTTAAAATTTTTAAAATGTCGCTTAATACATTCTTAAGGGAAGGTATCGACATCATTTAAAGGCTAAATGGGTTCTTAAATAAATAAAAGCCTTTCGTGAAATTGGCCATACATAAGTGTGATCTATAACTATTTTTGGATTTACACGCCTGAACATTATTATATTATTTTTTTTTTTTTTTTAAATGGGTTTTGAAGAGTTAGTTTATGTAAGAGCTGCGAAAATGATTTGAGTTACGAACATGATTTATAAAATCAAAGTTTGAGTTCCGGCTCTTATGAGGTGTTATTACACTAAAACCAATAAGCGCTATTTTTCATACATAAACTATAATTTTTGTTCTTAGATATTTTGAATTCATCATAATGAACCTTTAGTCATGTAACTACTTGAATCCTTAGCTGAATAAATAAATACATAAATAAATTAATAAATAAATAAGTTTATAATCTCAACTTATTTTAGAGCTGTAAGGTTTCAACTTTCTAGCGATGTAAAGTAAGAAGAAAAATTAAATACAAGAAAAGTGGGCGTGGTAATAGGAAAGAAAAATATCACTTTTTCAAGTTCATAACAAGAATAAAAGAAGCATAAAACTAAATAAAACTAAAAAGAAATTGGCATGTGGCACTGAATGGAAAAAATTACACGCCTTTTATTTAATTTTTATGAGTAGAAAAATTAAATTAAGAGTAAGAGTGGTATAGAAGGATCAGTGAACAAAGATACACTGTGGCGTATGCGCACTTTTTATCTAGGTATTTTTTTAGTTGTTTTAAATACTTTCTGTATCGCTTTTTTTGTAGATTCGTTGTTATGAAATGTTTATATGAGTGTATGTGTACATATTTTATCACTAAGTATGAATTATAACAGGTACGATTATAATTATATTTTAGAACTAAGTTCGTTAGTGGACTTCATTCCAGGATCGTAATTAACTCTACCTCTAGGGACGTGGAAGTCATTGGGTTAAGACGAAATGAGTTTTTTTTTAAGGAACAATTTTTGTAGTTTTTCAATATATGCCCATACAGGATTATTTCAATATCGTTTTTTTGTATTTTCTGTCTTAAATTGCTGTATGTTATGGTCACACAATTTTGTAGCAGATATACTCGTATTTACATAAAGGTATATTAAAATTTTTAAGTTTTCAAACGGAAATTCGTGTTTTGTACTCTATTTTAAGTTTCTCTGCGAAAAGTACAAAAGTTGACAGCACTTTTTGAAAGCGGTAGTGGAACTTTGTACAGTCAAACTCTCAGAATGAAAGAAAAAAATCAAACTAAGAAACTTAATACATTGAAAAAAAAAACATTTTTTGTATATCATCCATTTTGTAACATCCCTAAATATGTTCTTTTTTACTAAAAAGGGTTTTTCTCATTGAGTTTTTTTGTTTTGGAAAGTTTCAGTATTTTCCTTTATAGTATCTCGGTTTTATAGAACCACACCATAATCTCAATTTGACTGATTAAAACTGAGTTTAGTAAAGAACTTATCTACTTCCAAATTATTCAAAGTAGACTACAGTAGATTTCAAAAAATTGAAAAGGGGGTTTCCTTGCTTTACAAACTTGTTGCTATTAAACACGACCAACAAAATTTGAAAAATAGAATATCCGAGTAACCTACATAAGTGAAATTATGGATGGAGAAATTCATACAAATAAAACTGAAATGTAAAATTTTCGTTAGGATCTGGTCCATTTGCATATATGAAATTAAAATATTAAAATTTAATCTATAAGAGATTATTGGGCAGTTAACGATGAAAAAAAATTAAAACCTGAATCTGTAAATTGGTTCTAAAAAGGTTAATGTCCATTTAAATATTCATTTAAGTACACTTTTTGACTCAGATGAAGATGTTCTACGACTTTAATAAGGGCGACTGTGCTCCAATTGTTTTTTGACAGATAGCGATGGGTATAGGAAGTTTAATTTTTACAAGTATAAGGCATTTTTAGAAATTAAAAAGCAAAACTTTCAATTTCCCAAAAAATTAACAAATTTAATTTTGGCTTTTGAAATGGAACTCCAGATATTTCGAGCGATAAGTAAGCGGTTCAACTTCCGTCTCTTATGTAAAAATTGTATTTATTGAAATTAGGAAAGAAGAGACGTTTTAAAATGATAATTTGTTAAAAAATTATTATAAGAACGAATTTTTGGAACGGGTTAAGATAAAAAAAAACTAACGCCAATTTATCTGTCGAGCTGCATTTCTAGAATTTTTGAACGTTATAGTTAGTGGGCCGCAACTTGTAATTTCAAAATTGACCAAAACTAAGGTTATTTTATATGGAAATATTTTAAAGATAATGTTCTTTTAAATAACTTACCCATACAATTTTGTACCACACCCACCAAACTATCCGATTTTGATAATAAATTTCCTGGTACGATTAAAAAATAAAGAATTTTTTTGGAACAATTTCAACAACTTCAAAAAAAAAAAAATATTCAAGCATCATTTTTGATACTTATTACAGTATAGCTATAGTAAGTATTCTTGGAAAATATCATTCTTACAACAATTCAGAGACTTTTTGTTTTTGAAAATCGTTAGAGTCGCTCTTGAGATAAATATTGCTTTCATTTAACGGTTATAAGGCAAACAGCAAAAACCTCCCGCTATTTTCAGAGCTAACAGAAAAATCAATTCCACTTCCAGAAAATTTTTAAGAAACCTTACAGCCAAATTTAAAGATAAACGCTTCATTAGTTAAGGCTGTAGGCCAAGGTACAGACAGACAAGCAGCCGAAATGGTGGGAATCACTTTTTTTATCATGTCAATAAAACTTTCACTATAGTACCTACCTATGTATATATTGCAAGCAAAAGTAAAAATAAAATGATTCTATTCGTAGAGAAAACTGAAAACTTTGAAATAAAACATCTTTCTAGATAAAATAACTCATACATCAATTCCACCCTCAAACTTTGTCGGGTGGGGTAGGGTGTTTTGTCAACTTGAATGTATTGTTCTACCCCAGAGTTTTCATTAATTTTTGAAGAAGATCTTTAAAAAGAATGACGAGATTATAAAACAAACATCAAAAGTAACAAGTTAAAAAATCTTATAGGCTCATCTCATCTCTCGGCATTTTTTTTTTTTTAACTTTTGATTTAGTGGGGGTTTGATTTTAGAAAATTAGTTTTAAAATAAAAGACACCCTTATGTATAGGTACATGTATGTGTGTATGTGTATATTGGTAAATTAAATTACTGGCTTTTTTTATTAAACGAGTTCAATGACAATCACATCAACATTCTTTCACAATTATTATGTACCTACCTTTTATATCTAATCAATCTTGCCCTCAAATCAGTAACTTTTATTTCTAAGTGGTGTTTCTAAAAGAATGCCTACTTCTCGGAAAAAGAATAATAAAAGTTTTACTTTTGTGATACTGTTCACCACCCAGATACAAGGAATTTCGTATTGTTTGTTATATTTCAACATCCCATCCCTACAATGACAAAAGTTCTCGTAAATAAGGCAAACAATACTCTTTTTCCAATTAGGTAAGTTGAAGTATGTTATTCAAGCTGAATGGCTCTGTGTAGCTGTAGTTTTTATTTATATAGCTAAAATAACCACGCCCTGAGTTGAATGTTTACAACACTTACAGAAAATTTAAAATAAAATAGTTGAAATTTTAGAATCCATCTTTAGAATCGGAATCCATCATTCTTAGGTAGATTTTTGTGCTTCTACGTATGTTGATCCGTTTCTCCGTTCATACGTTCGTACGTTCCTTCCCCTATCTTCAAATAATAACAAAATAACCCGAATTCATTCGAGACTGCGAATCTCTATTTTCAATACTTTTTATAACTATTTATTAATCTCGTATTCGAAATCTCCCATAGCAAAATCTAGCAATTACAAAATCCCATTTTTCATAATCTCGCAATACCGAAATCCCGCAATCTAAAATCTCACAAATCAAAATCTCGCAAAATTCAACTGTATTGCAACAAATAAGTTTTTTTTATAAAAATCTCGCACAAGATTTTAATTTGCGAGATTTTGACTAAGAAAATTTATTTTTTGCAATGCAATTACATTTTGCGAGATATTTTACCTTCTGCAAAATATGTAAATCCAGTATAGGGGTTGTTAACAGTATAATAGAGGTGTAAGAAAACTTTTATTGATCACTTAGTAATCACTTTGAAAGATAAAAATATGCAAAATACTATTGGGTGAACAGTGAAACCTCCCTTAGGCGGACAGCGACGGTGGCAACAATTTTGTCCGTCTAAGGGAGTTGTCCGTCCAAAAGAAGAGTCAAAAAATAATTTTTTTTACTAAGAAAATATTTGTAGCTCCAAAAATTAAATTATATTAACTGCCCCTAAAACATTCAACAGAATAAACAATGATAAATACAAAAGTACAGAAAACAACTTTATTTAAAAAAAAATATTAATTTGGATAAAGAATTTATTAAATGGTGCCATACAATTCATAAACAAACGGGAAATAAATAAACAAGAAGATACAATAATAGACCACAGCTGCAGAAAAAAATGCGTTATGCCATTGTTGGTTAGAAATTTCATATTACAAAATGTTTTGTCCGCTTAAGAGAGTTAAATTTAACAAATTATGGTTAATATTCTTGTCCGTATCCAATCAAGGGAGTGTCCGCTTAAGGGAACATCAAATGTATAGAATTTAAATCCAAGATCCACTGTCGCGAGAATTTGTCCGTATAAGAGAGTTGTCCGCTTAAGGGAGCTGTCCTTTAAAGGAGGTTTCACTGTATTCTCAAAACAAATTCTTTTTTGTAAAAACAGTGTGCGATTCGTTGCTGTGAATTTACGAGATTTTGATTTGCGAGATTCTTAAGTTCGAGATTATCGAAAACAAGATTTTATGTATTCCAGATTTTTAAAAAAAATCGACATTTCGTTAATCGAGATTTGAATATCAAAACTAGTACCAAAAAGGTATGCATGAGCATTACCTACAAAAAGTACATTTTGAAAGCTAGAAACGTGAATGGCTTAGTACTGTTTTTGGTATTAAAAATCGCACGCGTAATAAGTCATTCCGGCTTTTGGAATTCGAGATTTTTGCATTCGGGATTCTGTCATTGGGGATATTGTCCATTCGGGACTTTGTCTATTCGGTATTTCGGCATTTGGGATTTCTTGCGTTTTTGAGATTTTGGCATTTGGGAATTTTTACCCACTTTGCTTCGATTTATTTTTCATTTTTACTTGCGATATAAGTAGGTACTATAGGGCAAGTTTTGGATTCGTGTAAAAAAAAATTGAGATAACATTACAATGATAGAGAACACGAAAAAAGTGGGTGATGCGATTTTCTTCAAATTTTGAACTTAAGGTTTTTTCTTAACTCTCCAGAAAAATTTTGTTTAGCTCTAAGAATAACGGTACTTGCCATACAACCGTAAAGGAAAAGCTAATTTATCTCAAAAACGGCTCAAATGATTTTGATACAAAAAATCAGTGTGTTATTGTAGATATGGTGTACTTTCTGGTTCAACCGATTTCAACAGAATCTTTCGCACAAAAGATTTTTAAGAATACAAATAATACTGCATACCGAAATTTTGGAAAAATAAATTTTGAATTTTTAAAAAAAGATTCAATTTTTTTTTTTTTGAAAATTCAAAATTTCACAAAAGAGTTGCTGAATTATTTTAAAATTTCAATTTTAAATGTATGTATGTTAATATATAAGTACTTAAAAATGGCATACCAAATTTTTTTTTGAAAATGTTACAAAAATTTTATATAAGTAGGTACAGGGTGTCCCGCACCTGAGTGGAAGTATCTTAGGGTGTGGCTCCTGGGTATATTCTAAGAAAAAATTTTATACGGGGAAAGTTGTATCTCCCCTCCCTGAGGCAGGGGAGGGCAGTTTCTGAAAAATTGACCTAAAATGCAAAAAAAACATTAAAAATCAACGAAAACACATCTTATAATGTGCTATAATTTTTTTGAAAGCTAATACTCCATTCTTACATTAAGTTTTTAAATCAGGTTGTCTTAGCGAATAATTTTTGAGAAATTAAATTTCAAAGTCAAATTTGTTTAAAAAAATTATGATTTTTTTTTCTTAAGTCGATATTTTTCAAAATTGTACCTATGTACGTAATTAAGTTCTATTTTTGTGTTCAATATTCATTGCCCTCATTTATTTTTAGTCCATTACCGAAAACTACATTCAAAAATCTATCTTAGTTTTTGAGAAATTAAGATAAAACGAAAGGTACTTTTACCAAAAAAGCCCAACAAAAATAATTTATTCATGAATTATCCATAATTTAACCCTTTTTTCGGGTTTTTTGGTAAAATTACCTTTCGTTTTTTCTTAATTTCTCAAAAACTAAGATAGATTTTTACATTTGGTTTTCGGTAATGGACTAAAAATAAATGACAATTTTCTCAAAAATAAAGATAGTCGAGCTGAAAAAAGTTGGTTATTGAGAACTAATTAATTGCGAATTAGTTACGCAAAAAAAAGTTTCATTGCATTTTTGGTTTGCGAAACTTCATATGAACTAAGCAGGACAACTTTCTCAAAAAAGGAGATAATCGAGCTGAAAAAAGTTTATTATTGAGAACTTATTAATTGCGAATTAGTTACGCAAGAAAAAAATTAATTGCATTTTTGGTTTGTGAAAAAATGGGTATCCTGCTAACTTCATATGAAGTTAGCAGGACAACTTTCTCAAAAATAAAGATAGTCGAGCTTAAAAAAGTTGGTTATTGAGAACTAATTAATTGCGAATTAGTTACGCAAACAAAAATTTAATTGCATTTTTGGTTTGCGAAAAAATGGGTGTCCTGCTAAGTTCATATGAACTTAGCAAGACAACTTTCTCAAAAATGAAGATAATCGAGCTGAAAAAATTTGGTTGTTGAGTACTAATAAATTGCGAATTAGTTACGCAAAAAAATTTGTATTGCGTTTTAAAATTTGTGCCCTGCCAAGTTCATATGAAGTTAGCAGGACACCCATTTTTTCGCAAGCCAAAAATGTAGTAAAATTTTTTTTTGCGTAACTAATTCGCAATTAATTAGTTCTCAATAATAAACTTTTTTTTAGCTCGATTATCTTTATTTCTGAGAAAGTTGTCCTGCTAAGTTCATATGAAGTTAGCAGGCCACCCATTTTTACTTAAACCAAAAAAGCAATTATTTTTTTTTTCGTAACTAATTCGCAATTAAGTAGCAACTAATGATAGGATAGTTTTTAACATGAATTTCCAAAAGTGTCCTGCTAACTCTATATACAAACAGGTGGTCACGCTAAACATACCGATATGATATTAGGATCCAGAGGAACTTCAAAAATGCTACAAAGACACCATGCTACCATGCTACAACCACGAACTGCATAACTTAACTGAGTTTCGCGAAGTGCCAAGGAACAAGCTGTTTGAGACACTGGTGGCAGTTATGAAAGTGGTAATTGTTTGCTTCACATTTTAAACTCATTCCCTCACGCAATTTGTGTCACCAGGTGTGTAGAGCAGTATGAAGGTGTACTCCAATTTTCTGTAGAAACAATTTTGCAGTGGGGTGACCCCAGCACAGCAGGCAAAACTACACGAACATTGCCTCCCAGAACCAGTACTGGATCCGCCGCTGTTGCTGAATCACAAAGTTTTGATTAATTTAACTGACACTATTTTCTCAAATAAAAAGAAATGAAACCATTTTATATACAATGATGAAACGAAATAATACAAAATATTATTCAAAAAACAACGTTTCAGCAACTGCATGTACTTGCCTTCAGAATATTCTTGATCAGAATGATTGAATTACAAATTACGCTTTCCAAACTTAATGAGACGGAAGCGAGCTTTAAGTGTATGAAGGGATGTTAAATTTGTAAGTGCTTGGTGGAACCAAATACATCACTTTAATGTTAAATGACCGGTTAAATATTCGAAAATTCTCTGTCTTCTCAAATGAATCGTAAATATTTTGATTCGACAAGAAAACGCTTAATGGAACGAAATTAAAGAAGGATCTAAGTATTAAAAGCTAGGTAGGTAATTTATGTTGAACTTAAATATTTACGATTGAATTGAGCAAAAATGCCTTCATGTACTTAAATTACCTCTAACCAGACACATTGATACTATTTATTTTACAGTCCAAAGATAAAATTGATTTTTATTAGCATTTTAATTAAAAATTCAATTAATCATTAAATAATGTATACATAGCTTAATTATGCTTGGTTCTTCGATGTTAAAAATCATTTGACAAAATAAATGAGATTGCCTGTTACGTATAATAAATTATTCAATTTATTCATCACTCTTTCCAAAAGAATAATAACATTTTCTCTTTTTGTTATTCACAATACATTCCCTATAATGTAATCAATAACCTCAAAGAGAGCTCACCCAACTTTTGCTTTATATATCCTACATTCTTACAATTTGCAATGAAATTGTTTGATGTAGGTATGTAAGTAATTTATCTAATCAAATAAGACCAATTTTCAATTTCAGTAATTAATTCGGTTTGCCAACAATAAGGCATTATAAGAAAATTTCAATGGAATGAGTGTTTTGATATAATATTGACAATGTCACATTACTTCTAAAGTGAGTTGGAAAAGGTATGTAGATTCATTGAGTCTGTTTTATTTAACTGACATAAATGTAAATATTTATTTTAATACTTAATGTTGTTACATACTTGAATATTTGAATAAGTTGTATCTGTTGATAGAATTTAAAATGGCAGTAGGTTAGATTATTTAACCAGATATTGGATCTTGTGAATACAAAAGAACCTAATCTACTAGCATGAACGTCTGAAGGTGGGGCTCCAAGTAGATCAAACATATTTGCTTGCTAAGCGGTAAACTTACAACAAACACAAGCATATGAAAAAATTTAATTCAGAACTTATGGGTCATATGTTCAAGAGACTTACAGCCATACCTATTGATATGTTTCAAAACTAGTTTTGCGTCTGAACTAGTTCAATAGAGGTTTTGAGTTTCAAGTTTCGAACAAATCGGTATTATTCACATCAGTTTTGAAATATTGAACTTGAAATATTAAAACAAGTTTTAGATTAAAGTTGAAATTCATACAACCAGAAATACCTGGGTTAAAGAGTCAGAAAACTAGTTTTGACACATTCATCAAAAGAAGAAACTAGTAAAGAATACTCATATGTAAGTCAACGTATATAGGAAGTGTCAAAAATAAATCGAAAACTATTTTTGTACATATGCTTTGATTTTGATAAATGTATATGTATACTTCGTGAATTGTTTTATTATTAACATCAGTGCGGGCTCGGTGTCAATGATAGCTTATATAACAAGTGCACTCCCAATTACCAAAATTTTTACTTGTTCAGCGTGTGAGTTTCATCATTCAATTTTAAAAATTACAGTAAAAGGTGCAGGAAATTGTATATCTTTTTATTAATTTTTGTTTTTTTTTTTTGAAAAAATGTTAATTTATGTGCAGCCAATAGGAACCATGATCTGTTCGCGAGTTTTTACCATCCCCAATGATTTTGTGAAGCAAAGCTCAGCTAAAGCAACAAAACTAGTTTTATGGACAAAACTAGCAATTCGGTTGGACACCCTAAACTAGTTTTATCTCAAAAAGTGAATAATGCCGATTTTTTTGAAAACTAGTTCTAATAAATTTTCATAAAACTCAAAACACGAATAGTTTTTACTAAAATTAGTTTCATTTCAAGTTTAACAAATTGTGAATAATTGGGCTGTTAACGTTTTAAAAAATGTATAAAAAGATACAAATTATGATATGAGGGAAAAATGTTTTCAAGTATGAAATTAGTTTAAATGCACTAAAACAACTCCTTTAATAGTTTGAGGTGAATAAAAAGAACAGCATTTCTGAACTCTTCATCAAATATGAATGTATGAAAAAAAATTTAAATCGCCAAGGCGGTTTAAAAATATTTTTTTGTAAAAATTCTTAATTCGAAGGGTCCAGAAGAAAAACGGCTTAAGTTCACTTGGGTTGTTTCAGAGAAAAATGAAATTGTGAGTTACTAAAAAAAACGGTTAACTCAAAAAAAATTATGAAATCAACAAAATATCTTTTCTAGCACAAATTTAATTTAAGGAACCAAATATTTTTCAATTTTGTTAGTGTTTTTGGAAGTGGTCGATTTTATGAGTTATCGTTTTGAATTGAAACAAGAAACATTTTAGAGCTTTATGTTTTTTGTTTCGAGATTTATTTGCAAGAAACTTTTCTTGAAGCAACGTTATTGCAACATTGCAAAAAATGACACGAGACAACTATTTTATTTTAAAGGACTTCATTTTTATTGATAATTTTTTGATTCAATCAAATGTAATAGTCAGATACCTCGTTTATAAGAGCCAGTGCGCAGCAGACTTACGGTATTTCACTACGATTCATATTAAGTGGAGTCATTGTACTAGACCTCCTATGACTTTGGATTAGGAATGCCCATTCTATGCTCAGGAGGTCTAGTACAATGGCTCCATTTAATATGAATCGTACTTAAATACCGTAAGTCTGCCGACCACTGGCTCTAAAGCTATGATTGGATGGTCAACGCAAATGGTCAAAGCGTTGACTCTCTGACGTCAAAAAAAACGTAAAATTCTCTCCCAAAGTTTTCTTGTCGTGTGATCGTCAACGCAGAATACAATCCATGCAGGGCCGTGCCTAGGGGTGGGTCAATGGCGCAGTTGCCCCAGGCGCCTCCCAACAAAAGGCCCTGTCGTACCGCAAAGGGAGAGCCGTTCCGTGAAAGGTGCCACCGTGCTATGTAAGTCGCCGCACCGGCTACTACAAATTTGAATTGTAAAACTATTATTGCTAGGTACCTATCATTATTGAGCAACTCAAATCGATTGGGTAAGATACGTTGAATTTATATCGAATCGATTTATATCGATCCTATAAGATGGATTTTTATAATTTCGACACCAACTTTTGACTGGTTTAAAGACCGACTGATCCAAAAATACAAATCAAATTTTACTGACTTTTTTAAATGATGATTTCTCAAAATGTCGACAGTCATGAACATTTTGATCAGATCATATTTTATGGAATGACGTTTACATGCTCATGCTTCTGATCTGATTAAAATACTTACTTGTTTTGGATTATCATCAATCACCATTCAGCACCTGCCGTCCAAGCGATTGCTTAAAACTGAATAAATACAATTTCCAAAATCCGATAACTGATAAGTTCATGTCAAAAATTCAGTCAAGAATTTATGATTTATGATTATGATTTAAGCTACATCCATACCATTGTGCCGATATATTCTCGCTACACTAAAATATTTTAATATAAGAATCAATGAGAGGATCGAAATCGTATCAGGAATATACTCATTGTTTATGGTGTTAGAATATTGTATCGTATCGAGACTTTATCGATATCAGAACTATTATGTGAATCTGGCTTTATGATTCGAGTTTTTTCTCATTTCATACAATCATTTCATGCAGAGTGTTTTTCTTTAACGCAAGAATAACCGACCGAAAAAACGATGACATGTTAAAATGTGGACTGGTTAAAATGTCGATTTGTATCGACTTTTTTGTGTGTACCTACGTCGATATTTTCTCCAATTTTTTTCCATTCAGTCCACTTTTTGTCAAGTCGGGTTTTCAAAATTCCGCAAAAAAGTAGACATAAATCGTCATTTTAACCAATCCCTAACTTTTTTTCTGTGCGATTGGTGTCAGTATAAATACGGTGAAAATGACGGGTTCACAATTTACTATTTTAAGTTTTGAATGGTATGGGAAAAGGCGGATTCTCTGAGCTTGCCCCAGGTGCTCTACGGGCTAGGAACGGCACTGAATCCATGCGTTGACACTCCCGTTGACACGAATTTAAGGGTCAATACGTTGATAAGTTTCGTTGGCCCTGTAATCACCCTGTCAACGCAGCTAAGACACTAAGACAGACTAGGTACTCAACAACGCGTTGACTGTATCTTTACATTGATTCAGCGGCTTTTTCTGCAATGTCAACGTACTCTGCGTTCATTTCAACCTCAATTTTTTTTTACATTTTTTGAGTACCTATTCTTTATGCATCGACATTTGATTTCTTGACAGATGAGGGGGACGAACTAAACTTTGACGGCAAAAGTATATTTCAATCCAAATTTCACCGAATTGTCCTAATATCACTTTTTTCCGGAGCAGTACAAAAATTTCTGATTTTTTAGATGTTTTTTAATCCACAGAAATCGTAGCCTAGCCATCCTTCAATGGAGCTTGACAGTTGATGGCTTGACAGATGGGGGATGAACAAAAGTGTATTTTGATTTAAATGTCACCCGATTGTCCTAAAATAACCTTTTTACTGAGCAGTAAAAAAACTTCAAAAATGTAAGATTTTTTAGAGGTCTGTTAATTCATCCAAATTGTATTGTTCGATAACACCGCCGTAAATGTCGTGTCATCATTAACGTACAAAATGATTCAATTTTGCTCTTGTCAACTTCCTAGTACATCGTGGCTTGATGGTTAGTGCGTAGGACTGTCATGCCGAAGGTGTGGGTTCGATTCCCAGCCGTGCCACCTAAAACAGAAATGTTTTATTCGAGGTACTGCCTCTTGCGAGGAACTGACAAATCATATAAGAGTATACTTGTCATGAAAAAGTGCTTCTCATTTAGCCGTTCGGACTCGGCAAAAAACTGTAGGTCCCCTCCATTCCTGCCAACAAACACGCACACAGGAATTGTTGTGAGTCGTAAGTCACTAGGCCCTTGTTCTCCATGAGCTGTTGCGCCACCCAATTTATTTATTTATTTTATTTTATCTTGTCAACTTCGCGTCAATGTTCATATGTTTGGATGTGGTCAAGTAGTGTTATCGTCAACGTTTCACGTGTCAATACGTTGACACCAGAGGGTACCAATTGCATTGACACAGATAACATGTCAACTCATTTTGGGAAAACTTTGACCGAGTCCCGTCATTCGCGTGATCGTCAACGTTGACACAGTCTATGCTGACAGTATATTGACGATGTTTCTGATGACGTCAAGGAGTCAATGCATTGACCATTAACGTTGACCGTCTTATCTTAGCTTTAGACTATATGCATCGATAAAGTGTTTCGCGGGGTGTAATAGGGACATGTGTTTAAATATTTTATTTCTTGAATTACCTCTTAGTTTCATTTATTATTTTCAGCCAAGTATCTACATTAAAATTGTTGCAAGTGACTTATATAATTATTTCCGTGGCTATTAGACTTCACCTTACATTAAGGTACGTCCAATTTTGACAAAACAAATTCAATACTTAGCTTTGTTAAACGCAAGCATTCTCAATGCTATGAGAGAGCTCTTTGTAAACTTTTATATTCCCTTCCTAGTTCAATTTAAATTTAATAATAGTTAATTTAATCAGTATGTATAATCCTCTAATTGTTCGTCGTTAGAAATTCATTTTACAAAATTAATTTCCTTCATATTTATGAAAATCTCAATTTATTTTCAATTTATTTGTTACGGTTAGTTACTCATCTTAACTCTTATTTATTTTTAAATTTGCATCTCTGCTGAGGCACCTACGCTCATATGCACATGGATACAGATGCATTAGGGTGGTCCTTATAAAAGTCATTGTATAATTTTAGTTGGTGTGGCCCTCTAATTTCCTACAAATAAATTAAAAAAAAAAATCCTGTAAAATGTTTGCTCATTATTTTACCGTTAACCTGGCCCCTAGAAGACAGAAGAAGGGAAAACATGAAGGTTATAAAATTCCGAACCTTTAATCTTAATGCGTTTCGCCCAGGTACAACAATATTGTTTTTATAATAAAAATGGATTTAATATTTAACTTGCCTTTTTCCATATAAAATTATTTCTTTCGTCTTGGGGGCTGCGTTATTGGTTAAATATTGAGCCAAATTTGACAGCAATACTTTTTATTTATTTGGGGGCGCACCATTTTAAATAAAAAAATGGCCTTTATAAGGACCACCCTAAGATACATACATTCATAAATAAATATTATGTTCCCGTACAATTTCCATCTCAAACTCAAATTTTAGTGTGTGCAATATTATATTTCCATAAATTGAAACAAAGAAAAAATCTCTACACAAACAAGAGTTGTAGAAAGCAAATAACAATAACACATTCAGTTTCTGATGCAAATTCAGTACATTGCAAGGAATGTATAGTACAGCCCATGCATCAACACCACTCCTTCAAACAACCCAACGCTGAAGCCAATGCCTTGCCTTGAGTATCCTTGACATTTTTTTTTCTTATAGTTCTAGGATGAATATTGCTTTCGAAATGTGTACAGAGGTAGGAAGAGGAGGTATTACGCACCGCACAGTAGTAGGTATGGAAAACAGATGAGAGATGATGTTGATGGTGATGACGGGAGATATTATAGCCTTGGTGACGGTGATCAGTAATATTTATCCTTCCATGATGAACAAAATGCATAAAGAAGGAAAATAAAAATATGCCTCCTCCTGGTGTTGAATGCAGAGCGAGTATTTACTCTCGATGACAATGACATGTTTTGAGACAATATTAATGAGTTTCTTCGTCAAGAATCTGTCAACAAGGAATAAACTATGTATGCTCTCAGAATGTTTCTTTTCTCTTGCTCATAATTCATTTTAACGGCCAAGCCTTTTATTATTCATGAAATACTAGAAGGAACAATATTTCACAGCCAGAGATATAAATACATGAAAAACGAATTAAAATTTTGCTTGATTATGAATTATAATGTCAAACTCAGTTTTGTGTGTCAGGTTTTCCCATTGGTGAAGAGGCTCTGATGGTCTGGGGCGCTGCATTTAAAATAGGTACCTTCTTTCATCAAGACTACCGCTGAAAGCTTTTACGGGAAAACAATCGAGAAAGACGAACACCACAGCTGGGTGGTTTTTTAATAATAAATTAATTATAGTTACGCGACGTCAACTCGTGCAGAACAAAGGACCTACATACCCTACATATAGTCTCTTAACCATTCCTGTATTATGTACTGTTATCCGGCAGTAATGGTGCATAGTGCCACTTGGCGTAATGGTAAGCGCGCTATTTATGTATAATACGGCAACCTGCTTCAGCTTATTTGGTTTTCAATGGATCTATTGTGCTCAGCAGCATGTATTAAAAGTATAGTTAGGTGAAAGGTATACTAAGCAAACGAGTTAGTGGAAACTTGGGATTGAAGTGCCTCCCTGAACCACCCACACCTCGGAATAGATTTCAGAATATTTCTTACTGACAAAAACGACATGTCGAGTCTCCCAGTTCATCGAAAAAGTATATTCTGAAGAATGTATTTCTGGATAGGTTAATGCCTTCATAAGTGGCATTAGTCCTTCTCCACTTCTTCATCCTCACAACTTTTGCATTCAGTATTTGCCCTCCAAAAGTACTTGAGAGTGCTAGGACGCCATATGGCAATGATAGGAAAATCCCTATGCACACCTCCGCGTGGTGGAGGGTGGGTAACGCTAACGTGCAGGGGGACCGAATGGATGCCGGGATAAGCAGACAACCCAGCTTTGCTGGTCAGGGCACAAACTTGTCCTTGGGATGGTTAAAAGCCCCCTTAAGACGGATGAACTGCAGGTGGCGGTCAACAGCATGATAGTCTGGTGGCGGAGGAGCGTTTTTTTTTTTTTTTTTTTTTTTTAAAGGCCAACGGCAGCAGCAGGTAGCGTCTGTAACCCATATTGGGCGGCTACAAAAGGCGTCTGTTTTTTATTAATTGTATCTCGGAAAACACCATGGTGGAAGGATATATGCAAATACATGAAATATGACAACAAATGGAAATGAGTCCCCAAGAGGTAACCATTTTATGGAGAATCCTTCTGCAGCTTCGGCTGCTGTAAACCGCACATCGGATTTGGAGGTGCGGCATCTTTCGTGTACCAGCGTCAATCAAGACGCCATAACAATAAATGAATCGTTAACAAATAGAAGAAGTCTTTTAAGAAGAGCAAATGATACTTTTGGCTACCGCATACGTACGAAAATCGGAGCATGGAACGTTCGATCCTTGTACGGCGAAGGTAGATACGAGCAGGTTGAGCGTGAAATGCTTCACCTTAAGATCAGTATCCTGGGCATCAGTGAAACTAGGTGGAGAGGAAGAGCCGAATACAGAGCTGACTCTGGGCAAACGAGAATGCTGTATTCCGGGGAGGATGAAAGAGAGGGTGGCCAAAGGCTGCATGGTGTCGGAATTATGTTGAACGAAGAAGCAAGGCGTAGTCTTATATCCTGGGCGCCCATTTCTGCAAGAATAATGACAGCAAGGTTCCGTTCAAAAATTCGCAACGTCACAATAATTCAGTGCTACGCCCCCACAAATGAAGCGACCGAGGAAGACAAAACCGCTTTCTACACTCATCTTAACTCAGTTTACAGTGGTGTTCCAAGAGCCGACATCATAATTGTCATGGGAGATCTCAATGCCCAAGTCGGATCAGACAACTACGGTCTGGAACGCGTCATGGGGAAAAATGGCTTGGGGTCACGAAATGAAAATGGCGATTTGCTGGTCGATTTTTGTAACGCTAATCGTCTTGTACTGGGTGGAACTGTGTTTAAACATAAGACTTGCAACAAAATCACCTGGGTACATCCGGATGGTCAAACTGAAAACCAAATTGACCACATCATGATTCAGCAGCGATGGAGGAAGTCAATGTGCGATGTTCGGAGCATAAGAAATGCCGACATTGGAAGCGACCATCATTTGGTTCTCATGAGTCTCAAGCTACGAACGGCAGCTGTACAACGTCAATCACAGGGTGCAGCAAGGAATTCGAAGTTCAATACAAATGCTTTAAGTGATCCCAACATATGTCGTAACTATGTCACCAACCTTAACGACAGAGCTTCGTCATTAAATGGAATACAACATTCAACAATTGATGAGATGTGGGGTGATATAAAAAGTGTTTTTATGGATGCTGGATCCGAAACTGTACCCAAGCAGTCGAGAGTTAGAGACTCTTGGATATCCCAAGACAGCTGGGATAAAATCGGGCTTCGCAAATCGTTGAAGATGCAAATAAATGCCGAAGCAGATGCTCAACGAAAGGCTGAATTGCGAAGAGAGTATCGCTTAGCACATAAGATGGTCTATCGCTGTGTGAGACGAGACAAGAGGGTGAGGTTAGACGGTCTCGCAGAAAATGCGGAAAACGCTGCAAGAAGAGGAGACATGAGGGAATTGTACCAAATATCCAAGGAAGTTGTCGGGAAGAAAACCAACACCAACCATCCTGTAATGGATGTGGATGGTACACTTTTGGTATCAATCGAGGATCAGCTGCGCAGGTGGAAGGAGAACTTTTGTGCCTTGCTTAATGAGGATTCTGTCGAGCAGAGTGCTGAAGTGCCCCAGCTTAACGAGATGCGTAGATCATATAGGGGTATTGACATCGAGCCCCCTACAGTACTGGAAATTCAATCTTCGATAAATCTTCTCAAAAACAACAAAGCAGCTGAACTTGATGGTATACCAGCCGAGTTCCTGAAAGCTGACCCTGTTAGAACGGCTAGTATTTTACACCCGTTGATACAAGCTGTGTGGGAAAATGAAATCTATCCCAGCGACTGGAAGGATGGTGTAATTGTTAAGTTGCCAAAGAAAGGTGATCTTAAGAATTGCAACAATTGGCGAGGTATTACAGTTTTGTCCGTTTTTCCAAAATTAATGGCAACCATCATTCTGGAGCGGATAAAGGTTAGAATCGAGTCTACACTCAAAAGGCATCAAGCTGGTTTCCGCAGTGGGCGGTCTTGTGTCGACTATATCAACACTCTGCGTATCGTTCTTGAGCAGTCTGCGGAGTTTCAATCACCGCTTTACCTCATGTTTGTGGATTTTGAGAAGGCCTTTGACCGAGTCAACCGTGAATGTATATGGAGATCACTTCTTGGTAGAGGAATTCCCCCAAAAATTGTTGCCATTATAAGAGAGTCCTATAACAACGCAAGATGCTTTGTTTTACACAATGGGCAGCTATCCGACTCTTTCGAAGTGCGGCAGGGTGTGAGACAGGGAGATGTTCTATCGCCAATTCTCTTTCTACTGGCGATTGACGATGTCTTGACGGCCAGCGTTGGAACATCAGAGAGGCAGGGCATTCAATGGAGACCGTTTGAAAGGCTTAGCCACTTAGACTATGCCGATGATATATGTCTCTTGGCAAATAACATCAGCGGGCTGAACGGGATGTGTCAAGCTCTGAAGGTAAAAGGAGAGGCGAGTGGTCTGAAAATAAATAGCAAAAAGACAAAAATAATGCTCACAGGCCGCTCCACACATCAGCGTATTTTAATACAGGAGACGCCAGTTGAAGAGGTGGAACAATTTAACTACCTTGGAAGTATTGTTTCAGTAAATGGTGGTACTGATCTGGACGTTCAAAGTAGAATAAATAAAGCTCGCGCAGCCTTCGGTTCTCTCTCCCAAATTTGGAAATCATGTCAAATCTCCTTGCGCACAAAGTTGAGATTCTTCGAATCCAATGTCAAATCCGTGCTGTTATATGCTTGCGAAACCTGGAAAGTCACGACTACCATCTCAAAGAAATTGCAGGCTTTTGTGAACTGTTGTCTACGCCAGGAATTGTGGCGCAGGACAAGCCAGGAGCGGCTGGACGTTGACATAAGAAAGCGTAAATGGCAATGGATTGGTCACACACTGAGGAAACCAAACGATGAAATTGCAAAGCAGTCATTTGAATGGAATCCTCAGGGTGCACGGCGGGTTGGAAGACCAAGAACAACATGGAAATCAACAGTTCTAGCAGAAGCAGACTCCCAGAGAAAGACGTGGCCACAGTTAAAATATCTATCTGCAGACCGAGAAGGATGGAAACGATTTGTTGGCGCCCTATGCCCCAACCGGGGTTACAGGACTTGATGATGATGATGATTTGTATTTTGATACACATATAAATGCTGCTCTGACCAGGGCTAGGGGAGCTTTCTGTCTGACGAAACGGTTGTTTCATTAGCAGCCGGCTTAACAACAGGGTGAAGGTGATTTGCTACATGACCCTTATCCAGCCGATGACTGCCTATGGATACCCGGTATGGTTCAACGTTGCCCCATCTTAAATGAAAAAGATAAGGGTGTTTGAAGGGCAGTGTCTTTCACGCTGCCTAAGCCTTAGATTGCACATAACACCAGAGTCGGAGTACACATGATATTATTTCAAACACGTTTTATATACAACGCCACCAACATAAACAGAAGATATTTTTTTTTTTAACGTTGATTCGAGGTTACATTGCAAGGGCAAGGGCTTCAACAGACAGCTTAATTTTTTGGGATTTTTTGGGACTTCTACCTCTTCCACCGATGCCTCTACCGTTGAGAGCTGATCCAGGATAAAGCGGTGATTCCGCTAATCTACCATGTCGGCCGTAGAACTGTTGTAGACAGGTGGCTCAATTATATAGTCATCTTTATAGTATAGACATCTTCACACAAGATGGAGCTGAGCACCTTGAGTTCTGTAGAACGGTGTTCGAAATGATAGGGTAAAACAGGAGAACCAGTACCATTAAAGATCCAACAAAAAAGGATGGTTTGTTAAAAAGATCTGGCCATGTTTTTAAATCCGATGAAGATTTCATCGAAGCTCGACAAGTTTAAAGTGTTAACAATCTGTCGAATTTAATTTGTCAGTGAAGATGTTTATATTAACTAGTTCACATTTGGCAAGACTCTTTGCGGCCTACCAAACAGCAAGCTGTTTTACTCAGCCCTGGATCTATGGTGGGTCCTGTGCCCCAGGCGGCAACTTACAGGAGCACCTAACGAAGTGTCTAGACAAAATTTAGAATTGTTGACATTATTGGATTGAAATATATAATTTCAAACAGTATTTCTCAGTTTCTTTTGACTTTTAAAATTGCATAATTTTTTCTTGGCCCTGTTCGAAAAAAAATCGTGTATCCGTGGCTTAATTTACTTGAAAGACACAATGGAAAACAAAAAGTATCACACCGCCAAAGGTCTGGGTTCGAATCCATCCTATTACACCTAAAATATTTTTTGCCATGGGTAGGTACTGCTTCTTGCGAGAAGGTAACATATCCTCCAAGACTATATTGATGATAAAGTGCCTATCATCTAGGCCATTCGGTCCTGTGCAATCCTATGCCTTCTGTGTGGTGTTTTACCTCCTTTTTAAATTAAACTTATTTCCCGTTTTCGACAAAATTAAATTCTGGCAAAGGCTTTTCCTCACTAAATGTTTCAGATTTTTTTTTCAAACTTTAAAACAGGCTTTTAAGAAATTATTTGGAAAATAAATATTTGGAAATCTACATATTTTTGTCCCTCTATTTTCCTTAAATATTGACATTTGGAGAAGCACAAACAAACCACCCATCTACTGGTGCACCTTTTGTTGACTGAATTCCTTTTTTTTTTGTAAAGCTTTCGTACAGTTTAGTTGAATGTAACGTTATGAAGTTACACTGCACAAGAATGTGCTCTATTTGTTATTGAATATTCTTTAGAAAAGTTTCAAGGTTCTTAGAATACTATTCTCAATTGCACTTGAGAAAGGTTAACCCATATAAATATTGACATAGGTGCTACCATGACAAAAATCAGTGACGTCTTTAGAGATGGGCCCGGTGGGCCAGGCCCAGGGCCCCGCGATTTAGGGGGCCCCTGGAGAGCCCCAGTATACCAACCATTGGCCATTTTGACGACACTTAACGGACTTACCGTTCTTGTTCTTGTTCGTAGATTTTACCGGTGCGTTTGTGCTTGCAGTTGAGATGGAATATGTTGTTGCAACTGCATAGATTGTTGTTGTTGTGAATTTATGTATTCTTGAGAGCAGGCAAAACTAATAGCATCAGCTGGCAGGTTGTTTTGATTTTTGTGTTTGTTGTTTTTATTAAGCTTTAATTTGTTTATCAAAGGATCCCATGCCGGAGAAAGATTAAAACTTTGATCTCGATTGAAGTTTGAGTGCATTTTTATTTCGATTGCCTCTCGTACCAATCTTGGGACATAAAAACTTTCCGTGGCAATTGATTTTGCTAGATCGAAGCGTATAAAGTGATCCTCATTAGAGAACTTCCATTGTAAATTTTATCTTTGGATGCACGGAGTTTAAGTGGTTGAATGGTTTTCTTTACAATGAGAAATTTTATTTACAAAATGACGGAGTAGCAATGGGTTCCCCACTTGCTCCAGTTATTGCAGATATTTGGATGAAACACTTTGAGGAAAAGGCAATAGAGACATCTCCAATAAAGCCAATTATTTGGAAAAGATATGTTGACGACACATTTTGTATTCTCAACAAAAATGATGTTGACACATTTCTCAACCACTTAAACTCCGTGCATCCAAAGATAAAATTTACAATGGAAGTTGAAGAAGATAATACGTTGGCATTTTTAGATGTAAAAATCATTAAAAAACAAGATGGAACTCTAGGACACACGGTATATAGGAAGCCCACCCACACCGACAGATATCTGCATGCCGCTTCTCATCAGCACCCGTCAAATTTCACTTCCGTGGTGTCAGCTCTTATTAATAGAGCAAACGCGATCTGTGACAATGATCATCGAGAAGAAGAGTTAAGACATGTTGACGCAGCTCTTTTGAAAAATGGTTACAGTTCCAAACAACGTTCTTGGAAACCAAAGGAAAGAATAGCTTCAGAAAACACAACGCAACAAAATGAAAAAAGAGCATTTCTTCCGTATAGAAAAGGCGTTTCTGAAGCCATTGGAAGAATTTTATCGAAGCATGGCATTAAATCAATATTCAAGCCACCAGAAAAAATCCGCCAGCTTCTAAGATCTCCAAAAGATAAAATTCCTCTACAAAATCCAGGAGTTTATTCTGTACCGCGTAGTTGTGGCTCATTTTATATAGGTGAGACAAAACGAGCAATTTCCACAAGACTAATGGAGCATATAAGAGCCATTCAAAAGAATGAAGTAACCAAATCGGCAATTTGTGAGCATTTAGCTTATAATGAGGATCACTTTATACGCTTCGATCTAGCAAAATCAATTGCCACGGAAAGTTTTTATGTCCCAAGATTGGTACGAGAGGCAATCGAAATAAAAATGCACTCAAACTTCAATCGAGATCAAAGTTTTAATCTTTCTCCGGCATGGGATCCTTTGATAAACAAATTAAAGCTTAATAAAAACAACAAACACAAAAATCAAAACAACCTGCCAGCTGATGCTATTAGTTTTGCCTGCTCTCAAGAATACATAAATTCACAACAACAACAATCTATGCAGTTGCAACAACATATTCCATCTCAACTGCAAGCACAAACGCACCGGTACAATCTACGAACAAGAACAGAACAATGAGAGTAAAAACAACAACCACCCACCCACAAGCCATCAGTCAACCCGTGACCACGACTAGTGAAATCTGGTCGAAACGTCGGGAAAATAATCAAAAATAGTTTTGATTTCATCTAATTATCGTGGATTTATCTGGCTCTAATAAAATAAGTGATAGAGCAACAAAATGAGATAGAGCAACTTTTTTAATTTTTCACAAAAAAAGAATATTTTAAGTAATTTTGGTACTTTCAAAAAGTAAATAACAAAAAGGAACAAACAAACAAATAGAAAAAAAATTAGTTAAAATATAAAAAACAAAGTTGATCACAGTTATATAATTTTGTAGTTTTCGATGTCTTTGATTCTTTTTTTTTGTGAAAAAAATGCAATAAAGTCTTAGGTAAGAATATTAATTGGGCTTTCATACTAAGGTAGTAAAAATTATACTCAATAAATTGTTTCTTTTTGTATTTAATAAAATTATATCAAAGCGAATAAAACTCAAAAAATTTAAAAATGACGTTTGGTACAATAATTCCCGCAAAATCGTTATCCGCACAAGAACAAATTTTAGATCAGGTTAAAAATGCTCGTTTGAATAGATCTGTTGTAGTTTGGTAAAGGTAGAGCTAATTAAGAATAAAAATATCCAAAACAAAGAGAAAACGATAAAATTATAATTTTTGATTTGTACACCCGGAATCAATCTTCCTTGGCCAATTTTGTTGTTTACTTGTTCGTTTTCGGAACATTTTAAAACATCATAGGTACTATAATATTTTTACGGCACTGGCACAACTGAGAGTAGCATGTGCATGTGTAATGTTAATTTAATTTAGCTTAATTCAAGCATATGACTTAAAAATAAGTAACAAGAAATCTTAAAACTATGTACTAAAATAACTTAATGATAATAAAAAAGAAATTAAGGATGGAGTGTGGGAGAGGAAAAGAGATAGTTACTGGAGAGCATTCTTAAGGGTGATTTTAGAGCTGTTTAGGTCAAATAAGCTTGAATTGTTGGCTTTTCTTAGCATTCTTGTGAGTGGTTCATTTTGGCCATACTCGGTTCGGTGAAAGGGTATATGGAACAAAGGTACTGACCTAAGACAACGATGATTTTCATTGAATTTAACTTTGTTAAGTAAGTCAACACAGTCAATACCTCCAGTTATTAACTGATGTAGAAAAAGTAGGTCAGCATTATCACGACGTTTGCTGAGGGTTTGCAAATTGATCAGTTTAAGACGATTCTCGTAGGGTGGCAGAATGAATGGATCGTCCCATCCAAGGCCCCTCAGAGCAAATCTTACAAATCTGCGTTGGACGGATTAAATTCTCTGAATGTGGACATGATAATAGGGTGACCAGACCTGAGACGCGTACTCTAGCAGAGGCCTAACGAAGGTTATATATAGAGATTTTGTGACGTAGGGATCTGAGAATTCCTTGGACCAGCGTTTAATGAATCCTAAGGTTGAGTTAGCTCTGTTAATAATAGAATCATAATGAGCTCGGAAATTCAGCTGATTGTCACAAAGAACCCCCAAGTCGCGAATGGAAGTAACGACAGAAATTTGTTCATTATTCATGTAGTAACAACGTTGAGGAAGAGGAGAGCGTTTACGAGAGTAAGTAATAGATTGACATTTACTAATATTTAGCTCAAGGAAATTGTGGAGACACCAGGTATAGAAGTTATTTAAGTCTTCTTGTAGTAACTGAAAATCTTCCGTGCTTTTAATCAGTTTGGAGATGCGCATGTCATCCGCGTAAATCTCCAGATTAGATTCTACTAAAGTAAGTTCAACGTCGTTAATACTTAACAAGAAAAGAAGAGGGCCGAGGTGACTCCCTTGCGGAACGCCTGATTGTGAGTATATAGGGTTGGAGGTGTTAGCCCTAAACAAAACTGTGTATATCCTATCATCCAAATAAGACTTGACCCAAGATATAAAAAGAGGTGGGAATCCATACAATTTTAATTTGAAGATTATCATACTGTGGGAAATTTTATCGAATGCTTTGCTAAAATCGGTTGCAATTGCATCGACTTCATAACCTGATTCCATGGCACAAATACTATTTGATATAAATTCAGTAAGATTAGAAGTTGTGGATCTTCCTTTGAGAAAGCCGTGTTGTTTTTTAGAGAAGAGTGGTTTACAGTGGAGAAGTAAGCTATCATTAACTATACTTTCAAATAATTTGGGAATACAGGACAGCTTAGCTATTGGTCTGTAGTTTGAGATTTCACTTTTAGATCCTTTTTTATGGATAGGGATAATGAAAGATTCTTTCCACTGTTTGGGAAACACACCGCGAGAAATAGATAGTTGAAAGAGAACAGCGAGTGGTGGAGCCAGTTTTGTAACACACTTCTTAAGGACAATAGGTGGGATCCCGTCAGGACCCGATGAGTAATCATCATTGAGCAGGTTAATTTTGTTAATCACTGATGTTTGGCATATGTTAATCGATTCTAATGATGTTTGGTTGCAACCGTTCAAATATCTAAAGAAGTCGAGATTTATTTCGGAGTTGTTTGAGGAAAAGGCTCGACCAAAAAAATCAGCAAAAAAATTAGAAATAGTGAGAGGGTCAGCGGATGAGATACTGGAGTATTTCAGAGTTGAGGGATAACCATCTGACTTTTTTTTAGAATTTATAAATTGAAAAAAGTTTTTTGGATTCCTGATGAGGTCATTGTTTGTGTTGTTTAATAATTTAAAAAAGTTCAGTACTATTTGGTCTTTTTCAGTACAATTTTTTTTTTCAGTTTTCAGTACAATTGACAAAAGTCAATTTTCATCACTGGTCAGAACTTATTTTATCAATTTTATTTGCAAAAAAAAAAACAGGAACGTAATTTTTCCATTGGTCGTTATTCAGACATCTTTCGACAGGTTGACAAACAAAAGTGTCGATGCATATTTCTGCTTTGAAAGCCGCTTTAGGATAAAAAACCGTAAAAGCATATTTCTATCACCGAAAAAAGAAGTATTGAGTGTCGCGTGAAAAATGCAGATAACATTCATTTAATCGAATTCTCATTATAAAATATTCAAAATTTGCATTAAACTGGCAAACTGTTTGCGAATAGATATTCAAACCTTTTGATACTCCCAAAATAGTTAAATGATAATAGTTAATACATAGTTAAATTTAATAAAAAAATGTGTAAAGACTTGTAATCTGAAATAGTTTTCAATAAACAAAATTTCATGAGGCCCCCATATCCTTAAGGGCCCAGGGCCCCCAATTGTCTAAAGACGCCCCTGACAACAATATATACCTATTTTATAACAAGCGCACGAAACCTTCAGATGTTAAATTTCGTGTCTGGAAATCCTTCTGGTTGACAAAATTTGAATTGAAAGAAGCCTAGCTGAGTGTGTGTGTAGGTGAATTCTTAAGAACGGATACCGTATAAATTAGAATAGGAAAACATGAACTCTTGTGATAAATATTTGTGTAAATTCTAAAAGCGAAATAATTTTTGAACTAAATTGTTGACCATACATACGTTAGTTTAATGTTATTTTCCACTCACAGCTCCCATGCTCTCTAAATTTCCATTAGCCCAGGAAAATTACACAAAAAAATGGCCAAACTTCGAAAAAATTGCGACAAAGCTGATTTTTGGTGGAGTGGCTTATTATGATGTCTTAAGCATTTCCTGAAAAGTACCCTAAATTTGGCCCAACAACAACTCCTCATTGTAAAATCAAGTTTTTGGGGTGGTAGGGGAAAGAGAACGGCCACCATCTTGAAAACAAGGTTGATTTTGTTTTTGTTTAATAACTCGTTGAAATTGCGTTTCTCAAAAAAATGACCAGAGAACAGATTTTAGAAAATTAAGTTATCTAAAAAATGAGCCATTAAACAGCTCTGTATGTTTATTAATCCCAAAGTAACAGCAGATCAAAGGTCACCTATGCCTCGTATACGGTGGGGATGAAATGACGTTTTTTAAGGTTTTTCGCTTATTTATGAATTTTTTTGGTCAGAATAGAAGACTCATTTTACAGACAATCAAGAGCAGTGCAAAATATATTCTAGACATCATCAAAAAAATTCACAAATAAGCAAAAAACCTTAAAAAACGTCATTTCATCCCCACCATATACGAGGCATAGGTGACCTTGGATCCGCTGTAACTTTGAGATGAATAAACATACAGAGCTTTTTAATGGCTCATTTTTTAGATAATTTAATTATCTAAAATCTGTTCTCTGGTCATTTTTTTGAAAAACGCAATTTCAACGAGTTATTAAACAAAAACAAAATCAACCTTGTTTTCAAGATGGCGGCCGTTCTCTTTCCCCTACCACCCCAAAAACTTGATTTTAGAATGAGGAGTTGTACTTAAACATAAATCACAAAACAAAATTTGCCCAGCGATAAGCAAAAATTTTATAAATTTTTTGGACTAAACTCACTGCACCATGAAGTTCTTGAACGTTTTTCTCTGAAACTATTGGTTCTACGAAAAAAAGTATGTTAACATTTGTGTAGAATAACATCAGCTTTAATTTTTACCTTCACATTTTTTCCATAAAACCGATAGTTTAGGAGCAATTCCCAAAAAACTGAACTTCAACCCCTTTCACCCCCCCTACAAAATTTAGCCCCGGGCCAAATTTAGGGTACTTTTCAGGAAATGCTTAAGACGTCATAATAAGCCACTCCACCAAAAATCAGCTTTGTCGCAATTTTTTCGAAGTGAAAGTCTAATTTTCCTGGGCTACATGGTTCAAAGTGGATAATTTTATGCTTGAATATCATTGGAATCACTAGTTTTGGTAATGTTCCTTGGCTGCGGTTTGAGTTTCTTTTGTGGGATGTCATTAAATATCAATGATATGCAAACAATCCACAGACCATTCAGGAACTAAAAAAAAAATATTGGTAAGGCTATTCGCTGAAAAAGGGCCCCAAACTCAATTGAAAAAGAAAGAAGAAGACTGGTCGAGCTATCAAAAAGATTGATGTTATTAACCCAAAATAAAATCCTTTTCAGAGACTTTTTAGAAAAATACTGAAATAATGTTTTGTTTGATATTCAAAGTCCGTTATTTTGTATTCAATTGTAAAAAATTGATTTGAAAAAGACATTTTTAAAAGACGAAATCAATATATGGGCGACATACGCATTCGATGAGATAAAACAAACATTTGGATTTCAAGGAATCATAAAAAAAATGCTGTGTATGAAATTTGAAATGAATTCGTCCTTAATGGACTCTATAGGCTCTATTTCCATGTAAACTTCGATGTTAACTTGGAAGAACACGCACAATACGGGCTGTCGCCGTCGGCCGGGCGATGTACCCAAAGAACGGTATGAATTGAAAACCCTCTTTCTTGGAATTCTCCATTATTATAATGCGAATATTTTCTTACTCAAAACCAATACAACATGCCCTAGGCCTAGAGCATATCAAAACAAAATAACTGCTTAAATTTATTTTGCATGTCATTTAAGAAAGCCCAATCATGCTGTATTGGTGTATTGTATGTACACTTAACAGTGTACAGTACATATTTATATTGCCTTGACAAAGTAAGGAATTTAGGATTTATTTTTATATTGATTTATGAATTATAAAATTTATTTCACCCGAAGTGACAGTCAAAAGCACATCATCCCTTGGAATTCAAATACATAATATGTACGTATACGTACATCTGTAGAGTAAAAAATAAATTGAATATAAAATCACAAATGCCTACTACAAACTCATGAATAACTTAATCTACTCTTGAAGATCCAAAAACTGTAATTGGATGTTTTGGTAAGAGGTATGTTCACTCGACCCACTTAATTGCCCTTCTTTTCACATTTTATATTATCCTCGTGCGTTCGAATTCAGTCCAAGGAATTCAGTTTCATTCCCAAAAGGAGCTATCAGCCCGAAATTGCCTCAATTATGTTTTGTAATTTGACTAGCAGTCAGAAAGATCCAGTTGCAATTTAGTCACTCATCGTGACCTGCATTTTAAGTTATGTATGCGTAGGTTTTTGTCACTATGGTATACGAATTGAGTGTTTTTTATTCTAAATTTTTCCTTTATCTATGAGTTATTGGTTTCATGCTGATACTGATACTGGTTTGAACACAATTTAAAGAGGATAGTCCAAATTTTGAGAAATGTTTCCAAGGGATTATAACAAATTTTTAAAAAATTTTGTATTGGCAATTATTTTTGGACCTAATCTGATCGAATTGGTAAGAAATTTGACAGTAAAATTTATAAAATTTTAGGTCAACTAATCGGAAACTCGAAAAAATCAAAAATAATCTAAAGCAATAGTTTTAATAGAATTGATATTTAGCCTGATTTCACATTTAAATAATGCAATCAGAAAAATATTCAACACTTTTAAAACTATTGCTTCAGAGTAATTTTTGATTTTTTCGAGTCTTTTATTATTTTTTTTATTTTGAAATTTGGGACCATATTCTCACCTAAATTGTAAAGCCGCTGCTTGAAATAGAAAAAAATAGTCAGTATCACTCAAAACAGCATTCCCAAATGATTAAGTGTAGATACCAAATTTCACTAATTTTAATTAAAAAGAAGAAACGAACCACCACCACTGTGCTTGTTGGTCTGTGCATCCGTGTGCCCGTTGAGCATAGCAAATGAAGATTGGCAATTTTTTATTTGGCATTTTGTTTTGCGCGAAATTTTAAGGCATCTCCTTAAACGGAAGTCAAAAACTCGCAAAACAATTGGATGGCAAATAAAAAAACTAAACAATAAAATATCAAATACTAAATACAAAGCAACAAAATGCCAAATAAAAAATTTTCAATCTTTATAAGACCAAATTTTCTTTTTCCCTTAAATTAAATTAAATTTGTAGAGAAAGCCTGGGCACTCATTCCGCAAGGCGATTATCAATCGACGATAACGTTTTGACGATAGTCTTGCATTCCGTAAAACTGAAAGGGGCTATCGTTTTGGCGATATCAGTTTGACAATCTAATATTTTCTTCACGTAAGTCGAGCATCGTATCGTTTTCAAGCTCACTTAATACTTTTTTATGACATTTATCGACAGTTTGAGAATACCAAACGCTCTCAATATTGCATTCTGAAAAAAATATAGACGAAACGAGCGTCGAACTTGACGAGTTGTAGAAGCTGAGTAAGGTCAAAGATTCTCGAGTCTAACTCCAGATGAGTCCTGAAACCAAAGGGCGCTTCACCTATCCCATCCACACCCGATCCCTGTCCCTCGTCGGCACGGCGAATAGCTGTCCACGTTATCCCCCTCGGTGGCACGGCGAAAAGCTGTTCAACGAGATCTCCCCCAAATCGGTACGGCGTATCGCTGTTCGACGTGTTTTCCCAAACACATTACTCCTTTTCCTTGACAGTACGGCGAATAGCTGTCTGTCACTCTTATCTTATCATATCCCCTTCCCTTGAGTCCTGAAATAACTTATCCTTAAACCTTCCCTATCCAAACCCATCCCTGACCATCGTCGGTACGGCGAATAGCTGTCCACGTTATCCCCCTCGGTGGTACGGCGAAAAGCTGTTCAACGAGTTCTCCCCCATGTTGGTACGGCGTATCGCTGTTCGACGTGTTTTCCTATACACATAATTCCTTTCCTTGACAGTACGGCGAATAGCTGTCTGGCCACTCTTATCAAATCATATCCCCTTCCTCACCCACTCCAATTTTCCTATTGGGCTGGATCTAAGGTGTTACACGACCCGTGCCGATGATCAGCCTGGCTGGGGCCCCAATTAAAAATACTAGCTCAGTCGTTAACGGAGTATCCGACTTTTGGCACTTTTCGGATCAGCTTGCCTTCTCTACATATGCGAATCTCTGTGTAGAGTGACCAACCTTTATTCGCTACTCGTGGGTCCAAATAATTGTATGTCAAAACAAAAGACAAAAACAAGGATAGATGGTGAGACCGGTTCTCCTTCGAAACCGGGCGGCAGCACGGCGTCAAAGCTGTTTGCCGTTACTCCTGGGGTCGGTTTCAGTGGGGTGGTTGTGGCAAGTCATGGTCCCTCATCTGATACAGATTCCAGCGAGGGAAGTAAGGTGGTAGCAATACCTAATTTCAGTAGTAGTGGGGTTGTGAATAAAGGTCCGACCACTTCTAGAGAGAGTGAACCTCTCCCGAGTACGTCTCGGGAGGGAGCCCAACTCGGTGGTGTAAGGGTTGTGAATATTGGTCCTCCCACCACTGGAGAGGGTTCTCCCCCGAAGACGTTACCATAAATACGCAGAATAGGCAGTCAAAGTACAGCTATACGGTCAGGCTGACAGCTCCTGATTCTCAATACCTTTGGTAATGAAAAACTGGAGGTCGAAGGGAAGACGGAGCTGGACGCCAGGATAAAATGGGCTCAGTGCATTTTAGCCAATGCGCAGACCAGCGGCGACTCCACGTCAAAGCAACAAAGGTCTCTAGAGGATACCATCCCGGTGCCCAAACGACCCAAGGTGCAAAACACCAGTACTCTCCATTGCGGCGTATCCAAGACCTATAGTGATGTCCTCAAAGTATACAAAAAAGAGGTTGACGCGGACCGCGTCCCTCCACAAAACTGAGGCTGAGCCTGTGGGAGGGGACCCTGGTGCATCCATCACCTTTCCATCCATTGTTGATGAGGAATCCAGGTCATCCCTGATCAAGGTTCAGTCTTCTACTAATGTCGACAGTCTGACCGAAATGGAGACCGAAGACTACCTTAACCTCGTTCCTTTGAGTGAGAATGAGCTATTGAGTTCATCTTCAGATTTGGAAGAACGCAACGACACCGTACAGGAGGCTATTCCGCCTGATTGTAGCCAAATGTTGCAATTAGTCCAAATTACCCTTCAACACTCTATTAAGGCTTCGGCCTCCCTTCTTCTCCGTCTATCCAGAAACGGTGAGGATATTGTTCTGATCCAGGAACCCTGGATTGTTAAATCCATGGTTAAATGACTCAGAACTCCTGGATACTACTTACTGTATGCATCTGGTAAAGGTGAACCTAGATCTTGCATACTAGTTAAAAGTACCACTAACGTTTATTTACTCCCTGATCTCAGCGATAGAGATATCACCACTGCTAAACTGGAAACGGCCAATGGTACGTACTGGCTAGTGTCAGCGTATCTGGGCCATGACAATCTCGGCCCTCTCCCCGGTTATACACTGGAGAGAATCTTCGCACAGGCAGAACGACAGAAAATATGTCTCATTATTGGGAGTGATGCTAGCTCCCATCATACAGTATGGGGAAGTACTGATATCAATGATAGAGGTGAATCTCTTTTTGATTATATTTTAAGTACTAATACTAACCTTATAGTAAGTAATGTGGGAAACGAACCTACCTTCATTACTAAAAACCGACAAGAAGTATTGGATATTACTCTAGTCTCAGATACAATTCATCACAAGATCTTGAATTGGAAAGTATCTGATGAACACTCGTTTTCTGATCACAGGTACGTCCAATTCAGTCTAAATGATGAACCTCCTAGCCGCTTGGAATTTCGAAACCCTCGAAAAACCGATTGGCTTAAATATAGGATAACACTCAAAGGTCTATTAAAACCTGATCTTTTAAATCCTCCTTCAAATATAATTGAACTTGACTGCAAGGTCAGTGATCTCACGTTAGCCCTTAACAAATCAATGGCTATTTCCTGTCCACTTACTCAAGTAAGGGGAGAAAAGAAGCCGTATTGGTGGGATTCAGGGCTTGAACCGTTTAGGAAAGATTGTCGTAAATGTTTTAATCGAGCTAAAAGTACCCGAGTAGTGTCGGATTGGGAATCCTATAAGGAAACCCTTAAATTATATAAGAAAGCTTTGAGGAAGTCTAAAAGATCCTCCTGGAGAATTTTCTGTGGAAAAATAGAAAAAATTTCAGACGCATCTAGGCTTAGAAAAATCCTCTCTTCAAATCCAGTGATGCCTAGCTGTTTGAAAAATGCTGATGGCTCATGGACCAACTCTTGCGAAGAATCGCTAAACCTGCTACTAGATACTCATTTCCCTGGAAGCTCCAAAAATATTAATAGCTTCGACCATAATAGGTCAGATAATGAGCCAAGATATTCACAAGGTCTGGTTACTAGGGTTAAGCTGCAATGGGCGCTCAACAGCTTCAAACCATACAAGTCTGCAGGACCCGACGACATAGTACCAGCTGAATTCCAAATGAATTCTGTTTTAATTCTGCCAATTCTGGAGACCATTCTGACTAGTTGTTTAAACCTGGTCCACATTCCCCTGCTATGGAGAGAAGTTAAGGTTGTGTTTATACCCAAAGCTGGCAAATGCTCCCAAGTAAACCCAAAAGATCTCCGCTAAAAGTCTGTCAGTAGAGGTACGCCGCAAGGTGGTGTCCTATCTCCCCTTCTCTGGAACTTGGTAGTAAATGAGCTGCTGACATGCCTGGAAGCGGAGAGTTACAGAGTGATTGCATATGCGGACGATGTTGCTATTGCCGTATCAGGAAAGCATCCTACTGTCTTAAAACAACTCTTACAAAATGCTTTAAATAAGCTTACCAACTGGGCTGACTGGGTGTCAACCCTCATAAAACAGAACTTGTTCTATTCTCAAGGAAATATAAAATCCCTCATATTGATCCTCCTTCTATCAAAGGTACTCCACTAACATTCACTGATCAAGCAAAATATTTGGGTCTTATTTTGGACACAAAGTTAAGCTGGAAACCTAATATACAAGAAAGAGTCAAAAAAGCCACAGTGGCACTTTTCTCATGCAAAAAAGCCGTTGGGAACAAATGGGGCCTTCAACCTCGAATCACTCACTGGCTATATACTTCGGTGATTAGACCGATCCTCACTTACGGAGTGACAGTATGGAACAAACCTTAGGTGGAACAATATCACCACTTGTTTGGCAACAAAACAAATCTGGCCAGTAATGGATTTTAAGCGATCTAAATGTTTGATATCTCTAAGCAGATTGCACATTAGCTCCATGATAGGTGTCATAACCGGACACTGTCTTATAGGCAAGCACGCAACGCGTCTTGGCGTATTCTCTAACGATTTTTGCAGAAGCTGTATGGACGAGGAAGAGGTAGAATCGATTCCTCATCTTCTATGCACTTGTCCTGCTCTATCTCATAGGCGAAGACTCCATCTTGGAGATTTCTACTTCAATGATTCTAGTGATTTAGTAAATGTTGACATAGGTAGTCTGTTACGCTTCATAAGAAGCTCCAAATGGTTCATCGAGTAGGGAAAAAGGCTTCCCAGATTCTTGTGGTATCACAATGGGCCAACTTATGGTCTAAGTGTGTCAGTTTTCATGACTGACAGCCACTTCAGCCTAACCTAACCATAGTGGTTGAGTTACGTGAAGCAAATCATTGATGATCAAGTCAACGATAATCGTTTTGACGGTTATCATTTTGAAAATCACGCAATATTACCAGTAGCAGCGACAATTTTGAACTAAATTAAATCAACCCCCTTGAACGTATTCACAGAAATATGTGTGTGAAGAAAAGCCACGCAAAAGCAGGGATATATTTCGCAATTCGCGCTGACATCGAGGATGATTTTCGAATTAAAATCATTCAAATACTACTTAAACTGGTAGCTGGTAGGGATTCATTTACAAATTTTGAATAACGACCATGAAATACGACTAGTATTTTGCGCTAGTTTTTTGCTAGTAGGAATGAAAAATCGTAAAAAAACGACTAAAACCCTCCTCGAAGACAGCGCAACGTGTGCGTGGCATCATAGGAGCAATTCATAACACGCCGAGGGGACCTAAAATGTTTTGCCGAGTCCGAACGGCTAGATGAGAAGCACTTTTCATGACAACAAATACTCTGTTCGTCGCAAGAGGTATTTTTGTTTTTAGCGGCTGTTTTTAGACGTTTTTAGTACTTTTTGTTTAAATAATAGGGAAAGGTCAAACAAAAATATTTTCTACAAAACCTTAAAAAAATCTTATAAAATGCTTACTAAAATTTCAAAAACTATTGTTGAATTTTGTATGACGCCGTTGTTTGCTGCGGTATTGGTAATAAAATCCAAAAGAATCTTTTTTCATTAAAAATCAGATAAACCATGCAAAAGAAATCTACGACAGCAAAAAAAAAAAAATCAATGTAAGCTGAATAAACAAGTTTAGTCGAACAGTGTAACTACCTTGGCTTGGCAGTATTGTTTCTGCAAACGGTGGTACGGATCTGGACGTTGAAAGTAGAATAAATAAAGCTCGTGCTGCCTTCGGTAGGTACTCTGTCCCCAATTTGGAAATCCAGTCAATAGTCTAGTCAAATGGTGTTCAAAAGGGACTTGAAGTGGAAAGTTCTGGTGTAATTATTTTTAGGGGCCCCTTTTATGTTTTTGGGGTCGCTGAACACGAATCTGAAGTTGTCCAACAAAATTTTTCACGGCAAATATGAGAATTCGTCAAAAAACGTCAAAAATTTCGACATTTTTTGTCTTTTTTCCTTATTGCTCAAAAATTATTTTTCTTTTGCAAAAAGCGCTTATGCAAAAATAAAGACAATGAGATTACCTACAATCTATGCTCATATCATTTTCTTGTACGACTTATGGTTTCTGCGGAAACAGTCTTTGAAAAACAGCCAAAAATCCGTCATTTTTAAAAAATTGCATAAATGATTTTTTTTTGTATTGTTTTTTTATTGATTTCTTCATTACATGAAAAGTAGGCCATAAGTTATTATGTTATTTGCATTTTCTAATTGTAGTTGTCTAAAAGTGTTATATTGCAGTGGTTAAGTGTCTAGGGTTCAGTATTCCAAACAGTCAAAATGTCCATTCAAAAGTGTTTTATTTGTGACAAAGATTGGAGTATGGTGCAGTGAAGATGATCTTATGGACGTATACTGCAGTGGTACGGTCGATTCTAACATATGGTTCGATTGTCTGGTGGCTCGCACTAAACAAGGCATATAACATCGACAAACTCAAAAAGGTTCAAAGAACAGCTAGTGTTGGTACCACAGGGGCTCTTCGATCTTGCCCAACGGATGCCTTAAGCGTTTTTCTGCACCTTCTACCACTTGATCTACACATAAAATATCTAGTATCTTGCAATGCCTTAAGTTTTAAAGAATCAAATTCTTGGGTTGCTAAACCTTGTGGCCACAGCAATATCACAAATTTGATTCCCACTGATATATTTTCGACTCCCACTGACTACCGTGCTCCTATAATGATCCTCAGTACAGATTTTAAAGTCTTATTCCCATCCAGAGGGGACTGGGATGATGACGCCGTGACGAGAGACTTCGACACAACTATCTATACTGATGGCTCAAAGATGGAGTGCGGTGTTGGCTCAGGAGTCTTCTCTGAGTCTCTCAACATCTCTAAGTCATTTCGGCTACCGAATTTTGCTAGTGTATTTCAAGCTGAAATACTGGCAATTAGGGAGGCATACTTAAAGCAGATCCAAACCTAAATCTTAATACAGCCATCCTTACAGATATACAGGCGGCTGTGAAAGCCATTGATTCGGCTATATCATCCTCTAAATTGGTCCAACAATGCCGAGATGAGCTCGCAAGTCTAAATATTTACCTCAAGGTCACTCTTATCAGGGTTCCTGGTCACAGTGGCATTGAGGGAAATGAACGGGCAGATGAACTAGCCAGGCAAGGATCAGCCCTTCACATCTCACTTGCGGAAAGAGTCAACATTCCCTTTGAAGTTGTGAAGGGCAATATATTGTCAATTTTCCTTAGGGAATCCAATCGTAGGTGGAGCAATTTAACCAACTGCAAAATATCCAGAACGATCTGGCTCGCCTTTAATAAATCCTGAACAATTGATCTCATATGTAGACCCAGGCGGGACATAGCCAGGATCGTAGCAACCTGCACTGGACATTGGTCAGTTGGAGAACATGCGGCGAAGCTGGGTATTCCTTACAATACTCACTGTCACAGCTGTGGAGACCAGCATGAAAAAGAAACAGTCCTTCATTTTCTCTGTAAATGTCCAGTTCTAGCCAGAATGAGAACAAAATCGTTTGGAATGGCTTTTTTTGAGGACCTAAACGAACTTTCCGAAATGAAGATCAAAGACTTGATCTCTTTTCTAAACGCCACGAAATGGATCTGAGACGAAAATCGGTTGTGTTCTGCATCATGTTCCCCCCAGATCCAAAGACCGTGAGTAAAGGCTCCCCCAAACCAGCGCGAAGTATTCGCTGACGACGCGAAATCATTCACAATAATACAAAATATGAAAGATACACAATGCTAAATAACAACAAAAAACTATCTTTGCGAATGATTCGCTATGATTTCGCGTTGGTTTGGGAGAGCCTTAATAAGAACCCGGGTTTCTGCGGGGCTTCATGATGCTCAATGGCAATGATGATCACACGGTTGGATCGATCGCGTTTCGTTGCTATTTTACAACCTGCCAAGCTCGGCATAACGTAGCAAGCTCGGGCGAGATGCGATCTAATCGAGATGCGATCCAATCGATCAAGGAACGCTTTTCTGGTTTCTTGGGAAAGATGATCTCCAACCCGCACTGGAGGAAATCTCACATCCAACCCAGGGAACGGGACACCTGAGGAATAAGCCCCTCAGAGAATAAACCCTAACTTTAGACTGCTTTCATACACAGGTCAAACGGGTTATGGTGTCAAAACGGCGCAATCCAGTGCTAATTGGGCAAAGAGCGAGTGTTATGTTCTTGTCACCATTTCTACCTACCATTTACCATTTATATAGCTTTTTTGGAAGGTTGTATGCACTTTCTTTGATTTCTTACCTGCCAAAGAAGCTCCCTCTCCGTCTTTTCTCTTCTTGCTGACTTGAAGGAGCGTTTCAATTGCTTTTTCATTCACCACTTTGAATGCACCATACTCCAATCTTTGTCACAAATAAAACATTTTTGAATGGACATTTTGACTGTTTGGAATACTGAAACTTAGACACTTAACCACTGCAATATAACACTTTTAGACAACTACAATTAGAAAATGCAAATAACATAATAACTCATGGCCTACTTTTCATGTAATGAAGAAATCAATAAAAAAACAATACAAAAAAAATCATTTATGCAATTTTTTAAAAATGACGGATTTTTGGCTGTTTTTCAAAGACTGTTTCCGCAGAAACCATAAGTCGTACAAGAAAATGATATGAGCATAGATTGTAGGTAATCTTATTGTCCTTATTTTTGCATAAGCGCATTTTGCAAAAGAAAAATAATTTTTGAGCAATAAGGAAAAAAGACAAAAAATGTCGAAATTTTAGACGTTTTTTGACGAATTCTCATATTTGCCGTGAAAAATTTTGTTGGACAACTTCAGATTCGTGTTCAGCGACCCCAAAAACATAAAGGGAGCCACTAAAAATAATTACACCAGAACTTTCCACTTCAAACTACCATTTGACCTGACTACAAATCTCCTTACGCACTAACTTGAGATTCTTCGAATCCAATGTCAAGTCCGTGCTGTTATATGCTTGTGAAACCTGGAAAGTCACGTCTACCATTTCGAAGAAAGTGCAGGCTTTTTTGAATCGCTGTCTTCGGCACATCCTAGAGATTCGCTGGCCACAAATAATATCATATGAGGAATTGTGGCGCATCAGGACAAGTCAAGAGTGGTTGGACGTCGACATAAGAAAGCGTAAATGGCGTGGGATTGGTCACACACTGAGGAAACCAAACGATGGAATTGCAAAGCAGTCCTTTGAATGGAATCCTCAGAGTGCAAGGCGGGTTGGAAGACCAAGAACAACATGGAAATCAACTGTCTCAGCCAGCGGAAGCAGAATCCCAGAGAAAGACGTAGCCACAGCTAAAGTACCTTGCATCAGACCGTGAAGGATGGAGACGTTTTGTAGACGCCCTATGCTCCAGCCGGGGTTACAGGACAAGGATGGTGAAACAAGTTTTTTTGATCATTACATTTAATTGACACAAAAAAATTATCCATACAAATGAAGACATTAAAAAAATGAAAAATAAATATTTAGTTTCCACGTGTCATTTCTTACAATAAAACAATAACGGGTACTTAAACAGATAAAAATATTTTGCAAACAAATCTCGAAACAAAAAATATAAAGCTGTAGAATACTTTTTGTTTCAACTTACAATCACTCATTACAATGATTCAGCTCTTAAAAAAATACTAACAAAAATTGAAAAAAATCTTGTCCCTTTATTTTTTTTGACTAGTGTATGTTTCCTTAGACTATTTTGGAGAACCGTAACTTTTCTTTAAAAAATTGTTTTAGAACGGTACAAGTGCAATATTGCTTCGATATAATCACAAGAACTTCAACCCAAATAACAGCCACTCCTATTGTCAGTTATTTCATCCAAACAGTAATAAATATATGAGGTGATGAGTACCAAAACTCGCCCTATTCATATCAGCTAAACTCTCAATAACCAAATTTAATTGTTTAAGAACTTTTAAATGAGAGTAGTTAGAATATAAATTTGTATATCCAATCATAGATTTTGAAATCATTTTACTGTGGTTTAAAGGAAAATTATATTAGAAGTTTCGTTAAAAAGATATTTAAAAATTGCCATTGGATTGATTGTGACAAGTTTTTCTGGCATGGATAGGCCGAATTTTGGTTCTCATCGCCTCATGTATTTGCATACAATTATTTCTCATGACACTGTATCCCAGACTATAGAGGAAGACATCTATATATTTTCAAATGCTGACACAGAGATAATAATAGGCTCTAAATAATGAGTGCTTCGAAATTGCCAGGCAAGTACTATATTCCAGTTGAATAAATGTTTTGTTGGATTTTTTTCTTTTTTTGATTTCAAGGTAAATAGTTGGGAAAAAAGATTAAATGGAATTCGCACTAGTGCTTACTGCTAAGAAGAGAAAACAAATTTTTCTTGTCCATATCAAGGATATTTTTTGTTCCTTTTACTTTTATCATATTTTTTTCTTTTTTCATCAGAGTTAGTACCATGATGTACCTGGATAGCTCTGAATAATTTTATTTAACCTTGATTTTATTTCGTGAAAATGAGAGTTTTATGGTTGGGAGTTTTATTTCCATCCATGGAAGTAGAAAATATTCAGCATAAAGTATCGACATTTGCGATATTTTTTTTTTGTGGAGCCCTTTTGCACAGTAAGCACATTAAGGCTATATTATAATATACATATCTTTGGGGCCTGGTTATGATAAGTAGTCTTGAAAAAAATCATACCTCTTTAGTGAAACGTTTCATGACAAGTTGTGGCCTTAAGAATAAATACATATTTTATCTTAAAGATTTTGGCTTTTATACAAGAAGCATTATGAGTCGATTTATGATAAAGAACATAATATTAAACATACGGATTGAAGGGGGCACTAGAGAACAAAGTGAGGATATTGAACTTGTGATCTGTATGAAGAATTGAAGAATGTTAGGTCCTTTCCTTAATAAGCCATGACATGCAGCTGAACAGTAAACGGAGGCCCTAGATTTCTTCAAAGCAGACATAACTGTCACACAAGAAATGCCATGGGATGGGATAAAGGCCGGGCCGGACATTGAAACTGCGACTGTTCTGTTACCCAAATAAAAAGCAGCATCTATTTGGATGTGGGTTCGTCGTTGGAGGCAGACTCAGACAAAAAATCTTTATTTACAATTAACACAGGTCCATAATTGGTCCATAAAAAATCAAATTCTAGTCCTAAATGGTATAATAGTAGACTAAAAAAATTAAAAAATGCAAAGAATTCTGCGCATAAACGATTTAAGCAATTAAATTCTGCGACGGACTATACACTTTTTTGTCGTTTGAGGAAAGAGTTTGTTTTCCTATCAAAATTTTTGCATTGCAACTATGTTCATTTAATGGAGTCAAAACTAAAATCTAATCCAAATCAATTTTGGAATTATATCAATACAAAGCGTAAAAGTGTTGGATTCCCATCAACAATGCATTTTGATAAAAAATCTTCTTCTGAACCAGAAGAGATTGCAAATATGTTTGCTGATCACTTTCAAACAATTTATAATTCATCGAACTCAGTAATGTTAGATGAAGATTATTTCAAATCTATTCCCTCGATCTTTGATTCGTGTAGTTTTGAATTTAATATTGATGATGTATTCTTGTTATTAAAGGGACTTGAGCCCGTAAAGAAACCAGATATATTGGGATTTTTCCCCATTGTTTTACGGCATTGTGCTGACGTTCTTTCTGCCCCATTGACTGATTTGTTCAATCAGTCATTGTCCACTGGTGTTTTTCTAGATGAATGGAAAATCTCTATTGTAAATCCCACATTTAAATCTGGCAAAAAAGATAATATTGTTAATTACAGACCGATAACAAAACTATCCATTATCCCTAAGATGCTGGACTGTCTGGTTAAGGATATTTTTGTCAGTTTACTAAAGGGACATGTAAGTGACTCTCAACATGGTTTTTGGAAAGGTAGGTCCACAGTATCAAATCTGGTAGAATTTACCAACTTTTCAATAAATGCTTTGGAGAAAAACAGACAGATTCATGTAGTTTACACTGACTTTTCTAAAGCATTTAGTAGAGTTAACCTAAGAATTCTTCTGAGGAAACTTGAGTGCTATGGAATTTCTGACCCCTTGTTGGGTTGGTTAAAATCTTATTTGTATGGTCGTAAGCAAAAGGTTTTTGTGGAGGATATAAGCTCTAAGGAAATATTTGTTACCTCAGGAGTCCCGGAAGGGAGTCATTTGGGACCACTTATCTTCTTACTTCTTGTAAATGATATACCTGATATGTTGAAATTTTGTAAATGTCTCCTGTTTGCAGATGATATTAAGTTTTTTGCAGCCGTTTCAAACTCTGCTGATCATTTGCTTCTGCAAAATGATCTTAATACGTTTGCAAGGTGGTGCAAACTAAATGATTTAAAACTCAACCTTGAAAAATGCACTTGTATGTCATATAACCGTTGTTTACATCACATCATTCCTTCGTACACTTTAGATAGATAATGTTAATTTAAAAATTGTTCGTGAAGTTAAGGATCTTGGTGTGATCTTTGACGAAAAACTCACTTTTCAACTTCACATAAATTCAATAATTTCAAAAGCTAATTCCTTGTTGGGATTTTTGAAGAGAAATTCTTTTGAATTTGCTGATCCATATACGTTAAAATCTTTGTATTGTAGTATTGTAAGACCATCATTGGAATATGCTTGTGTTGTTTGGAATCCAACAACTCAAAACGATATTGCTAAGATTGAAAGAGTACAGAAAAACTTCTTGCGTTTTGCTTTGAGGAAATTTTTTGGTAGTATTAATACTGTACACTTTTCTTATCGTTCAAAATGCCTTTTGCTAGGAATGCAGTCTCTCGAATCTCGCAGAGAAATATATAGTGTTATGTTTGTTCGGGACGTTTTGTGTAGTTTCATTGATAGCTCAAACTTGCTTTTCAATATAAACGTATATGCTCCTTCAAGAGTATTAAGGCAGAGGCCATTATTATTTGAAGTTTCACATAGAACTAATTATAGATTGCGTGAACCCTTAAGTCTTTGCTGTAAATTATTTAATGATGCTTATTATTGTCTTGACATATGTTTGGAAAGAAATATTTTTAAAAAATTACTGTTGGCATTCTTAGCCCATAAATATAATAATTTAAATTAGTAATTAATATCAAATCTGTAGATGAAAATCGTAGATGAATAAATAAATAAAAAAAAAAAAAATAATATGTAATATGTAATGATGACAGCACCTGGAAAAGACATTATAGCAGTACCCTAGAGGCATGGTATTAAAATTTTGCAAGGTGATTTTATCGTGAATACATCCTGAACAGTTTGTAAACTACAGCCTGCAAAATAGCACTTCCGATAACACCAAAAACCTTTAAAGCTTTCTTTCTATATTACGTTTTCCCCTAGGTAAATCTGGCATCTTCTGATAAGAAATTTTGAAAAAAAAATTGTACCTAAGTCTAAGGTATAATATTATGGCCCTTTCTTCAATCCACTGCCTACTCCATAAATCTCTGTGACAAAAAATATCACTAATGTACCTAAATCAAAAATTTCCAACAAGGTAGATAGCACTTAATAGCAAAGATAATAAACAATTTTCTTCCGTAATAGAGTGTACCTTGTACAATGAACCCAGGTCCATTAAAATTACATCAAGCACCAACACAAGAGGGTATCAATAGATTAAAAAATTTGGACATCAATTTCCTCTCAAAATACCCTCATACAATTTTTGAAGATGAGTGCACTCTAAAATTAATATTCTTTGACATGGAAACACAAACTTTACTGAACTGAATCACTGATCGAAAATCGCCGGATGCTTTCAAATATTTTAGTAGAATTATTTTCAAACAAAGCACAAAGCAGCACTTAAGCGAAATCAATATTCTATGCTATGTTTTTTCGGAAGAATTTTTTTGTTTTATTTCTCCACCTTAATAGGTGGCAAAGAGTAGAAAACAAATTATTTAATAAATAACTTCACCAATTTTGTGAAGCGAGTTTTGTGGTATTCTGGCATGGGAACTTGTTCTTAAGCCGAAGTGTTTGATTAATTAGAATTTATTAAAAATATGAAAACTGATTTTTAATTTGAGGCGACCACCGTTAGAAATTGGTGGTCAACTGTGTGGACAAAAAGGTCATTGTCTGGCTTCACTGTTCTGGGTTTTCGGGATTCTGGGTTTTCGCGATTTTGGGTTTTCGGGATTTAGGAAAGTTGTGCTGCCTTGTGCCGTAAATATTTAAAAAAAAACTCGCAAATTTGCAAATTTTACGAATGAAATTTTTGCGAAATTTTGTAATTACTAAAAAGTGAAAGTTGTGCTGCTTTATGCTCAATTTGTGCAGCCATATTCCAAAGAGATAAAAAATTTCACATATTTGTAACTTTTACGGCCAAAAAAGAGTTTTGTGAAGAGTGAAGTACAGTTAGCACCGCCATTTGCGATTTTCAAAAAAAAAACGTTGTGCTGTATTGTGCTCAACTTGTGCGGCCTTGTGCGGTAAATATTTTTTAAAAATTTGCAAATTTTGGAATTTTGTAAAAAAAATTAAAATTGTGCTGTTTTCTGCGCTATTTTTGCTGCCATATTCCGAAGAGAAAACAAGAAAAACGCGTATATTTGTAACTTTTACCGCCAAAAAACAGTTTTTCGAAGCGTAAAGTTAGCACCGCCATTTACGATTATCAAAAAAAAAAAGTTGTGCTGTATTGTGCTCAACTTGTACTGCTTTGTACCGTAAATATTTTTAAAAAAATTGCAAGGCAGCACAATACAGCACAACTTCTTTTTTTTTTAAATCGCAAATGGCGGTGCTAACTTCACGCTATGTACCCCTTCGCAAAGTTTAGTTTTGGCCATAATAGATGCAATTATGCGAATTTTTCTTGTTGATTCTTATTAGCAGTTCTTGAGCACAATGCAGCAAAACTTTTTTTTTAAGAAAATTTGAAATTTCGAAAAAATTTCATTCGTAAAATTTGCAAATTTGCGAATTTTTCAAAAATGCTTACGGCACAAGCCAGCACAAGCTGATCACAATACAGCACAACTTTTTTTCGAAAATCAAAAATGGCGGTGATAACTTCTCGCTAAAAAAATGGGTACCCTCTAAGAACCACACCCTTAGTACGATTTTTTTAAATACGGCACATAGCAGCTCAAATTTGGCACATTACAGCACCACCTTTTTTTTTGAAAATCGCAAATGGTGGTGCTAACTTCACGCACATAGAAAATTGTTGTGGATTTGATTTCAGAATCGAAATGAGAAGCGTTCACACGTATCGAATCGGTGTTCCGGATGGCCAATCAAAAAGGCCATAAGATTCTCTTGATGATTTCCAAATGAAATATCTGTTAAAGTTTCAATTTGAAAATTAATTTAAAGAGAATCGAATGATATGATACACTAGTGTGAATGGAAAGTATCGATCGAATCGTAGCAGAATAGGGTTGAGATATATTTTAATCACATTAACCTGTAACTTTCAGTACATACATATTGGTCGTTCAATAAATAAAGACAAACGGAGTGCATGTTCAGTGTAACTTTACTTAAGTCAAATCAAAATAAAGACAAAAAAAGAAGAATATTTCTTGTGGATCATACTTCAGTCGACATTTTAATATTCGATGTACTTTGAGATTTAAAAATAAATGTACAAATTTTGATCGAAATTCATGGAACTAATAAGTAATCATGACGAGTTCACATTTATGATTTTAAAAGGAAACACAATACCATTTATTCTTAAGTCTATGTAATTTTCATTTAGTCCCCTATCAAATTTTCTGAACTTTTTGAAAAGGGGTTATTTTTACTTTTGTGACGCCTGGTGCCAACACTGTCAACCAACATCGACTACATGATAGTCAAAGGATTGAAACTGATATGGGTGACACTGTATGTCTTACATTGTTCTTAACAATAAAGAATGGGATGTCCATAGTTTCCTGATATTTATTTAACTATATGTATAATATCTCTAAGGCATTTCACCTAGAACTTCCTAGAGAGTTAAATAAAAAAAAAATTTACATTTAAACGTCAAAATCCAATTGGAATCTGATTATGATATGGGTTGGGTACCTTACTCATTCATATACCCATGATTTATGTATGTACCTACATAAAAATATAGGTAATATTAAAAAGGTAAAAAAGTTAAATCTCACTCAACCGTTTCAATTTTTTGCCAAAAATTTCACCGTAATAATAATAATAAATCATTTTAACAGAGAGCTTTACATCAATTTCCCCTTGAAATATCTCTATAATATGTTGCTCTAAATAACATGAAAATGCTTCCTTCCTGAATTGGATCTGAGTTGAGATATTATTATAAAATCATACATATAATCTCCTCTGCGAAAATGAAATGAAAACAAGGCTAACTCCAAACTTTGGAGAAAAATTGTCCTCAAAATTCAATTACACATTTTGTGGGGTGAAAACAAAATCTATTTACGAGTATGTATTATATTTTTAATTTAAGTTTGTGAAAAGTCACTATGTGGGGAAAGCCCGGAGAAAAGTAATTTCACAGCATCCACAGTGGCCTTAATTAAATATTTCAGTTTGCAGTGGACCTGGAAAAATGTTACTGAAAAAATTTTATTTTCGGTTAGGTATTGCGAAAAATATGAAATGTACGACTGGATCGCACGAACTTGCTCTTATTTTCAAGATGCTTGGTACTTATTTTTTTTTTAAATATGCAAGTAATTACAGAGAAAAATATAAAAACATTTAACTAAGAGCTCAAATACAGGTATTCCATTTGATTACTTCAAAACAGTGTTGGCCCAAAGTTAATCTGATTAATGATTAAAAATTAATGATTAAAAATCATAATCAAAAAATTTGATTAAGATAAATTAATCATAATCAAAAAAATTTGATTAAGATTAATTAATCAAAATCATTAATCGTAAATTTGATTATTTGATTAAATAGTAACTAAGTCTTAGAAAAATGTACAGTCAGGCAACTCTACTTGCTTTTGCTGTTTGAACACTATGGGGTTGGGGGCTGAGGTAGTATTCGTTAGGTTTTAGCACAGTCTAGATCTTGAAAGAGGTGGGTCTGGATTCAGAACAGAGGTGGAAAGTTTTTTTGGAAAAAAATATATAAAAATACAAACTTTTTCAACTTTTTTTTGAAAAATTTAGAATAAATAACTTTTTCCTAAATTTGTTTTTGAAGAAAATTTCAATCAAAAATTAAACTTTTCTCAACTTTTTTTTTCATTTTTATTTTTTTTTTTTTAATATAAATGATATGTTGCTCAAGAAAACTTGACATTGGCGCCTGCCAGGCGACTTTAAATACCCAAAGTGGAGCAACACTCCGTTGTGAGTGGGACAGAGGACCCTAAAAGGAGGGTTAAGATCCTGAGAACCCGCGAAGCTGTCCACCCAAGGTACTGTTGCTCAAGAAAACTTGACTTTGGCACCTGCCAGCCGACTTTAAATACCCGAAGCTGAGCAACGTTTTTCTAGAACTGGCACTTCCTAGATCACGAATATGCAATTTATAAGTCGCTAGGAAGCTTAGTTTAGCGGCAAATCAAGTTTAAAGGTGTCAACTTTGATGCCTCTAGGACGTTTAGTTTAGCCGCAAATTGCATTTAAAGATAAAAATCGTTTTTTCATATAATGAGGTGCATCCATTAAAAGGTAGCACTTTGAATAAGCTTTACTAAAGCTTTCGACGCCTATACACTTCTTTTTCTTCTTTCTTTTCTTTCTTCACTTACACGCAAAAATTGTTGTGGGCTCTCGGTCTAATATATACAATTGCAAACAAAATTAAAAGTCAAGCATTAAACGTTGAATTAAAATTTTTAGTACAAAAAGAAAACATAAATAAATTAGGTGAGTGGTAACACCAAACTGCTAAGAACGCTCATAAGACTTGCGCGTTAGTGTAAGCTTAGAGTCGAAAACATTATGGTTTTTATTCACCTCATGCTTCATACGAGTCAGTGGCTCATTGATATCATAATTTAATTTAAAATTTAGTCTAGTTAATCAATTAATAAACATTAAAATTGCAGTTAGCCTAAACTAACAAATAGTTACAAATTAAATTACAAATAATATATTACTATCTAATTTTATATCAAGTTTCATAAGTTTATATATTAAAAAGATATAATTATTAAATACACCTTTTCTTCTTCGTTTAATTCTTCAATCAAACACTACTTGATTTACATAAGTGTGTAGTGAAGATATTTTTTCTGATTTACATAATATGTTGTATTTTTATAGGGCTGCTGTGTGGTGGTTGTAGTATTCTTTTAAAAAAAATTAAAAATTGTCATAGTCACCGCACGATAAACTGTGATTCAACTTTTATAATTAAATATATGTTTACAAAAAAAAAAACTAAAATGATACGTATGTTTTATGGAAATAAAAATTAATAAATAATAAAATATTTAAGGGACGTTAAGAAGAGGTGCACTGTCCAAATTCAAATTGAATTCATACAATTCACCTTTTTTAGCGAGAAAACATATTCCATGCTCTCGAGGAGGAAAATCCTTAAGAAACAAAAAAAATAAAATAAAACATTACAAAAAGAAACATTTAAAAAGAAAATAATAATACAAAAAAAAACAACAATTAGAAACAAGGGATAATAGTACTAGTACAATTACGACTAATTGCAGGGTAGCTAATACTATAAGAGATTGAACCCCCACACAATCTCTTTTCTACTAGTGTTCTGGTTTGCTCTCTAGATTATTCGTGGGTCATTGTTCATGATTAATGATTAATGATTAACATAATTAATCATGATTAATATTAATTTTTTAATCATGATTATTTTAATCATAATTAATTTAATCTGATTAAAATTAATCAAATTAATTAATTGATTAAAAAATTAATTGATTAATGCCAACACTGCTTCAAAATATGTGTATGACTACATTATGTATAGTATATGTATACCTAAAAAAAATTAAGCTCGTTGCAGCGGGTTTCTTAAAACCTTATTTTTATACACAAATTTTGCAAAATTAAAAAAAAAATAATTTCAAAAAATTCATAATGCTAAGAGTACACGGCATGTAAAATGCCACATGTGCATGCGCAGTGACGTCATTATTACGTCAGATATGCGTCCCAATTGCCGTATGCCGTGTAATCGGCATGTTTGTGACAGCCGCATGTAATGGACATGCACATGCGACAACAATGCTGCATGTTAACATGTGGAATTTTCGCATGTCGTGTACTCGCTCGGCACATGCAAATTGTGAATACATGCGACATTTTTTCAATTGCCGCATGCATATGCGGCATGTCCCAAACATGCGCCAGCGCGAGTTTCTGCTGCCGCATGTTTTTGCATGTAGAACGAGTTCTGGTATAAGACGGAGCCTGTATTTTGTATTTTTATATATAATTTACTGTTTCAATCGATTTTTTTTTAATTTCTATTAATTCATTCATGTTGTGTGCACCATGCAGTGAATTATGAATAAAGAACATTTTGAGTATTGTTTGACGATTCGGAGAGGGCAGAGGGGGGATGGTGATGACGGGAATATTGTTGATTTCATGCCACCCAGTGACCCAGGGTATAGCTGAAAAAATCACGAACTATATTTTGGGGAAAAAGTAGATATATAATTCAATTCAAATGTAACCCACTTGCCCTAAGATCACATAAGTAAAAAATCTTAACATATTTCAGATTTCTTAGGTGTTTTTTAATCCATTGACATCGTAGCCATCCTTCAATGGAATTTGAGAATTGATGACTTGACAGATGGAGGACGAACAATCAGCCCTATTGTAAGTTCCGCCCGAAAGTTTTTTTTCCCCCGGAATTTTTAAAGCTATTATGAGTTTCGCCCGAACTTCTCTTGACCTAAGACCCCTTGTTTATTTTGGGTTCGTCTTCGAAAAGTATGTGATAGTTTAAGATCTTATTTACGATACATTTTGCCCGAATTGAGTCCTCACAAAAAGAGGAATTTTCATTTTTCGGGTGAAACCACAATAGGCGAAAATCGAAATTTCAATTTTTCCGGGCGGAATGTTGTTCACGTGAAACTCATAATAAGGCTTAATATTTTGACGAAAAATGTGTATCTAGATCCAAATGTCACCCAATTGCCCTGAAACCTGCTTTCAATAGAAGATGATATACAAAAGTCCAATGCAGGAAAACAGAATATTTCTAGCGTATGCGTCAATATGCGGCTTTTTCGCATTTCGTGTACTCGAAAGTGACATGCACATGTCAGGTTTTGCCCATGTGCTTGAAGCATGCAAGCAATTTGTCACCAGGCGTGTACTCGGCATATTTTTCCTTCGCATGTGCATGCGGCGACAGTACATGTAGCCAATGTTGCCGCATGCAAACATGCGGCTTTTGGGACAGATTTTACATGTCGTGTACTCAGCATTTTTCTGCGCATGAAGTCACTTCCGCATGTTCCAAGCATGAGGCACATATGTAGCAGTTTTTGGTGACGTCAGTGCCACATGTGCATGCGGCATTTTACATGCCGTGTACTCTTAGCATAAGCCTATTTTTGAAATATTGATTTTTTTTTCAAAAAAAAAATTATATTTTTTAAAAATTCAAAACGTATTTTTTTTCAAAATTTTGACACGCAGTATGTACTGTTGATATTTCAAAGGAGCTTCTGCATAAAAATGTTGATTGAAATCGGTTGAGCCGTTATAGAGATAATCGAAAATTCAAAAAAACCGTTACATGAAAGGTACCGTTTATAAGAATTTTTGTTTACCAAAAAGTACCTACACTTAGTCCAGTAAATTTTTGCTCAAAAGGATTCCTTTTATGTTTCCGGGGGTACTGAATCCGAATCTGAGGTTTACAAACAAAATTTCGTGACGCAACATGAATAAAATGCAAAAAATGATGCAAAAATGTATTTTTTGGGAGTTTTTTAACTTATGACTCGAAAACTATTACTTATTCATGAATTACTTCAAAGTACAATTTATTGAAGTATAAACAATTATAAACAAATTCTAACAAATCTCTGTTTTTTTTGCGACAACCCATTTGGACTAAAGCGCTAGTTGATTATTGACGTGTTTTTACTTTTTCCGAAAATCCACTCGAAAACACTAATTTACAACTTTGCATTTTTGTGTTCAACATAAACCAAGATATATTTTTCTAGTGGTCTTTGATATGCTGAGTTTGAATCTGGCCTTGAAATTACTCTAGCAAGTCACGTTTTTGATATATTCAAACCTAAAATTTAAAAAACGCGTTTTTGATGCAAATCTGGGGTTATATTATTTCTGCAGGTAATTTTTTTAAATTAAAATTTATAGTCATTCTGACGTATAAACATTTTATCTCACCAAATGCATTCAATCATCTTTGGGAAAATCATGAATTAGTTGTTAGCCTTCTTCTTAAACTACCTTATTCAATTTGAGCTTAAAAGGGCTTTTATTAGCGACCAAATTTTAGTCCCAGGCTTTTTTATGCAACAATCCATTCCTATTTCTCTCTAAGAAATCCTTATTTAAAATGTATGAACTTAGGGTATTATCAACTTATGTAGTTAAAGGCAAAGGCTAACACCAATGAATGATTTTCTCAAAGTCGAATGAAGGTATTTAGAAGATGCAAAAGGAATTTCGAAGTAAAATGTTCATACTTTAGAATGACCGAAGACATAAATTCGAAAAATTACCTCGAGAAATAATATAACCCCAAATTTGCATCAAAAACACATTATTTTTAAATTTTGGATTCGAATATATCAAAAACGTGACTTTTTAAAGCAATTTCAAGGTTTCAAAATATATTTTGGTTCATGTTAAATACAAAAATTCATTTTTTTCTCGCAAAGTAGTAAATTATTGTTTTTAGTGGATTTTCGGAAACAGTAAAACACGTCAATTTTCAACTAACGCTTGAGTCCAAATGGCTTCTCACTAAACAAAACCTTAAACAGAGATTTGTTGGAAATTGTTTATACTTTCAATTTACTTTGATGTGAGTCATGAATAATTGATAGTAAAAACCTCCCAGAAAATGCATTTTTGCATTTTTTCAAGGAAATTGATTCTGCTATACCTACCATCCTCTATTTGGTCCACGAAAGCATCCTGAATATTAACCTCAAGGACACTCCCACTCCCATGTGAGCTTGGAATCACAGTTGCCTTGAGGGAAATTGATTTGATTGATTTATTTTTTATTAACTGCAGTCCAATAATTATTGCTATTGTCGAACTGGAAAGTGGGAAGCTATCTCTGTTTCTTCTCAATATTGTCAAATAGTGAATAAATACTTACCTATTAAAAAACAGAGACTGCACTGCATAAATTTATACTTTTATCAAGGGAAATTGAATTGAATCGAATCAACGGTTGAAGAAATTTCAACCCTCCCATTAAATTACTTCCTGAGCCACCCATTCAAACGAATAAAGAAGTTTCCCATACATATTTACGAAGAACTCAATGACTTCTTTTTCATTTGTGCATCTCTTCTTCTTTCTTTTGCAGATATGATCCCGAGGACTTCAACGAACGATAGGAACTTGAAAGTCCATTAGTCACATGATCTCAATCAAAGCAAAGAGTCTTTAAATGACATTCAATCTATCTGCGGATCTAATGAATTCCACCACAGAGAACATCCTTTTAGATAACGCGATATACGAATTGGCAAATGTCACAAGCACAACATTTCCATTAATTTCAACAACGACAGTTTCGGATATCGGATCTCAAAATGGCCTTGCCATCTCTGCATCGCCCCCACTTCAATCGGCAGCAACGTCTCCGGCAGCTATGGGACAAATACAAATTGGTCTATATGCAACGATATTCTTGCTGGCCATAGTGGGGAATATCCTGGTGATTCTCACACTTGTGCAGAATAGACGAATGCGGACGATAACGAACGTGTTCCTGTTGAATCTTGCGGTGTCTGATTTATTGCTGGGTATGCTGTGCATACCATTTACTCTGGTCGGAGCAATGCTGAGGAATTTCATTTTCGGTGAATTCATGTGCAAAATATTGCCCTATTTACAAGGTAAGTGTTTGTGGGATTCAAATGGAATTTCGTTTTGTACTCTTTGACATGACATATACATGTGAGTTGGAGGTTAGTTTACGTTCATGTGTTGAAAAAGGGTTAATGATTTGCTTTTGGTATTGCGCCATTATTATTAATTGTGGTTGCTATAATTGTAGGTACTATAGACAGAATGCTAATTAACGCCTTCATGAGTTTTCACCCTAAAGTAATTTATTCGGCCTCAAATTATGAAATAGCTTTAAGGCAGTTAAGCATATGAGTATTTTTGAGTTGATTAACATTAATTAGACGCCAACTTGAAAGAGCAGATGCTTTTGTACACTTTAGACTCTTTACTATGCTTATGAGGCTTCTCTTGAATTTTCCATCATAATTCCAAGGCCTTAGAGTGGAATATTGTTTCCAAGAAAATCAACTATAGTAGATTTGGTAATACCAAAGACCGTATAATACCAAGATGCCGCATCTCAACCAACCACCAAAAATCAGCTCTAGATGCGGTCGGTCGGGGGAAGGGAAACATTCCCACGTATTGTATCACATCCTCATTCACATTCGAACTCACATAACACATACAGACATGCAAGCCTTTATTCGCCGCAGACCCACGACTCAGCGACCGCCCCACCGACGATTGTAAAACTTATACATAGACGGGGTTCTCACTCACACATCTATGGGGTCACCACTGGGGTCGTCACAGTACTAGCGCTTTGACTGCGAATTTTTACACTAGATGCAATATCTTGGTATTATACGGTCTTTGGTAATACTAACATTCAAAAGTTATCCTAGAGTAGGTTCCACATTTCTAAAGGGATTTAAAAAAGACGATGGTACCTATGCTATGTTAATGGTCAGTAAATGGTCATAAAGGGTCTTTTTTCAAAGATCTCTAATGACTATGACATGAATTATTTAAGAAAATATCTACGGCTTATCAATAAATGAAACTTATTGACCTTGTGCGGCAAGTTACTGGCCTTTAAGATGATATACTCATATTTGGAGAGTTTCAAAAATTTAAAAGTTGCAGATTACAGTATGCCTCTTAAAGTATTATATCGATTAATTTTTCGTTAAGCCTAAAGCCTAGTACGCTGCTGATGCGAAACGAAAAATCCCATACAAAAATGACACAACGAAATCATAATTTAAAAATTTAGTTCTACTTTTCGTCCGCGAGTACGCTGTTCGATGAGCGAAATTGATAATTGTAGCAGATTATTTGGAGAAGTCTACACTCTTTTTTCGCACACAATTAATTACCCAAACCATTTATTGTGTGCGAAAAAATGTCATTTGTGTTTTTTCGTGTTTATTTTTGTTGTTTCTTTCAATGACTGCTTGTGATTTATTTGCATTTGATTTAATTTTTTGAATTTGTGCAACAGTCAATGAATATTTTTCCGTTTCGTTTTGGTAAGCATTTCGTTGTCTTGTTGGAGGCCAACGAAAAATTTCGTTTCGCATCAGCAGCGTACTAGGCTTTGATTAAAACTTTAAGAACGGATTCGAAAAACGAAAACAAACTACTTTTAAACGTTGCGTTTCTTTTTATTTTTTTTTTTTTTCAAAATTGTTTTTCCAAAAAATAGGAATCTGGCTTTTGTATGTTCCGTTGTTGTTTTAATTTGTTTTTTTTTTATTTTAGGTGTGGCGAGAGTCTATCTTGCACTTAAAAGAGTGGAAATAGACCCCATACTTCAATAGAATTTTTGACTTACATCATGCCTTCATCTTATAAGATCCATAACCCATACAAGTTTTGATGGAAATCGGTAGAGCTGTTCCTAAAAAATTATGCAGAGCAAGACCATGTTCACAGTAATTTCTTTATGGTTGTACGACATGTATAGGCACGCACCGTTATTTTTGGATCTTAAAAAACTTCAATTTCTTTTTCAGGGAACCAATTTATTAACCCTGAGGCCAGATGGGTAAGTACTGGAAAGCAAGTTGGCTACATGCACTGTCAAATTCCATATAAGTTGATGAGCAAGTTGCTTGGGTTTGAATGCATGTGTTAGAGAACTACATCTTACCAGTACTTGCCCGTGTAGCCTCGGGGTAACCTCAAGTTCAAAATTAGTAGAAAATGGTATCAATATGGCTTAGCCTGTAGGTTGAGTTATTTATGTAAAAACATCAGACAGATAGACAGACGGAATTTGTTGACCCTTCAAGTAGATAACCTTGAGATTTTTTTTGCGAATTCTAAACCTGATCTTTAGACAATGTAACCTTATATGTATGTTTGTCACAAGTAAAAAGTAAGACGAAGGCGGTGAAATCTGCAAAAAGTTATTATTCTGCAGCATATGACGGCTTCTCATAGGAATGTGTCAAATTTAAGAACCCCTTGTGTAAATAATACCATTTCAAAGAATTTTGTCTTCCAATATTTGTATTTCCATAGCTACGGAAATTGAATCCAATATCATTATCTACACATAGCAAATAATGTGTCCTCTGGTCATGAAAAGGTTCAGTCTAATTAGGATATCTTTATCTCAAATTTGTTTATTTTAATATTTATTTTGTCCTACATAAACATACACCTACTTTTTTTATTTTATTTTTTGTTTGCTTCATTGATAATAATAAGCAAAATAAACAAAATATAATTTTAAAATGTACAAAAACAAGAATCAGAAATTAAAAATGAATTTATTCCTTAGACCTATAAATTGTATGCCATATACAGTCAGATTTATTTTTTTCACGATTCCTTGCACGGGAAAACTTTTCCAACTCAAAATTGTTTTTTAATGTAGAAAATCAATAGCTATAGGAACATAATAATAGTAAAATTCATACCAATAAATTCAGGTTGACAAAAAAAGGGAAAAGACAATTTACAGTTTATGTTACAGTAGACTCTCGATATAGTGAAGTAATTAAAACCAGGCCTGTTCACTATTTCAAAGTTGTTCACTTTTTCGAGCGGGGGTTTTCTAAGGCTTTCTGAAGGTGAATTTGATCCAAAATTTCGTTCGATGTGAATGTTTTAAATTTTAATTAAGCATTAAACAAGGATTTCATTCAGGTTTAAACAAAAACAGAAACACTTCCACAAAGCTCTCAAGCTATGTAATATGCTTGCGCGACATTTTTATACAAAATACGTTTTATATAAGATTTTGTGTGTTCACTATTGTGGATAGTTCACTATTTCAAGATTCACTAAATCGAGCGTCTACAGTAAAGCCAAACATTTGTTTTTTGTTCATGTTGGTAGAAAATGTATGTTAATTTGATTTTCAATTTATTATTTTGATTGAATTTAATTTTAATTTTAATTTTAATTTTAATTTTAATTTTAATTTTAATTTTAATTTTAATTTTAATTTTAATTTTAATTTTAATTTTAATTTTAATTTTAATTTTAATTTTAATTTTAATTTTAATTTTAATTTTAATTTTAATTTTAATTTTAATTTTAATTTTAATTTTAATTTTAATTTTAATTTTAATTTTAATTTTAATTTTAATTTTAATTTTAATTTTAATTTTAATTTTAATTTTAATTTTAATTTTAATTTTAATTTTAATTTTAATTTTAATTTTAATTTTAATTTTAATTTTAATTTTAATTTTAATTTTAATTTTAATTTTAATTTTAATTTTAATTTTAATTTTAATTTTAATTTTAATTTTAATTTTAATTTTAATTTTAATTTTAATTTTAATTGGATTAATTTAATCCAGCATTTACATATAGCATTCGAAAATTAAATTAACCAAATCGCAAACAGGTTTAACCTAAACGCATATAAGTTTCACCCAAGCGCAAATAGATTTAACCCAAACCCAAATGGAACTAACCCAATCGCAATTCGATTTAAACAAAACCCAAATATAGTTAAACTATACGCAAATAATTTAAACTATTAGCAAATCATTTTAACCAAAACGCAAATTGTATTAACCTTAGCTTGATTTAATGTTCCAGCTGTACTTTTAGGTGCCAGTTATAGCTATCATTGAAACTCATCATTGAAAATTTTTATGATTGATTTCGAGGCGTTTAGAAAGTAAAATCATTTATTCTTTTGATGAAAAAATAAAGGTAAAGACTTAATTAATATTTCTAGTCAAAAAAATTGTCCAAATAGGCCCAACTTTCCACATAAAAAGACTTTTCTTATTTCAATGATTGAACTACCTTACCAATGAACATTTAAAAGTTAAAAGTCAATTTTTGTGGAAAGTTGGGCCTATTTGAAATTTTTTTTGGACTAGAATTATTTATTATGTCTTGTGCTTTAATCCTCTAGCAAAATAATAAATGATTTTGCTTTCTAAACATCTCAAAATCAATCATTAAAGTTTTCAATGATGAGTTTCAATGATAGCTATAACTGGCGCCTTAGTGTCTAATAGATTTTGGTATTATCCATAATTGTTAAAAAGCCATTGTTAAGAGATTGGCCTTTCATCTTTTCGGTAAGTTCTTGGAAAAATGCGCAAAACTACTTGAATTTACAATTGGGCTTTTGTCAAAATCTTATGGTGAACTTTTTCTACTGTTAAGCCTTCCATTTCTTCACCACATAGCTGGAACAACAAGTTGAGCCTGGGTTAATTAAATTTGCGTATTGGTTAAAATGATTTGTTAGTAGATTAAATTCTTTGCGTATAGTTTAAATCGAGTTGCGATTGGGTTAATTCTATTTGCGTTTGGGATAAATCTATTTGCGCATTATATGCTTAGAAATATGCAAGTCATCAGCATAAATCTGAAGCTCAGATCCAACAAGTACAAGTTCTACATCATTAATAATTAGTAAAAAAATTAAGGGACCTAAATGACTTCCTTTTGGGACACCAGATGTTGAGCAGATAGGTTTCGAGATACAAGATCTAAAGATGACTGTATGTATACTGACGGTCGTTGAGATAAGACTGAAGCCAAGATATAAATAATGATGGAAATCCATAAGCTTCAAGTTTAAAAACAACTACCCTATAAGAGACTTGGTCAAACGCTTTACTAAAATCGGTTGCTATTGCATCAGCTTTATTACCAGCTTCCAGAGCACGTAAGGTAATGAGAATGGGCACGAATTCGGTAAGATTAGTGTTTGTGGATCTTCCCTTAAAAAAACCATGTTGTTTAATAGAGAATAGGGAACTATACAATGAAGAAGAAAGGTATCATAAATAATACTCTCCAACACTTGAGGTATACAGGGAAGTTTGGCGATGGGTCTATAGTTTGAGATATCGTTTTTATATCCTTTTTTATGAACAGGGATAATGAAAGATTCTTTTCATAATTTGGGAAATAAACCTAGCGAGATTGAGGGCTGAAAGTGAGCTGAAAGAGAGCACTTAGTAATTTTGCAATATATGAGACGCATTTTTTAAGAACTACAGCAGGAAACAAGAATCTTATCCTGAGAGAGAAATCATCTTTAAGCAGGTGGATTTTATTAACTACTGATGATACAGGGATGCTTATCGATGTTAGGGAGGCTTGGGTGCAGCCGTTCATATAACTGGAATAGGTTAGATCAACATCAGAGTTTAGGGGGGGGGGGGGGGGAAGCTTGTCCAAAGAAATCAGCAAAAAGGTTTGATATAATTTTTGGATCGGTTGATGAGGTATTAGAGTATTTAAATGATGAAGGATAGCAATTAGATTTCCTTTTTGAATTTATAAATTGAAAATAGTGTTTAAAATTCGAGATTAAATCAGATTAAGTTTGGATGAGGTAATTGGAGTAAAGTAATTTACTAAAGTAGGAAAAGTTGTTATGAGCTGAGAAATAATTAAAGAAGTCCTCGTTTGATTTCGACCTGGATTTTTTTTTTTCATAATTTGTTCCTCTTGTTCCTGAGAGAGCGCAGTTCCTCATCATACTAGGGAGGTGACCAAAAAAATTTAGCTTTCATTGAACAATTTATTTTGACAACATAACGTTCTAATGCTGCGCAATTAGAAACGCCTACAATCATAAATTGAATAAAATTCGATGTGTTGAAATTAAGATACATAATTTACTTACCTAATTGAAAAACAATAATAGAATATGAAGAAAATTGAAAAAGAAAACTCATCTGTTTGAGTTGGGTTCATTTGAACTTATAACTTGAACTTAATTGAAAACTCTGAAATCAATGATTTCGATGCAATCCACCCACTGCCACGCCTATTTTTCTTCTATCTTGGCTTCTCGGAAAAGGCGATATAGATTTTTGTAACAAATTAGGCAAACTCAACCAGTTACTACGATAGAACCGTTTTTTGAACCACCCTTCCCCACCTTTCATACTTTTCCATTTAAGTATGAAATTTGTACTCAAACTTCAGCGATAATTATTAATTACTCTAATTTTAAGTTGTTCACGTACTACGTATGTAATCTTCAATGAATATAGTAAGGCAAGGACGTAGCCAGGGGGGATCACAGGGCTATGATGAACATAGCTTACAGTGAGCGCAAAATGTTTGCCTTATTAGCAAATTATAGGCCTAAAAATGGAATACATTTTAGATGCAAAAACAATTTGCATGCAAATAATGCTGTGAGGTGAATATTTTTGTTTTTGGGAAGTGTAAATATTTTTTTATTCACCACACTTTATATCACGCGAAACAATTGCCCAATGGATGTGTAGTTCTATGTCACTGACATTTTTTTGCCAAAAAATAAGTCGTTTGGAATTTGTATTTTGCTTTAATACTTAAGAAATCGTTTACAGCATTGACATTTATTCTTTGAGTACAACTTTTTTTTCACCACCAAGCATTTTTTTTACTCAAAAGAACTGTATACTTAACTTAAATGGTGAAAAAAATGTTCGAAGAATTATATCCCCCCAAATAATTGTCTGGCTACGGCCTTGGTTGCGTCGGATACCTAATCGGAACACTTAGACATTGTGAATTTTTAAGATGATAAAAAAAAAACACAAAACAGCTAATAAGATTGACTATAATAATTTGTTTTAGTTAAAATTACCAAGTGAGTTTAACTACAAGATCAAAAACATGTAACCAAGTCGTGCAATTTATTTTTGTTTCTGACTGAGACATGATTGAAACCCTACTAGACCGATACCGTTATCGATACGGAAATCGATACCGATACCGAGATGGAAGTGAGACTTGATATACAACACCACGTAAATATTTAAGTCTCACCATATTTGGTCACTTAAATACTTAAGTCGTCACTAAATTTGATTATTGGTAGGACACAAATGACTATAAAAAAAAGTTAGTTTTAACTTCTATGACTAGTTATACTTTGTTATGTAGTATTTGTATATCTTACCATGCAATAGTCAATCTTGATTTTTCAAAAATCAATACTAATCAAAATTTCTCGTAGTTATTAATGACTGTTTCCTTAGTGCAGTCAAGCAAACATCAAAAATAAATCTTAAATAATCTCAACAGACAAATCAGCTGTTATATAGAAATATGACACTGAAGCGATGTCCTCAGGTGCAGATCAAAGTCATAAGTCGCATGTAAACGAAAAGATAAGGAATTAATATTATATGTCCAAGCAATTAAGAACGTGTCAGCTATAGTGTTAAACACAAACAGAGGATGGGACTATAACTCATTAGATTATTTTTTATATTCAACTATTACATATTTAGTTTTCCCTTTAATTTGTATTTATTTTATTTAATTATTTTGTTTAATTTGATAAAAATCACGTTTTATAAACCAAAATATTCCTCTCTAACTCTTATGATCTGAATTGTTGCTTTAATTAATACAAACATACAAAAATGAAAAGCAAATCATTAAAAGTTTAATTTCGAAGTTAATAAAAAAATATCTTTTCAATTATAGAAAATTATTGGATGATTTAATCAGGAAAAGAATTATTATCAATAAAATCTCAACATTTGCCTCATTTTTTCTTTTTTTTTATTTCAATTTCCCATTGCAGCTTGTTCCGTATCCGTTTCCGCTTGGACATTGGTTGCAATTTCCTGTGAACGTTATTACGCTATCTGCCATCCCTTGCGCTCTAGAACGTGGCAAACTTTAAAACATGCTTATAAGCTTATAGCTCTGATATGGATTTGCAGTTTAATGTTTATGGTGCCAATTGCTGTTCTGAGTAAACTTATTCCCATCGGAAAGGGTAAGTTGTATTGTTTATAAATATGACATGAAAATCCTGTGTGTAACAATTTTAATTTTAAGTACATTGTACATTTTTTTTACGAGGTGGATTAATAAATACAATATACTATATAACCTTCAGGTGAGAAAATTAAAATATCATTTTGCAGAGGTGTTAACATTTGTGTCTGTGTTGGTTGGAAAATAAATAAGTATTTAATTTCATAAATGGAAAATACTGAAAGCTTGCGGATAAAGACGACACGTTAATGGTTATGAAAACAGAAAAAAAAACACTGAAACTTTTCAACTTGTTTCATCAACAGTTATAAGTAATTAGTAAAAAACTACATTTTTAGTGCGAAAATATATCCACAACTATTTTTTCTGAAGAAAAATTAAAATAAAATAATGAGTAATTTATTATGAGAAAGTTATGTTTTATTTTTTTCTTTGTGGTGGAGGGAACTATTTCAAGCTTCAGCACAGTTTAATTTTGTATTACACGTTTTTAAAGTTTTTTTTAAACAATTCTCTTCGCCTCGCTGAAACCAAAAATTATATTTCCCAATCCAGTGAGGGAGCTGGCGAGTAAAGATTTGTTGGGCGTCAGAGAACAGGGAACTTTAGTCATTGACCATAGTTTCCTAGGAAATGAATGGACCAACTATGTACATATGTATGTAACTGAATTTGCAATGAAACAGGTCCCTTCTTCGGAGCTGAAACCACCGAGTACCAAAGAGGTGGCAATGCAAATGGTCTAAAGTAAGGCAGGGATTTTCAAGAATTGGTTGAATTTGGCTGCAGTATGTGGAATGGACGATACAAGAAATTGGAAATTATACTCGTATGAGCTTATTGAACTTGTAGATACACAAAAAAAAGAAAAATTCATACAGCGGAACCTGCTGGCTCCCTACACAGGTCAACTAATATTCAACTGTAGAACTCCTTTAATCAACGAAACTATACTTCAGTGATGAATATAAGGTAGCGTAGAGGAAAAAGCTATGATATTTCGCTTGCCTGGAGAACAATTGAACCTTAATTATACATACTTATACCTCACAGAAAAGACCTACCAATTATTTGCAGTTTGTGTAATTGAGAAGAACGGGAAGATATTTTTCATATCGTGGGTGGCAGGCCCGGCAGATAATATGGGCATAGTGGGAAACACTTCCCAATCGAAATTTTTCGAGTGTAAGTTGGTAAAATACCCATTCGGAGCTTGACAGTATTTTTAAAGAAAGTTTACAGTGAAGAACAAATAAATAAGTCACCAATTTCTTCAGAAATCATAATTTCGTTGGGCAATCTACAGTACCTAGCTACTTAGCTGATAATCATACATCATACACATCTCTTATTCTGTCGGAAAGATGTAATTTTTATGTAGAAGTTTGTGCTGAAAATCAAACTTCCAAAAGTCTTAGTAAAAATGAGATAATCTAAAATTTGTTTGTGATAATTTAAAGTCTCCTCAAAAAAGAGTTATCAAGCCTACCGGGATTTTTTTTGCTCGCCTAGTTTTTTGTTTGTATTTAAATTCCCGCCATAGTAGGACTTTAGTTACCCCCATAAGTTACGTACGAAATTAGAATTTTATCCATAAAATCTACAAAATTAATTTTTGCGCAGTAAATAAGCATTTGGTTTTCATTTTTTTGTTCCCTTAAGTTAGGTTAGGTAGAAGTGGCTGTCAGTAAATAATACTGAAATACTTAGACCAATGTTGGCACGTTATGATACCACATGAATCTTGAAAATATTCCTTACTCGTAAAACCACATGCAGCTCCTGACGAAGCATGTGAGACTATAGATGTCTGATGTGTTTTTTTTAGAGGTATAGAACTTGGAAATGGAATTAAACATAGATGATCTTTTTAAATTGACATGAAATTTACTTGATTCGAAAGATAATCTTCTGGCATAATAATTTAAATATGATTTTTGGTATATGATCGCCACGGCTGGCTCGGACGTTGTCTAATCTGGAGGTCCAATTTTCGATAAATTTTTCCAACATTTTAATGAATGTTGTCCACTAAGTAGTCAATAGTTTCCGACTTATCGGCGTAGGCTAGCGACTTCACATAACCCCACAGAAAATAGTCAATTCATGCATCCGTAACGTGAAACTACGTTTCCTTCAATAAATCAATTGTGGCACAAGCTGTGTGACATGTAGCACCTTCTTTTTGAAACCACAGCTCCTGCACATCATGGTTGTTCAATTAATGAACGAAAAAGTCAGTAATAATGGCTCTATAGCGGTCACCATTGATTGTAATGTAACCTTCTGGCCAGCATCGTTTTTAAGGAAGTCCGGACCAATTATTCCACCAACCCAAAAAACACACCAAACAGTCAGTTTTTGCAGATGTAACGGTGTCTCAACATACACTTGAGGACTATCATCACTCCAAATACGGCACTTTTGTTTATTGACGTATCCATTCAACCAAAAGTGAGCTTCATCACTACTTACTTATCCGGCTCCCGATCCATTAAGGGTCTCTGCCTGAGATATTGCGGTCTTCCATCGGTTGCGGTCCCTCGCACGCTCCCTCCAGTCGTCGAGACCAAGCGCTCATGCGTCTGTGACCGCCTGGTCCCTATAGCGGAGGTTCGGTCTTCCTGGTCGTCTCGAACCTGGGGGCTGGGATTCGAAGATTTTCTTGGCTGGAGCGTTGTTGTCCATTCGCTCGATGTGGCCGAGCCAATGTAGTTGACGTGTTTTGGCTCTTTGGACTACATCCACATCTTGGTACAGCTCGTACAGTTCACGATTGAATCTTCTCCTCCAATCGCCCTCTTCGCATATAGGACCAAATATCCGTCGTAGAATTTTTCTCTCGAAAGTGCCCAGGATCAATTCCCCTTTTTTACTTATCGTCCAGCACTCGGCGCCGTAGAGTAGAACTGGTAAAATTAGAGTTTTGTATAGCGTGCACTTTGTCTTTCGAGAAAGGAGTTTTGAACCCATTTGTTTGGCCAAACCGAAGTAGCAGCGGTTCGCTAGGGTAATTCTTCGTCGGATTTCCACTAAGGTGTCGTTCGTGGGATTGATGTTTGTTCCGAGGTAGGTGAACTCCTTGACTACCTCGAAATTACTGCTACCAACAGTGACGTTTTGTCCTAGGCGATGGACAGATGAGGCTTTGTTTGTTGATAGCATATACTTTGTTTTGTCCTCATTCACTTCAAGACCAACGCGTTTCGCCTGTTTATCAATAGCTGTGAATGCTTCAACTACAGCTCTCTTGGAACGGCCGATGATGTCGATGTCGTCCGCATAACCAAGCAGTTGAGAAGACCTGTTAAAGATAGTGCCGTCCATGTTAACACCACTCTTGCGCACTATCTGCTCCAGGACTAGGTTGAAGAAATCACATGATAGCGCATCTCCTTGCCGGAACCCTGTACACGTCTGGAATAACTCGGATGAGCTGTTACCCATTTGCACGTTGCACCGCGTATTTTGTAACGTCATGCGGCATAGCTGGATCAGTTTTTTCGGGATCCCGAGTTCCGACATCACCAATATAAGCTCTTGGCGACTTATGCTATCATATGCGGCTTTGAAGTCGATGAATAGGTGGTGGGTCTCGACTTGAAATTCGTTGGTCTTTTCCAGGATTTGCCTCAATGTGAAGATTTGGTCTATCGTTGATCTGCCTGGCCTGAAGCCACACTGGTACGTGCCGATCATAGTGTTGCAGAAAGGTTTTAGACGCTCACATAGTACGTTGGATAGGATCTTGTAGGCAACATTAAGCAGGGATATGCCTCTGTAGTTCTTGCAGGACATAGGATCGCCTTTTTTGTAGATTGGGCATATGGAGCTATTTGACCAGTCGTCGGGCATACTTTCCTCCTCCCAAACTTGGTTGATGAGCTGGTGCATGCACCCTACCAGAACATCTCCTCCATACTTGAAGAGTTCCGCTGGTAGGCCATCCGAGCTGGCGGATTTGTTGTTCTTAAGCTTGTGGATGGCTTTCTTAACCTCTTCAGTACTGGGTGCTGGGACTGGATCTTCATTGACTGGTCTAATGCTTCTTTGTTCCTCTATTGCCTCCTCTACATAATGCCCATTAAGCAGCTGCTGGAAATGCTGCTTAAACACGTCTACAATTCCCTGTGCTTCGGTGACTAGGTTCCCTTCGCTGTTTCGAAGAGCTTGCGTGCCAGTCCTATAACCAGATGCCAGTTGCTTGACTGTTTTGTAGAACCGGCGGGTGTTGGTGGCGGTGCTGGACTCTTCGAGATACTTGAGCTGAGAGGCTGCGGATGCTCTTTTCTTTCTACGCAGGTTTTTTTTTTCTTTCCTTCTCTTTTCACGGTACTCCTCTCTTGCTGCTCTTGTTTTCCGTTGCAGCATTTGCATTCGTGCATTTTCCGTCTCCTGCTTCAATACCGCGCATTCATCATCATACCACGGGTTCTTTTTTCTGGGTGGTTGATAGCCTATGGTGGTCTCGGCTGTCTCCTTAATAATGTCGCGATACTGGTTCCACTGGTTGTTGACGCTTGTGGCTGGGTGTACGGCAGAGAGTTTCCCGGTCAATTGCTCACTGTAGTCTCTGGCTTTCTCAGATGTGCTAAGGCATGCGATGTTGAACTTCTTTCTTTGGGCGGTCTTCGTTTTCTTTTCGTTGGACTGTCGGGCTCTGAACTTTGTCACAACAAGAAAGTGGTCAGAGTCCACGTTTGCACCTCGGAAAGTTCGCACGTCCAAGATATTCGATGCGTACCTTGCGCCAATTAGCACGTGGTCGATTTGGTTGGCCGTTCGACCATCTGGAGATCGCCAGGTTGCTGTGTGTATCCTTCGCCTGGGGAACCTAGTGCTACTTATCACCGTATTACGAGCTGCAGCAAAGTCGATTAGTCGGAAGCCGTTGTCTGTTGTCGTTTCGTGGAGGCTGTGCTTTCCAACTAATCCGCCAAAGATGTTTTCCTTTCCGACTTTAGCATTGAAGTCTCCGAGCACGACTTTGACATCGTACTCCGGACAGGCTCCGTAGGCTCCGTCCAGGAGGTCGTAAAACTCCTCCTTGTTAGACTCCTCAGCTTCATCGGTAGGGGCGTGTGCACATATTAGGCTGATGTTTTGGAAGGTAGCTTTGATGCGGATCAAAGCCAGGCGATCGCTTATCGGCTTAAAATCGATGACTTTCGATCTGAGTCGATTTCCCACGACGAATCCGCATCCTAGCATGTGTAGTCTTTGGTGACAGCTGTAATAAATGTCGCAATCTTTTCTTTTCGTTATACCTGATCCTATCCATCGTATCTCCTGGATCGCGGTAATGTCTGCCTTGTACCGCGAGAGGACAGATTCAAGTTTTTGAGTAGCACCTGGTGTGTAGAGTGTCCTTACATTCCAGGTGCATACTCGTAGATCATAGTCCATTTTCGTTCCGGGTCTGGTTGCCATTTGAGGGGGGTCGTTATCCGAGGCTTCACGCGTCTCTCTCATAACAATTGTTTTTTTTTTTTACTGTTGTCGGGTCGTTAGCCCAACGCACTAACCTCCAATCTGTAGGGCCATGGGTTTTATTTTGCAATTCTTTCCTTGATCAACATTCGCACTTACAAGTTTAGCAAGTCCTGGCATAAAGCCAAGACCAGTATCCGGCGGCTACCAACTTGGAGGTATTGTAAGCACTTGATGTGTAGGAAAAGATACAGCTCGAGGCCCCCAGTTCCTACAACATCCAACCACCAAAGTGAGCTTCATCGCTATTAACAAAATTCGCTTATATGATGTAGTCCGCGATACGTATTTCCAACTGAACCATGATTTTCAAAATAATTTTGCACAATTTGGAAGCGTTGTTAAACTGAAAATAAATCACTTGACAGCTGAAAAAATGGCCGCTAGTTAAAATAGTGTTGACAAATTAAAGTTCTATACTTCTAACAAAACACGCTTTAAAAGTAACCTCCTAAGTGGAGCCTACGTCTGCGGGAAAGAGCAGGGCAAAACAGAGAAGGTGAGGATTGAGGAATCGATTCTTCCTCATCTCGTCCATACAGCTTCTGCAATAATCGTTTGAAAGTACGCCAAGCCACGTTGCGCGCCTGCCTATTAAAAAGTGTCCCGTTATAACATCTACAATAGAGCTGATCTGCAGTCTGCTAAGAGATATTTAACACTTGGAGCGCCTTAAGTCAAGCTTTGGCAATACTTGTTTTGTCACCAAGCAAGTAGCGATGTTGTCCCACCTAATGTTTGTTCTCTCAAAAGCTTCTTGATCTTTTCAGGTATAAAGTGGGGAGTAGTGTTCCACTTCTAGCGAGTTCATCGCTTACTGCATTCTTATTTCAGTGGTATTTTGGAAATTTTTAAAATTGTTGCAGCTAACAAATGCAATTTTTATAGCGCATTCAATTGACTACAAACTCAAATGGCAAACTTCCAAAGTAATAGTTATTCATTCCATTTTATATTTTTGCCGCTAACCTTTAGTTTTACACGTAAACTTTTATTTTACAAAAAACATTACAGCTACTTTGGGGTTTTCGAAACACATGAGCATTTTTAAGCTACAAATTCAGATACCGAAATTTGATTCCGCCTAAAACTGTTTGCTGAAATAAGAGACATGAAACGTTTTAGAAGCTTCCCCCGTGATTCTAAATTTAAAGATATTTTACAAAAACGTGTTGAATCTGTCGCTGAACTTTAAGTTGATAGACCCCAGATAACTCTACAGTACTACAGTGCATAACTACAAGGCGGCTTGATACAGGTACGTACGAACTTCAAATTTCAAACCCCCCTTAATTTTTTCATAGCTGATGAAGAACAGATTTAGTTCTGCTCAGTTTTTAAAATTAATGAAATGAATGGCTAATGGCGCAGAATATGGTGATATTCTTGTGATTTTTTATAAAGATGACTTCGAAAAATAAAGGCTGATAAGCCACAAGGACATTTTTTAAGGACTTTTGATAAAATTCAACGAAAAGTTAAGAAACATGAGGGAAGTTGTAACGTTTTTGCAATAATACGAACGAATAAGAAGGATTATTCCAGAATTCTTGCTCTTCGTTTAACTGCTTTTATGACAGTTCTAGGAATAGTCCAGTAAATAGAGGTACAAATAGGGGGGTTACCCTACAAAAGGTCGGGTAGTTCTAAATTTTTGATATGTTATATGGTATGGTTAGAAGATGAAAATTCCAAAATTCCACAACCACGCCCCCTCCGCCCCCTTCAAAATCCTGGAAAAACTACAAAAAATCGGCACTTTTCTCAGTTTTTTGCTTATAACTTCTTTTCGGTACATTGTTACGGAAAAAAGTATATAGAAACTTTGTAGAAAATAAAATTTCCTACAAATATGATCCAGTAAATATTTTTGTACAACCACTACAATCAGCGATATGGAGCTCCCAAAAAAGGTTAAAATTTCGTATTTTGTAAGATTTTCAGTTTATTCCCTCTTTACAGCACAATAACTCCTTAACCGTCAAGCTTAGGGCAAAATTTGTTATAATCAATCTTGTAGATAATTTAATTGGCTACCAATTTTATGTAACTACAGTCGACGTCCTCTAAGTCAAACTCCCCCTAAGTCGAATTTCTCTCTAACAAGAATTTTTCACCATGTTGGTTGTATACTCCTCTCAAATTTCCAAACTTATTTATTTTTCTCTGAATCGAAGTTTTGCAAACTCTCTCTAACTCGAAGATTTCGACTTAGAGAGAATCAACTGTATTTTCATTTTGTGACCAATACAATCTGGAATACTGTGAGTTTTGAGAAAGTGTTTTTTATTCAAACGTTTTTACGAACTCACTTTCTTTTCTGTCTGTTTTATACTGCACTGTAGTGTACTGGAATCCCGTAGAAATTTTATTACCGATTTGTCTAACCACCTTAATCGATTGAAGTATACATAGGAGAATCAGAAAACTTGGATAGACATCACGATATTCTAAACCCCGTTGTCTTAGTCGCTATATTTTTTGGAGGTAGTATGCCCAAAATTCCATTAAAAACTAAACCACATAGGTACTGGTTTTGATGAAATTTATAGACATGATAATTGACGAGATGAAAAACCAATACAATTAACTTCCACCCACTGCCGCTCCCACTTTTTTAAAACATAATATTTTCGGAAAAAATTATAAAAATTCGGGTGTTGTTCAGATGACCCATGAAGGGCCGAAACCACAAGTGCTCTGGTGATGGCTTACCCTCTGATCCAGAGGTTTGATCGTCCTTATTGCCTTCAACTTGGGATTCAGAAAATCAAATGGCTGGAGCATTGTTTCCCATTCGCACAATCTAGTTTAGCCAAGTCGACGTATTTTGATTTTTTTGACTACATTGTTTTTGAACAGCTCATTGAGCTCACGTTTGTGCCTTCTCCTCCAAAAATCCGTCAAATAATACGAGTATTACTTGCGAAAGAGCCCAGTATCAGTTTTCATTACTGATTTTCATCTTACCGAGAGTAGGAGTGTCTTGAGCGTAAGAAGAGTGTTGAACCTTTTTTGACAAACATAGATTAGAAGCAGTGGTTTCCAAAAGCATTTTTTCGTCCCGACTTGAAGTTCGTTGGTCGTTTTAAAAATTTTTGATCTCTTACTGGCATTCATTTTAATATCCTTCATCATAACTACCTACAATTTGTATTCCAATGAGTAGGATGGAAGACAAGACTTGCTCCGTATACAAACAACGTGGACAAAATTTGCATAAATTTACCAATTGTATTAGGTTAGGTTAGGTTAGGAAGAGCTGGATGTCAGTGATCAATACTGACACTTAGACCAAAGTTGGCCCGTTGTGATACCACATGTATCTTGAAAAATCTTCCTCACTCGTGAAACCATTTAGAGCTCCTGACGAAGCGTGCAAGACTGTAAATGTCTTTGCTTGCCAGATCACTAGGATCGTTATAGTAGTAACCTCCTAAGAGGAGCCTAAGTCTGTGTGAAAGAGCAGGGCAATTACAGAGAAGGTGAGGAATCGATTCTTCCTTCTCTTCGTCTATACAGCTTCTGTAAAAATCATTTAAAAGTACGCCAAGCCGCGTTGCGTGCCTACCTTTTAAACAGTGCCCCGTTATGACACCTACAATAGAGTTTATGTGTACTCTTCTTAGAGATTTTAAACACTTGGAGCGCTTTAAGTCAAGGCTTGGCTAAATTTGTTTTGTCGCCAAACAAGTAGTGATGTTGTCCCACCCAATGTTTGTTCTCTCCAAGGCTTCTTGCTTCAGCAAAAGCTTATACGTAGCGATGGGCATACCAATATTTTGCTTTTCAGGTAAAATGGGTAGAAATGCTCCACTTCTAGTGAGCTCATCAGCTTTACATTTACCTGGAATGTCACTATGACCCGGCACCCAACAGAGGTGAATATTAAACTGTTGCGGCATCTCCAACAGAAATGATCAACAGTTAAGGGCTGTTAGAGTTTGAAGAGACAAAGTCCAGGGATTTAATAGCAGCTTGGCTATCAGAGAAGGTTGATATCGTGTTTTCCTTGTGCCAAGATAGTACTTCTTTTATCGCTAGAAGTTCGGCCTAGAATACGCTACAGTGATTAGAAAACGGAATGAGAGACCAAAATCAGAGAACACATCTCCACCAACCCCATTGTCGGTCTTTGATCCGTCGGTGTAGAAATGAATTGATTGATCTAAGAATTCCACATCCGCCCAGGTGGATCTGGAAAGGTATGGTTACTTCAAAGTTTTTATCGAAATTCAGCAGTGGGATTGTGTAGTCAGTGTAAACCAATTGTATTGGTCACAAAATGAAAATACAGTCGACTCCCTCTAAACTGAATTCTCACGGGATATCAAAATTATTTCAAGCTAAAGAGTTTTGCAAAAGGTTGATTTAGAGAGAAATAAATAAGTTTGGAAATTTGAGAGGAGTATACAACCAACATGGTGAAAAATTCTTGTTAGAGGGAAATTCGACTTAGGGGGAGTTCGACTTAGAGGACGTCGACTGTAGTTACATAAAATTGGTAGCCAATTAAATTATCTACAAGATTGATTATGACAAATTTTGCCCTAAGCTTGACGGTTAAGGAGTTATTGTGCTGTAAAGGGGGAATAAACTGAAAATCTTACAAAATACGAAATTTTTACCTTTTTTGGGAGCTCCATAGCGCTGATTGTAGTGGTTGTACAAAAATATTTACTGGATCATATTTGTAGGAAATTTTATTTTCTACAAAGTTTCTATATACTTTTTCCGTAAAAATATACCGGAAAGAAGTTATAAGCAAAAAACCGAAAAAGTGCCAATTTTTTGTAGTTTTTCCAGGATTTTGAAGGGGGCGGAGGGGGCGTGGTTGTGGAATTTAGGAATTTTCATCTTCTAACCATACCATATAACATATCAAAAATTTAGAACTACCCGACCTTTTGTAGGGTAAAACCTCTCTATTTACTGGACTAGAACATCATGTTTAAAGAAATGGCGTTTTTTGTTCGCTGATGGTCGGCTCAAAACATATTTAAGATCAAAAATAGCACAGGCTCGCAGGTTCCGCTTTATAGTAATGCTATGTATATAACATTTTAATTCCAATGCTACAGAAAAAATGGATAGAATATTGTTAAACACCTTTTTTATTTTTGTGAACTTTTTGTTTTATAGGTTTTATTTTTTTATATAAACCACTAACCACTCGGGCTGGACCAGGGCCGGCCCGAGCTAAATTAGCGCTCTGCGCAAGCTTCATAATTAAAAATAAATAAACAAATTTGGTGGCGCAACAGCTCGTGGAAAACCAGGGCCTAGTGAATTGCAACTCTCAACCATTTCTATGTGCACAGTTGTTGGAAGTAATGGAGAGGACCTACAATTTTTAGGGGATAAGAAGCACTTTTTCATGACAAGTATACTCTTGGAAGATTTGTCAGTTCCTCGTAAGAGGCAAAGTAGAATTTCTGTTTTTAGGTGGCTGCGGCTGTGAATCAAACCTAGACTTTCGGCATTACAGTCCAACGCACTTACCATTATGCCATGAGGTATTACTTCATCAATCTTCATTAGCGCCCCTCATTAGCGGTTATTGATGGAAGAATTCCTGTTCTCATTGCCAATGGTGTAGACTTAAATATGCGTCTTTTTGAACGAAGTATCCCCAAGAGAAGAACAAAATCGTGCACTTTGCAAAGATTTTGAACAGAAAGCTAGATATAGACTTAATTTTGGAATAGTAGATATCTATCTGGTGTTAAATTCAGAGTAAGAATCGATACCAATATTGGTGTGAGTTATTAAATAGAATTGAAAATTAGAAAAAGTATAGGCAGGTAGTGGTAGTGGCTTTCTTAATACTTGCTCAAGGCGCCCATTGGGTTCAGCGCCCTGCGCAATTGCACCTCTTGCACGTATAGTTTGTCCGGCCCTGGGCTGGACATGACCTGCTGGGCCTGCTAGGTGGGTGTCCGATTTTAAGGGCATTTAGAAGACATATTTGTGTAAACAATTGAATATGAAGAAAATTTGAAAAGAAATTCTTAACTTTGAATTATATTTTTGTAAACTTTATATTGTCACAAGAAGAAGAAGAAGTTAAAACGGTACTGAACGAAATTGATACAATTGAACTTTTTGAATTAAATAATTAATGCTGATATAAAATAAATTTGCAGTTTGAATAAAAGTTTCTCAATATAATATCTGCTATTTGGTTTATTAATTAAAGACTTTTTTATCAGGCAGACGGCATATCTATGCTTTATAGATATTTGTAATTTTGTATGTAAATAATTTAAAAAGGAAAAAATGAAATCTCCAAAATCTAAATCTTTACCTTTTTGCAGTTCTTTTATTAAAAAAAAAAATTGTTCAAAAATATTAATAAATGAAAAAAGTTATTATATAAGAAGATTTTATAATAGTTTTATAATACAAAATTCATATAGTACTGAAATAAATCAGTCAAGTAGAAGACTTATGGCCAGTTGCACCGACCTCTTTTAAATATTTATTGCTTCGTTTAATTTTAAAATGACATTTATCGGTTGCACCAACCACTTCTAAATCTAACAGGCCAATAAACGAACCAATAAACTAAAATTCCATTTTCCTCCAGATAAATTTTAAAAGCAAGTTTAAACGAACATATCTAACTACCTACAAACAAAATAATTCAATTTTATTTGACGGAATATTGTTAATTCCAAATTAAAATAACGAAAACAACAGGTGAAGGTGTTTTGTTTCCTATTATAATTCACTACTTAAATAAATAAATTATTCCAGAAAAATCATAGACTGGTCATCATGTGTTCATCTGATAACGAACTAAACCAGAAAATGGCGAGACGTCGAAGAGTTGTTCAGGTTCACAAAGAAATTTTCTGAATTCGATGACGTCGCTTTAAAATATTTGTTCATAATTTCCAAGAGTGTGTCAAAAAAATATTTGTGTTAGTTGGTATCCATTTCAATAGTTTCATAATTTCTCTAAAAAAAAGAAAATAATAAATAATAATAAAACAATACCAAGATGGCGCATTGGCTGTATCTAATGAGAATACCTTGTTTCTGTTTATTGTGTATTCACATTTTCCTTATTGTTATCTCACTTGCACTGGTTAAATTTTTTCGTTCAGTTTAATAAACAGATGATAAAATCCAGGGGTGGTTCATGAACTGCATTTTAGCTAAAAAATGCACGAAAGAGATTGGTGCAACCCAAATAAATTTATCAGTCCGATAAATTTTAACTCCATTTTAGCAAAAACCGCTTTTAGTGAATTTTGGTGCAACTGGGCATTAGCATAAAGGATTGGACTTGTTTAATTATTATTGATTCAATAGCTTTTTATGGCCTTTAGTCCTACAAATTGGCTTTCGTCCGGCTTAACCACGTCAGCTCATCAGTGAAATAGTGAGGGCCTTGTCATACGCAATTTGTATTAAGTTCAGTTTAACTAACATAGATTTTTTGGCAAAAAACCATTTTAAACTATATCCAACAAGATAAGAATTCCTTATCACTAAGTTGGAAAATTGTTTGCCTGGGGCCAGGCATAGAAAAAAGTGTTTAGTGTTGTACATAGTGAAGGGACATCAAGCCCACTCTGTATTATTAAATTTTCATATTTTTATTTGGATATATAAAAGACCAGATGAATGTCGTTTTGATTTTTGTCTTGTTAGATTCAGTACTCAAAAGTACCCTAGCATCATCTGCCGCATGCTAAAATATTGCCAAGATAAAGTTTTGAGTTTGATGAATTTTCACCAATATTCCTTACATCCTATAGATATGGACTCTTTTGATTCGTTATTCTTCTTACGGTAAATACAAAAAATTCTCGCGAAGTCATCATTCATCCGAAGAGTGTGTTAGAAAAGAAAAATGCCACCAGCACTCGTACATTTTTATGAAATTACAGTGATGACAAGAGATCCAATCTCTGCAGATGCCATGGCTCCTCTAAAATCTTCCTTTTGCCTTTCAGGCTATTATTATTTTTTTTTTGCTACAAACAAGGAAATTCCTGCCGCCACTTTCAAGTTCCGGACACGATTTTCTGGCAATATTTTGAAGTGTGTGCTGTTCATGTACATTGAAATTATCTTGGACCAAATATGAATGTCTTTGAATGAGAAACACTTCTGCTCAGAATCACAACTATATTATTTAATGTAGAATAAAAACAAGCAAAATGTTTTTAGTGATAATAATGTTTTTTTGATAATAAACTTTTATGTGCTTTCAAGTATTTGCCTTGTGCTTGATATGTGAGTACTTGACACACACATTACATCCTATATTCAAAAACACATACCTACATAATATTATGTACATACCTACAGTGCCAGTGGCGTGTTTAGGTTTCATGTCGCCCCGGATTAATCAATTCGGGTGCCCCAACTTCCCGGATTTCTTTTTATTATTATTATTTTTTTATTTAGGTAATTTTATTTTATTTATTGAAGACATTTTGTCCGAGGCAAATATGATACAAATGACTCAATAATCTGACTCAGTTGTGCTTGGCCCAGTCATTCGAAGGTAATAATCTTTCATTCTACAAAGTACCGACAATCTCTCCACCACATACCTCCGATTTCAGAAAAAACACGTAAGTTCACGAGTTAAGAAATTTTTGGTATTATAGCTTGTTTTTGCGTTTTTATTCCTTGATTTGAATATTTCCATTTTATGATTAGAGCCAATGGAAATAAGTTGAAACGTAGTTTATGCTAAAAAATTCAATAGTTCTTATTTAAAAAGTTGATATTTTCTGATAGAATTGATCTACGATCGCTGTTAATCGATTTTGCGTTGGGAAATCAATACAATTAGACCGAGAGCCCACAGCAGAATTTAGGTGTGAACGATAGCAAAAAAAGAACTATAGGCTCCAAAAGCTTCATTAAAGACTATTAAAAAAATCAAAGTCTTGCAGTCCACAACTGGGGCCTTTTCGAGAAACAGTGCATCGAAAAAAAAATATGAATGCAACTTCGAGGATAATCGTGTTAGCTGAAATTAGTTTTCACCCCTTCCTAGATAAGCTCCTCGGATCACATATCACGGAATCTGAGACCATTTGAGTGTATAGTTCGCTCTATCTATGTTTCTCGCAAAGGCCCCCAGTTGTGGACTGCAAGACTTTGATTTTTTTAATAGTCTTTAATGAAGCTTTCTACGCCTATACTTCTTTTTTTGCTATCGTTCACACCCAAAATCTGCTGTGGGCTCTTAGTCTAAATACTAATTCTAGAATTTTTTTTAATTTGGTCCTTAACCTGGGAACAAATTTTGATTTCCATTGACAAAATTGTTAGAGGCATTTTAAGGGTCGTTTTCAGAAGGAGTTTTTGGCCTAGAATTGACGTAATTTTGTCTGTTATTAAGAGGTTTTCATCACATAAAATAGTTAAATATGTTTTAAGAGAAAATTGCCCAGAATGACCCCAGTGGGATTTAATAAGATCTTAGTTTTAAGAAATGGAACTTAATGTATTGTTCAAAATAGCCTTTTATCAGTGACATAGTGAGGGCCTTTGGCATACGCAATTTACCTTAACTTAGCACGAATTGCGTATGACAAAGGCCCTCACCAGTAGCGGATCCAGGATTTGGCTTTGGGGGGGGGGCTTGGATTTCCCTTAGACACATCTTTTGAAAAATTCTTAATCATATACGAATGCCCACCAACCCAAATTTCTTTTCTCAGAAAGTAGGCTAGTCAGCAGCTTAATCAAAAAAGATTTTGTATAATGCAAAAATATATGTAGGTACTTAATAGGAAAATTTTGCAAAATTTTATGATTGGAAATGGAGCATCTGGTAACTAGTTATCTTCGGCTGCTATTTTGAAAAGACGCTTTAACCAGTTTCTCCACAAAGACACATCGTGTAAAAAAGTTTTTAGGATATGTTTATAGGAACTTTAAATAAGTGGGTATAGGTACCTTTCTTTAATTTGAATATTTTTTGTAGGATTTATAAAACCTCATCCTAAAGTTCTTGGTTTAACTTTAGCCAGCAGTCCACCTCCACAAAAATATTGATAAACTTTGTTGGTTACTGTTGTCCTAATTTTTTTTAGTTTGGATTGGTTGTCCAAGATTCAATTAACTTGACATTTTATTTACATATTTAAATAAAGTATATTTCCAACTAATAAGAAGTTTTGAGAAACTTTCTAAGAAGAGACCGTCAAAGAAAATCTTATAACTAAGACTAAAAGAGTCACAGTGCAAACTTTATTTTTGTTTTTGACACTAACGTAAGATCCGTATGAAAGTTAAATGGAAAAAATTGAAACAAAAGAGCGTACGCAAGGGGACCAGCTGATGTGGTTATATTATTTAATTTTTCTTTTTTTGATGAAAATATTTTAAAACAAGATTTTTGTAATAAAACTATTTTTTGAATGAGTTTGCTCCCACCTAATCGAAATCCGGCGTACGCCCTTGTATCTCATCTATCTAATTCTTAAAATTTCATTCCTATAGAAGAGAATGCTATAAAAAAGACAGTTGCAATTGTTTTTGTAAAAGTAGCTGTTCCAAGAAATTAGCTAAATCATGTTTTTGCATTCACTTATTGTAAATTTGAGGGGAAAAAAATGAATTTGGATGTTCTGTACGCTGTACCTACTCCACCTAAAATGACTTTAGTCCATGCGGATTGGTATTTCGAACATAAAAATTCGTTTTCAACATTCCGATCATTAACTTTAATGCGAATTCTATTCATATTTTTTGTCAACTCAAATCTTACAGTTTGACGAAGATTTGAAAAAAATTAGAGTTAAAATTTTAAATTTGTTCCACCCAATTATTTATAGTTATTCGAGAATTGAGTCCATATTAAAACAAAAATGTACATTGCATTTTTTAAGAAAAACAAAAATTAGCCGTTACAGCTGATTTTTGCATTTCGAAAACGAGTTCGTGAATTGAAATTCTAGTGGCAACATCCAAAAAAATTCTGTCCGACCAATGGTATCGTGTAGAGGACAGCCTTAGCTTTCATTAGATACCCAATTTATATAAGTTGCTTGTATTCTACGTACATTTAGCGGAAAATGCAACCTGAAAAGTGCATTTTCTAACCATTGCGACCAGATAAAGCTTGTCCGACCAGCAGTTTTGTAAATGTTTGGACTAAAGCTATCGGTTGGCATCCAATTTTTGCGAGGCCGCGATGAGATAGGTAATCTTACGGTCGGCTCCTTGACTATTAAGCCCCAAAAGTAATCCGGTCCGAAAAATATCAAGAGGATTTTAAGAAAAAGCTAACATTCATTCGTTTTGTCAAACTTAATTTGATTAAGAAATATCGATACCCAAGGAAATCTAGGTAAAAATAATAGTATGAAAGTCAACCTCACTAGTTTCAATATAAGGGCTTGGAGAAAACACAGCATTTAGGTATGCTTACTTACTAGCCCCAAACTTGTTATTTGCTTAGTCCGATCCCTTTGGGGCTTAGAAAACACAAAGCTTTTTTTTTCCCTGGACTTCGGAAAACAACAGCTTCCATGCAAATTCTTTAGCTCTTGCCCATTACTTTCGTCGGATTTCTTTAATGCCTGGAAAAAAACAGCTATTACGCAAATTAGTAAGCCCTAACAGTGTTATAGCTTTCATCTAATTCCCTTGTACGCTTAGGAAAACGCTTCGTAAAGGCTTAGCCCCAAGCCTCAACGTTTTGTCTTATATCTTTAAGGCTTGAAATAAATAGAGTCTGCGTAGGTATATTTTATTTTTTTATATAATCGTCTTTTTTCATTCAATTCTCTTGGGGCTACGAAAAAAAACACAGTTTGCATATATGGTTCAGCCAAACAACTCATTCAATTTTCCTAGGGCTTGGAAAAACACAGCTCACATGTAAATTTTGTAGCCACAATCTTAGTTTTGTTTGCCTAACTCTCTTCTGTATCAGCCGTGGGGGGGGCTTCAGCCCCTATAGCCCCCCCTCTGGATCCGCCACTGGCCCTCACTATGACACGGTAAAATTTATCGTGACAAAAACTATTCCTTATTTATCCCACATCCCTATTCCTGTCGTTCTATCCCTCTTTTTTTTCAATTTACTGGGAGAGACTAGGGCATCAGCCATTGGTACGCTCTCCCAGTATATTGAAGAACTAAAAATCGATGTAAATAGTGCTTTAAGTCGAAGAGCGCAATGATATCGTAACTTCAAGACCAACAGACAGGTGGTCTATTTGAGTTTAAATCCAAAACCAATAAGAGGCATGGGTGACAGTTGGTCCTCAAGCGCCGACAGACAGAATGACAGACGGGCGGTCTGTCCAAATCCAAAACCATTAAGAAGCAAGGGCACGGGTTACTGGCCGAACAGAATGGTGTAGCTGTAGTTGTCGCGTGTAGCACTGTCAAAGTAGAAAGATACAAAAATAGTATACAGTATCACAATGAGAAGCTGTAAATGTAGCAAGGAATATATGGTGTAGCAGAAGTTGAACAAAATTCAACTCTTGCTACAAGCTACATTCATTCTGTTGAAGGGGTTACATTTGGTTCGCCTTTACTCTTTTTGAGAATAGCCGAGTGCCCAACCTATTTACTTAAATTATCTTTGTATAGAATGGAACATTAAACGCTGGTCCCTTATCGCCCCCAAATCTGCGCAAAATCCCAACGACTTAGATAATTTCGCGAAGTAAAAAATTACTGCCAGTTTCCACCCTTTATAATGGTATTAGAATGTAACTAAGCTTTCCACCAGTTTTTCACAAACGTTAATTAATTATTTTGATTTCTTTCGTAGGGGAAGAATGAACGTGGTGTGGGATGGAATTTTTTTTTAGTTATGTCGAAAACTTTTCTTTCGTTCATCGGATACGCCACGCCGCTCCTGGAATAGCGATTGGTGATTTGCATGATGACAAAAGCCAGGGGGAAAGTGCAAGTAAGCAGGACCGTCCGCAAGTAAGCGGAGAGTACCTGAATGATGACACAACCAAAAACCACGCCCGCTGATTGGCTGAAAGTACTGGGGTTGACAAAAAGAAGAGGCCGTCAGGTTAATGGAAAACCAGGAAGGTACTTCCACCTGGAAGGTGATTCTGACAGAAATAAGAAGTTTTATCTCGAAAGTGGAAAAAAAAGTTAAGAAAAGTTATCGAGGAATAACAAGAAATTCGAAGATCTAGAAAAAATATTAAAATGAGGATCTTAAAAAAAAGGAAAACAAAAATGAAGAAGGAAAATTCATGTATTGAAATCTGGTGGAAGGTGTTCTCAAAATTGGTATTTTATCTTTGGAGGAAATTGGGAGAAAAAGTATTTTCTTTTTTTATTTTTTTTAAATGAATTTTGTGTTGAGTAGATAATCTTTTGTTCGGTTTTCGAGTTAATATATTCAATTATTAATTCCCGTTTGGTTTCTGCTCCAGTAAAAATTCCGAAAAAGCGGAACTCGTGACCCGTATAGTAATTTCTTTGTTCGTTCGGGACCGAGCGATAAGGATCCCTCTTCCGTTGCCTTTCAAAAATCTTTGTTCTTTGAAAAAATGTTGGGTTTAAAGGGTTTCCCAAATAAACTACATATCAATCTACATACTTAAAACTTAATTTCGTCTTTTAACTCTACTTCAAATTGACTCAAATTACTTAATTCTCTTTCACCGTCGCTCTCCGCTCCAAAAGGTTTATAATTGCCTTTATTAAAAAAAAGTTACTGGCGCCTTTTCTATTTTATAATTTTCAGCATCTACGCCCCTGTGGCATTCAAAAAAATATAATTCGATTATCCATTAATAAATCTAATCAATCACCGATTAACTTGATCAGGTGAACTCACCCCTTCATGAGCATATAGCAATGGTGGCAGCACTTTAATTGTCGCTGCAAATTGCAATTTTGTATTCGCTTCGACTTTGGCAGTCCAACTTAAACTTCGCTTCACTAACTTCACTAAAGGCCATAAAAAACTATTTTGAACTGAGAGAATTTTTATAAGGTTTTGAAGATTTCCCTTCTTCTGAATTTTTGAAAAATAGTATCCGTTTCAGCATATCCATGAAACTGTTAATTCTCCTCGTATTTATGAAAACAGGGAGTTAAAAGACAAGTGCCACTGTAAGGCCAAATTTTTTCCATTTTAGGGACATTTTATCAAAAACAAGAATTACTTAAAAAAAAAACACCACACCTCTCAGTATTAAAAACCTAACAGCTTATTTTAAAAATAAAAAAAAAATTATTGATAACTTGTTTCGATATAGTTCAAATCTCTATAAATCGAAACATCTATTATCTATATGTGCAATGTACATATCCTTATATAGTTATGTACACGACTGAGGAAATAAATAAAAAAAACGAAATTTTAATTTTATTCAAAAACGTCTTTATTGGTTCGCACTTTTAACTGAACTGAACTTAAAACTAGATTAATTTTACATCTGATTTATTTTTGCTTGTGCAGCAACATTCCTGCACGTACAGTGTATGAAATTCGAATATCTATTTAATTCGACTGTGGGAACATAAAAATTAAATTTGAATTATTTAATTCGACTGTGGGAACATAAAAATAAAATTTGAATTTGAATTGAAATTTGATTAACATGAAAGAACATTTAAAATACGAAATTTGATACAGGAAAGATATCTTAAGAATACGATAATGGATGTGTAGGTGCACCCATAACTATATATCTACATCTATATCTATACGTCTTTACACATAATTAAAATTGAAGTGTCAGTATTGAAATACATAACGGAATATCACTTGTTTACTCCGAAGGTTATTTTCTCGCTAAAAAACATAACTGCATCATTTTTAAAATGTTTGTCTGACTGTTTGAACGCGCTAATCTTCAAAACAGCACAACAAATTCTGACGGGACTTTAATATGCAATAAAAAAAAGTGTTTTATAGCTACCAACCTATGATGTTAAATCACTAACATTTTATATTTGTACCAACTATACCATTTACATACCTGGCAGCACTAGACCACAATAATGCACTTTCAAAATGCAATAAAAAGTAAAAGTACGTTATTGGGATATTAGGGCCATATAAACGCAGGCGGGCTTAAAGCTTGTAGCTTTTACTAGAATGAAGTGTACATATGTGAATACAATTTTGGGCGGTATTAAACTGTTTTTATGGCTGCATTTTGAAAGTGTATTATTAAGCCTGTTTTATTATCATCGGGAGTAGTACCTCGTGGCTTGATGGTTAGTGCGTAGGACTGTCATGCCGAAGGTGTGGGTTCGATTCCCAGCCGTGCCACCTAAAAACAGAAATGTTTTATTCGAGGTACTGCCTCTTGCGAGGAACTGACAAATCCTCCAAGAGTATACTTGTCATGAAAAAGTGCTTCTCATTTAGCCGTTCGGACTCGGCAAAAAACTGTAGGTCCCCTCCATTCCTGCCAACAAACACGCACACAGGAATGGTGGTGAGTTGTAAGTCACTAGGCCCTGAGTCTCCACGAGCTGTTGCGCCACCCAATTTATTTTTTATTTATTTATTTATTATCATCGGGATCTGGATCCGGATTACCTTTTAACATGTGTTACAAAAACAATTTTGAAAGTTTAACATTATTTTATTTTTGTATCACATGTAAAAGTTAATCCGGATCTAGATCCCGGTGATGATAAAATAAAACACGCCTATTGTGGTCTTAATTTAATTATATCGAACGAGGAATTGTAGCGCAGGACAAGTCAAGAGCGGCTGGACGTCACACACTGAGGTAACCAAACGATGAAATTGCAAGCAGTCCTTTGAATGGAATCCTCAGGGTGCACTGCGGGTTGGAAGAGCAAGAACAACATGGAAATCAATCGTCTTAGCAGAAGCAGTATCCCAGAGAAAGACGTGTCCACAGTTAAAATACCTTGCTGCAGACAGTGAAGGATGGAGACGTTTTGTTGACGCCCTATGCCCCGACTGGGGTTGGGTTACAGGACAAGGTGATGATCATGATTGTGGTCTTACGGCCTTCACACAGTGGGACCTAGCCTGCTATTTAGGGAAAAAACATTTAAGTACTAAGTTGTATAATTTTGTATGAATTTTCATGTATGTATTTTATGTCTACTGGTAATTTTCGTTTTATAACCAGAGTTAAGGGTAGGTTTTGGATTTGTCATAATAGTGGGACATTTTGTATTAAGAATATAGTCAGTTGAAAATTGAATAGTAAATAACGATACCGAAGAAATAATGGTGAATTGAAATGTACAATTTTTTTGAAGAAGTAAAATAGAACTTTCATGTCTTGTTAGGAGTTTTGTGCAAGAAAATTACGTCTATATTGAACCGGTTTTATTAAATTAAAAATATTACCATATTTGATAAATTGAATATTTATTCACTTGTGATGTCTCACTATTAAGAAAACTCAAACACAATTCTTTAAGTTTGGTTGTTCTTTATTGTGTCCTCACCTATTGGAACTTCCTGTAAGAGTGACTTAACAATTCTAGACTTATGATAGTTGTCATTTAATATAAATATAGTAGTAGATTACAATATAGCAATTTTATATTAGGATCTGCTTACACTACATCACTGATTCCAAAAATGGTGGAATCTGGGGATGAAGTTTTAACATGATCTTCATTACCACTAGGGCAACGATAAAAGACTTGAGACTAGGCCTAGATGTAGGGACAAGGGGGTTGGGGGTTCAAACACCCAACATTTTTGGAATTAAAAAAAAGCATTTAGAAAACACCTAAGTTATTCTCTTTTCCTTCTCAAAGATTGGTAAAATATTTCAATATAAGGTTTAAATTTTAACGAATTTTAAAAAATCACTCTCGATACGTTAGTATTTCCAGAAACTCCTTATTTATTAATAGTGGGGCTTTTAGTGAGACCAACCTTTCATTTTGACCTGACGGGTTGAGCATAGTTCATGTCCTAACTTTACTTTAAAGAAGTGTTGCCAAGGTGGCAACACTGTCAGAAGGGCAAGAGAAGGGTTACCACTTACCAGTTTAAATCCCAAAATGTTGCTTATAAATCGAAATCCAAGGGTCAGACGATGACCCAAGAACTCCCGTTGGCTTCAACACCCTTGAAACCATAGGACTACATTATTGATTTTCTCCCACCCCTCCCCTTGCACAAGGGGGGTGGAAAAAAGTCGTTTTGGGAAAGAAAATTTGAAAAGCCAAGAAATGTTAGAAAAAAATTATTAATAAAATTTAAAGTTGGTGTCGACGCAGAATTTCACGATCTACTACATTACATCCAAAGTCGATTATTGGTTATTTCAAAAAGCCACTTTCAAAATGCTGGGAGGGGAGATATGAAAGATTAATAAATTTAAATATTTATCTTGGTATAATATAAGCATATGACCATTGAATAACTACAAATAGAAGGGACACCGGGCAAAACGTCCACTAGGTGGCCTGGTTTGGCAGGCTGTCGCTGCAATCGCTCTATCAAATACAACACCCCTTTAATAAATTTGTTCCTTAAAAGTTTGTTCCTTTTGGGAAATTTCCTTAATTGCCGAAGAAGAAAGGGAAGAAATGTTTTTTTTTTCACAGAGCATGAAAATGAACAACAACAACGAATTGAACAGCCGTTTTAGTTTTGCTTTTGAGTAATTTTTTTCAATGCCATTCGAGGACTCAAGGTTAATGAATATATGGGGTAGACATTGTATATAAATTCTATAGTATTCTCATGAAGAAAAAAAGCTCGTGGCCATCTATGCGTCCAAATTACATACTAATTTTTGTTAAGGGATCTCGGTAAGGCGATCACAGCGAACCTATCGACCAAATGTCTACCTACAAAATCGTGTTTCATGAGAATACTATAGATTGGATATACAATGGGGTAGAGATAAAAATTATATTTTCTTTTCTGGGTTGTGTGTGTGTTGTCGAGTAAATGAAATTTGTTGTTAGTGTTTTGTTGCAATTTGGGATGTTAACGATGATGGCTTTGTTTTGTTTTTTATATCTTGAGATCCATAGGCAAGGAATAATAATTTTTTTTTTTTATTTGAAAACATTAGTTTCAAGTGGTACATACACACAACACAAGTGTGCACTCTTTGATTTTTGGTGTGGTGGGTCGATCGGTGGTATATGTGTGGCGGAGTGTGTGCACACTTATGTGCTGTGAATGGGTCGTTTTATAGGTATATGCAGGAAGGTACCTGTTCCATCTTCTATTAAATTTTTCGTCGATTTTTACGGATCCTTATCAATTAATATAGATTATCAAGTAGGTACTCAATTTTCAATTCGTACCTATTTATTACATAGGTACCTGCCATCTGTCACACAAAAATAATTAAATAATGGTTTATAATTTGTTCTCATTTATTGTTTTTTCAACGATTTTGGTATAAATGTAGGTACATACATACATTGTTATTTTTAGATAAGATTAGAAAAATAAAAATTATAAGTATTATTATGTACTTAATAAATCAAAAAAGAAATTAAAGCAACCAGTGATAGTAAAGATATAGTTTTTTTTAATTAAAGTTTTGTTTTTACTGTACCCAAATGAAAAATGTTTGAAATTTAAAACTAAAACCGTGAAACAGGGTGTAGAACACATTTGAAGGTATGTAGGTATGTAACTCCCTTTTTTTAGTAACTAAGCGATAAAAATCTTATGTTTTTCTTTTAAATAGAAGGATACACTTTAAGTGGACTTTTGAGAGGTAGATATTCTGATTTGAATTTGGCCATAATTTAATTTAAATTAAAAAATCGCATGTATGTACACTAGTTAAGAAAAATTCTAGGAACAAGATTTTGAATTTTTTTGTCAGTGGTTTTTGTTGTATGTGTGAGATGAGACAAAAAGCTTTTTTTTAATTTTTAAAGGTTGTAATTTTCTCGGAACTTTTATAAGTCAATCAAATCTATCGGTTATGACTTTATTCAACTATAAGTTACTAACCTTTTTGTTGTTGCCGTTGTTGTAAAATTTTGTTCTGCCTGCGATATCTGACTTTTAATTGAAAAACTTTGTTTTGATCACCAAAATCACACCTAATAATAAAAAAAAAACGACTTTTTGTGATCCCTTCGTAGGTACATATATGTATATCTGTTGCTTCTTTGCAAATATTAATTGCATGGTAAATATTAGTATGCAAATTTGTAGATTAACATATTCTTAACATTGCTGAACATTTTTATATTGAGAAAAATTAAAAAAAAAACTTTAAGTCTTTTTTCTTGTCCAAGTAGTGCTTGACCAATACAAAATTGTAAATAGTTGAAAAGAATTCGTTATTTTTGTTTTCATTTCGATGGTGATTACACAAATGTTTAGTAAAAACACAATTTGTTATTTTCAAAAATGTTAAGAATATGTTAGTCTTCAAATCTGCATACTTATATTAACCATGCAATAAATATTTGGAAGGAAGCAAAAGATATACATACCTAATAAGAGATCACAAAAAGTCGTTTGAACTTTTTTCTAAAATAACGGTATAAAGCCACAAAAACAAATAGTCTCAACAAAGTCTAAAATGATCATTATAAGTTGGGATATTGGTGATAAAAAAATATTAATCAATGAAGCTTGAAGATCACATATCTCAGGTAAAACTAAATATTACAACAAAAACAAGGTGACTTAAAGCTGAATACACAAGTCACCTAACTAAAGTTCCGAACAAAAAGTTCGGAGATTTTCTCACTTTGACAACCTTCAAAAATAAAAAAATGCTTCGTGTTTCATCTTATACCACAACATAGTACCATGAATACAAAACTAAAAACAAACATTTTATTTTCCTTAAATTTGCTTGAATGGTTGAAGTTTGACGTCTGAGTCCGAACATTAGAATAATTGTATTTATTTAATTAATTAAAAACAAAAAGTAGTTTTTAAATTATTTTATTTTTATTTTTTTTTTTATTTTGGACTAAAAAATAATGAGGACATTGAATATTGAACACAAACTTAAGTACGTAAAATTTTGAAAAATATCGAGTTAAGATCAAAAAATCACAATTTTTTTTTTTTAATTTTGACATTGAAACTTAATTTCTCAAAAACTATTTGCTTAAACAACTTGATTTATAAACCAAATGCTAGAATGAAGTATTATCTTTCACATTATTAGATGTGTTTTCGTTGATTTTGAATTTTTTTTTTTTGCATTTGAAGTTCCTGCCTCAGGGAGGAGAGATACAACTTGCCCCCCCCCCCCCCATACAATTTTTAGAATAACCCCAAGAACCACACCCTAAAATAAATCCACTCAGGTCCGGGACACCCTGTATATTACAGAAAAGAAGAGGTCCACAAATTCGAATAGCTGTACTTCAAATATGTCTCAATATATCTAGTTTCTTTACACTTTAGCCTGGCATTTATAATTTTAATTTTAGCTCTTATTAATACCTTTAAAGTATGATTTAATAAAATTTGTTTATGATCAGTGGATGTACAGGGGTAATAAACTTGGGCATCGCATATATTTAAAAAAGATTGTAGAACAGTTTGTTGGAAACAAAGCTGATCAAAATTTTCTTTGAAACATTTTACAATAATATCTATGAGCTTGACAAATGATTTTGAAGGAATTATCAAGCCTCCATTTGTGGTCTTTTCATATTGTCGAGCTTTGACTATGTTGAATTTACATATTTCACAACCGATTTTTTTGAGGACAGACTTTGCGATGTATCCAGCAAAATATATTGTACCTAGACATTTCTGAAATATTTGACGGTGTATTTTGTTCAACTTCATTGTCTAAGGATGCCTCGTCATCTGAATCGTCAAACTCACAAATATTGCTATCTTCACATTTCACATGTTAAGTTGCATTTATAATGAAAAATTTTGAAAAAAAAATCTTTAATGATATCTTTTAAATGATATTTATATGTGCCTGCATAATACACTCCTCGTCAACTGAATACGCACAAACATTTTTTAATATACTTTATCCATTTTTGCCAAACAGTGATGGTTATTATGCCATCTGTTGATGCTAACTATTCCCTTAAGATGTTAAGCAGATAATTCCGAAAGAATTATCCAAAAACAACCGTGAGTTTTTCTTCAACCACTTGCAAAGTGTTTTATATGCAAAGTAGGAGTTTTTTTTTTAGTCAACTGAATAGGTACAACGCCATTTTCTTCGTTGTTTATAAGTTTTTTGGAGTGCTTGACAGTTTAAATTAACGATTTTGGTGTTTTCAGTAAAATTTAATTCTTGATTTCAAATTTTAAGAAAAATGGGTAGATCTACGTGTCTTAACAGTGTTGAAAAAGCTAAAATCGATTTACCAAGGCCTAACTGGACGTGCAGTAGCTGATAAAGTTGGCCGAAGTTTTAATGTAGTTTATTCTTACTTGAAAAATAAAGATGCATACGACAAAAACATGAAGGGAGGTAAGAAAACAGCAACAACAGCAGCTGAGAGACGAAGAATTTTAAGATATGCATCAAATTCTTCTGATTCTGTGGCAAAAATAAAACAAAAAGTCGGCGTAAACGCAAGTTGCTCAACAGTATTAAGAGTAATCAACAACTCAAGCCATCTTAAACGAATGAAACTTAAGAAAAAACCACCACTTGACGAGAGACGGAAAATGTTGCGATTAGATTTTTCAAGACTTCACATGAGTTGGAAAAAAGAATGGTATCACGTGGTTTTTTCAGATGAACAAAAGTTTAATTTCGAAGGCCCTGATGGGTTCAACTTCTATTTTCACGACTTAAGAAAAGAAAAAAGATTTTTAAAGCGCCATCATAGTCGTGAAGGAGGTGTCATGATATGGGGAGCAGTCAGTTATTATGGAACAGTTGAGCTCGAGGTTGTAACATCAAGAATGACAGCAGCTGGGTATAAAGTAATTTTGGAAAGAAATTTTCCTAAATTTTCTAACATCTTTGAACCCATAAACTGGACCTACCAACATGATAATGCGCCTATTCACTCAGCGCGCATAATAAAAACATGGATAGAGGAGCCACAAGTGCAGTTGCTTCAATGGCCGCCGTACTCACCTGATGTAAACATCATAGAAAATGTCTGGGGATGGTTAGTACGCAAAGTTTATGAGGGTGGTCGTCAGTTCGAAGACAAAGAAACCTTTATTTCTGCAATCAAATTAGCGTGGAGCGAAATTTCGTTAAATTACATTAAAAAGCTATACGATTCCATGCCGGATCGAATTTACGAAGTAATTAAAAATAAAGCTGGAAGTACCCACTACTAAACTTAAACAAAAACTTGTTTCATTCCATTCCAATACCAATTTTAATTTTTGTACCTATTCAGTTGACTCAAAAAAAAACTTCTACTTTGCATAAGTTACACTTTGGAAGTGGTTGAAGGAAAAACTCACGGTTGTTTTTGGATAAAACTTTGAAATTCTGTTATTTATATGTTACGAAAATTTTTACCATCAACAGATGGCATAATAACCATCACTGTTTGGAAAAAATGGATAAAATATATTCAAAAATGTTTGTGCGTATTCAGTTGACGAGGAGTGTATGTAGATTTTTTCTTAAAAAATACTCACGTTTTCCTTTTTTTTTCATTTAAATGATTGATTTATAATATCGTTTTATTAAAAAAAACAAAAACAGGGGGGTCATTCCGTAATTTTTAAAACGATAATCGTCAAAACGATTATCTTTAACGATATCGTCTATAATTTGCTTCACGTAACTCAATCACTATCGTCTCTTCTATCGTTTATTTTTTTGAATGAATGAAATGAATTTGAAAATTAAATTTTGATGTCAAAACAAAAAATCCTTGTAATTTCATTTGAAATGTCAGTTTATTTTAAAAATTGAATTGCAATATCGTCTGTTAAAGTTTGTGTTCGTGGATAGATTGATTCTTTACGTTGCGCAACATTAAAGAAATAAGGCCTGAGAGCAGGTGGTCATCAGAATGTCCCTTTAAAAATACGATTTTGGCCTACAAGCACAAGTGTTGAAAACGAATATGAAAATACAAAAAAGACCATTCCTTTAATCACGGTGCGGGTTCCATAGCCTCTTCTCTCATCCTCTACGATTTCCAATTCTTTTGTTATTTAAAAAGTGCAAAATTGTCAAAAAATTAATGATGTGCATCAAAATTATTTATTATTGAATAAAATACATACATATGTATATCTAGCAAAGATTTGCTTTTTTGCTTCTTAACTTTTTTTCTCAAAACCAATAAGAGTAGGCATTCCTTAACTATCGCGTTTAACTAAACGTGAAAAAGACACCGTCAGACGATCATCGTCTTACGCGATGAGAGCCCTGTTGACATAGACGCCTGTATGGATAAACGATTATTTTGGTATAAATGTTCGAATTTTGATCACTGGGCAGATACTTTTTGTTAATTCGATTATTGGGCAAGAATGATTAGTTGGTAAGATTTTTTTCTGAAAACTCAAACCATGAACTGATATACATATGTATATGCCGTAATTATTCAATAGTTGTTTCGTTTTCATATTATTGAAAAAAAAATGGTTAAAAATCAACAAAAAAGCATTTATCACTTTTAAAACACTCAAATAATTACAAGACGATACCTCTTTAGCTATCGTCTAAGCTCTATCGTTTTGACGATAGCGTTTTGACGATTATTGACTTACGTAGAGCAAATAATTCATCGCCAAAACGAGATCGCCAAGACGATAGTCATTTTCAAAGTTACGGAAAGCAAGACTATCGTCTAAACCAGTGTTTTTCAAACTTTTTGAGTACGCGACCCCTTTGTTGGTAAGAACATACGGGCGACCCCCCACATTCATAATAATACTTTGTCAGTTATATAAAAAGCGACACGAATCGAGCTCATCAAAATCTCCTTAGTCAAACAGAGCTCATATAGTTGTCAAAAGGAAAGGTATTTTTAGATTAAGAGCCCACAGCAGATTTTGGGTGTGATTGATAACACAAAAAGAAGTATATGCATCGAATGCTTTATTAATGTCTATTCAAAAAATCGAGGTCTTGTAGTGCACAAACGGGGCCTTACAGATAAAACAGTGAATCAAAAAAAATATGAAGGGAACTTCGAGGGTAATCGTGTTAGCCGAAATTGGATTTCTTCCCTCCCTAGATAATCTCCTCGGATCCCATATCACGGAATCTGAGATCATTTGAGTATATAGTTCGCCCTGCCAGACTATAAAAAAAACCGAATTTTGATTTTTTTTAAAAGGACTGGCAGGGCGAACTAAACACTCAAATGGATTCCGTGATATGTGATCCGAGGAGCTTATCTAGGATAGGGTGGAAACCAATTTCGGCTAACACGATTACCCTTGAAGAAGCATTCATACTTTTTTTTCGATTCCTTGTTTTATCTTTAAGGCCTCGGTTGTGGACTACAAGACTTCGATTTTTTTAAATAGCCTTTAAATAAGCTTTCGATGCCTATACTTCTTTTTTTGTTATCAATCACACCCACAATCTGCTTTGGGCTCTCGGTCTATCGACACGAGTTCTGGAATTAAAAGCTGAATAATTAATGTTTGTAGGTACAAATTTCAAAATCTGGATAGTCAAATCGTTTTTCTGTTCCACTTGGCTTTTAAAATCATTATTTCTCGCTAATCTTTTTGACCACTTAAACATCTTGAATACGAGCCTCCAAGGGAGACAAGCAAATATTATTACCGCAAAAGACAAAATCAGAGAACTCCTCGCAAAACTTCGTTTTTGTTCAGAGTAAAAATTTCTCGACGAAATTTCATCAGATTCCTCTGATGAGAGTTTGTATAATTAGGAGAGAAACCATTAAGTGACTTTCCGATATTTCATCGATAAAGACGACAGAAAATCTTATAGATTTAGCTGAAGATGGTGTTTTCTAAATTCAATGTAAAAACCATTGATAATTTCTCGATAAAGACAATAGAAGAGGAAAATATATAGAGCTGGCAAAAGAGGCTTTAAGATGCCATTGACCACTTCATAGCTATGTGTGAACTCACGTCATCTTCCTTCAATAGAAAAATGCTTTTATTGTTAACGACTCAAACATACAAGAAAGTTTTGAACATTTAATAAAAGAAAAACAGTTGCACCCGTCTTCTCAAAAAAATTGTGTTTTAATTTTTTTAGTACCTTGTGCCTAATGGCTTGCGACCGCGACCCCCCTAGTTATTCTTGGCGACCCCCTTGGGGGTCGCGACCCACAGTTTGAAAAACACTGGTCTAAACGATATCGTCTGGCGATAATCGAAATACGGAATGACCCCCCAGACCTTTTATTTGTAGGCAAAAATTTGCTTGGATGATTAGATTACACTAGTTTACAAAATTTTGGGTCATGGTAGGGTCCTTCGAAAAAATATATTTTCTAGACTAATTTTGGGTCACTGAACACGAAAATCAAAATTATTTTTTTTTCCAAAGAAGCGTTTTCGAGATATGCGCAAAAATCATTTTCTCAGCTATTTTTTCAGATATTCCCGTAAATCTTGCTAACGGCTTCTCTAATTAACATAAAATGTGTATTTTCTGAATGATGTGATCTGTCTCCTTCTGACAATGTTCAGTTTGTATAAGTCGGACTAAAATTTTATAAGTTACAGGCATTCAAAGTTTCAAAAACGAGTATTTTTGAAAAATTTCTAGTTTTTGGTTGCACCATATGGATAGAAACAAAAATATTTAAAATAATTTTAAGGACTCAAGTGAAAACTAATCTCTTAAACAAAGATTTAAGCTAAAGTTTTTAAAAATCGGACGATAAATGTAGAAGTTATTAAATAATTAGTGAAAGAAGGCAATTTCATTTTTTTCAATAAAAGTCATCTAAATGTGTATTAGGGTGTCTGTTATTTTCCAAAATGATTTTTTTAAATCAGAAACCCTTCAAATCAAAGTTCTATGCCCTAAAATAAAGTTGTTGAACAAAAAATTTTGTCTTAGGTGATAAGTCGGTGCCTCTAAGGCCATTCTCTTTTCCATACAAAGGATGATTGGACACACTAAACTCCAAGACCAATAATGACGTGATATATGTCGTTGGAAAGGTATTTTTATGAACTACAATAGTTACTAAGAAAGTTTAATTCAAATATCTATGTGAAAAAAGTTATTCGCTAGTTAAGGATAGTTTTTATCACACCAAAATGCGCTGAAACAAAATTTTGACCAGCGAATAACTTTTATCACATAGAGATTTGAAATAAACTTTCCTAGTAACTATTGTTGTTCATAAAAATACCTTTCCAACGACACATATCACGTCATTATTGGTCTTGGAATTTGGTGTGTCCAATTCTCCTTTGTATGGAAAAGAGAATGGCCTTAGAGACACCGACTTGTCACCTAAGACAATATTTTTTCGTTCAAAAACTTTATTTTAGGGCATAGAACTTTGATTTGAAGGGTTTCTGATTTAAAAAAATCATTTTGAAAAATAACAGACACCCTAATATACATTTATATGACTTTTATTGAAAAGAATTAAATTGCTTTCTTTCACTAATTATTTAATAACTTCAACATTAATCGTCCGATTTTTAAAAACTTTAGCTCAAATCTTTGTTAAAAAGATTGTTTTTCACTTGAGTCCTTAAAATTATTTTAAATATTTTTGTTTCTATCCATATGGTGCAACCAAAAACTAGAAATTTTTCAAAAATACTCGTTTTTGAAACTTTGAATGCCTGTAACTTATAAAATTTTAGTCCGACTTATACAAACTGAACATTGTCAGAAGGAGACAGATCACATCATTCAGAAAATACACATTTTATGTTAATTAGCGAAGCCGTTAGCAAGATTTACGGGAATATCTGAAAAAATAGCTGAGAAAATGATTTTTGCGCATATCTCGAAAACGCTTCTTTGGAAAAAAAAATAGTTTTGATTTTCGTGTTCAGTGACCCAAAATTAGTCTAGAAAATATATTTTTTCTAAGGACCCTACCATGACCCAAAATTTTGTAAACTAGTGTTATCTATGTAGGAAAAAGTTTGGCTCTTTTAATTTTAATTGGATGTCAGGATAATAACTGTAAATAAGTTTAATTTTTAACACCACTGGGAGTGAGAAATTAAAACTCACCTGCTGATAATGGAATAAAATTAAAATTAAATAAAAGAGAAACCGTTTTGTATCTTTTTGTTGCTGTATGGCGGTGAGACGGACACCAATATATTCAAAATGCACCTATGTGTACCTAGATGTGCGTTCATTCACAAAAGAAAATCAAAGCACAAATTGAAGAAAAAAAATATGTAGGTATCCTTTCTTCGCTGTATCTACATATCTACTCGTATGTATCTATATCTCTAAGAAAAATACAAAAGGATTTATTTGAGACTCACTTAGCCGAGAATAAAACCAATTATTGTGTGAAAAGGAAATTATAGCTTCATGAGCGGCCACTGGATTTGATGGGTGCGACTGTCGTTTGAGCAATGTCCGGTGTCCCCTTCTATTTGTAATTATTCAATGATATGACACATGATTTAAGGGTATTTTTTAATGCCCAATCATACTCAGAATGAACTCGATACAAATACCTTCAAAAAAGTTATAACCTTTTTCATAAATGATGACTGAATTTTTAGTGAAACAAGTAAAATATTACCAAATTCCACCATCATTGACACGAAACTTGGTTTACATATTCATTTGTTATGAGAAACAAGAATCAAATGAGTCTACAAAAATATTTACAGTTGAAGGGTGTTTTTTTTCAGTGACAGGGAAAAATTTTGAGTTTCTGCCTTGAATCCCCTCCCGAAACTGGAATGTTGATAAAAATTGGTGAAAACGTTTGACTTGTCATCAAGAAAAGAAAACTATTTATATCAAAATACCAAATTCAACACTTGTATTTTATTTACATACCTACATATGTACAATATGAGGTTTTTTCCCCCTTGTCCCCACTGAATACGTGTTGATAGAAGTATAAAAGGAATAATTTCTACAACGAACAAGAGTTTTTTTATTCTTCGCGGACGAGGCTGCGGGTAAAGGCTAATTAATTAATAAATTTAAAGAGTGGAAGCTGATGGAAAACCAGGGCATATTGGCCTTCCCTTTCAATAATTATCCTTGCGTGCTCGTTGTTAATCTTCAGAAATATAGTGTAAATTCTGAGCTGGGTAATAATATGGTACCTATACACAATTTTGTATTGTTATACAAAAGTAATATCACTATGTAAATGTGGCACAGTTTTTGCAAATGATGGCTCCGAATGTCAATGAGCTTTCACATTTTCGGTGTTACTTATAGAAAGTGGATAAGTTGAAGATGAAATAACCAATTTGGAGACAGATGTGTAGCCAGCATCGATATGCCATAAAACGACCAAAAATTTGCTTCAACTCGGAGATAGTCACTTGATCCATATCATTTTTTTTTTAATTTATCTAATCAATTTAACATCTTCAATTTTCCTTAGAAGCACAGTCAACTTTTTTTTCCTTTCTAACAAAAACGACAGGGCAGTCAATTCACATTATGACATAAGACATTACTTTTGCCGCACCTAGAAGATACTTTATACTATACAGTATATATGCATTATATGAAATAATATTTCTCGTTGAGCCACCATTATGTTATAAAAGAAACTTAGTCAGAAACTTCCAGCTCATGCCTCATTGTCGAACGTTCTATGGGGGAATGTTATTTCTTTGTGCAATTTGGAATACAAATGATCTTTGAGTATATGTTCCAGTCTATCCATATCCATACACACGCATACATGTATACATATGAGATATTTCTATTCTAAAAATTTAACAAGGTAATCCTCAAGGGACTCACTTAGTTTTAGCTCTCACGCCAATTTTATGGAAAGAATATCCTTAACAGATCTATATAACTTGGAGCGTAACATTTGTTATGGTATGAAAAGTGTGCTATTCAAGAACTCTAAATTTATGTTTTCGAATTAAGTGAAATGCCAATTTTACTATAACAACAGCACAAATAGCTCTTTTCATAAATTCTGATGGATCCCACTCAACAACTAATCAACAACATGGCTTTTTACTTGTTTAAACTAGGATTTCTGCTATAACTGCAATCCCAATAGCTGTTATTAGAACCATATAATACAAATGGGTGGTGGAAAAGTTGGCTGCTTTAGAGTGGTTATTATACCACCTTAGGTATGTATATGCTCGCAATACATAGATTCACTAAATCAGAACGATATCAGGTGCCACATCCATATGAATGGTTCAACGAATAAAAATAAGGAATATTGTACACTGAGGGAAAAAAATTATACCTATTTAAAATCTAAAATGCTAAAATGAAAAAGGCAGGTATAACTAACCAATTTCTGGTCAATTATACCTGATTTTCAGGTTGTTATTTTTCAAGTCGGTAGATCAGGTAAACTGTTTAACCAGATACCTGACTTTAAAGCCGTGTTAAATAAACGATGGTTGCAGATAAAATTTGCTCGACACTTTGTTAATTTAACACTGCCACAAAATAGGAATGCTGTAAATATTACCAAATGTAGTAAATTTAACATGACTCAATATTCAATGTCCTGTAAATTTAACATGGAAATCTGGTTAATTTAAGATGAAAATCTATTGTTAATTTAACAGGTTTCAATGTTGAATCAACCCTGTATCCGTGTCATGAATCTATGCGTCTAAGAGCCGTCTCTTACGCTGCCTATCGCTCAACGCATAAAGCATTATTCTGAAAGTACATATCGATACCTTCCCGTAAGAATGTATTAAGCGACATTTCAAAAATTTTAAAGGCATCGAAAAAAAACCTCTGGTCCAGTTATTTATTTATGTATTTAAAAAAATAAAAAGATTTGGAACGGGATTTTCAACTCAAAATGCTTCGAAAAATCTGTTCACTACAACAAAATACCCAAAAAAATAACTGAATAAGAAGTATTTTAAAAATTTAATTTAAAATTTTTAAAATGTCGCTTAATACATTTTTACGGGAAGGTATCGATATAGAAATTTATTATACATATATTTATTTTAATTTTAATTTAAAAATAATTTGTGATACTTACTTCAGTTTTGAACTGGGAACCTTGCGCACACGAAGATAGCACTCATCCACTGGGCCAATTCGCTACACAAAAAACTGGTGCCAAATATCAATACCTAAGTTGAAACTCATTAGAAAGCTTGTGTTTGTGTTTAAAAACTAGTGTCATGTTTAAATGAACTGGCAGAGTGCTTCTTTAACAGGAGGTCAGGTAAATTACAAAAGGCACAAATTGTAAAAATAACCATATTAAACGTTAATTCAACCTGATATATGGTAAGACCGAAATTCATTACATACAGTGTTAAAAAAACAAAACCTCGGTTAAATTTACACTATATTCTTGCTAAAATTTCTTATTTACATGAATTTAGTGTTAAAATAACAGGTCATCTTCTTTAGTCAACCTGAATATGGTAAAAAAGTCCACCAGGTTGATTTTACACTGAATATAAGGTAACTTAAATCAGGTAAATTTCTGAAATATCTGTAACTTTATATGGAATTGTGCACCTCGTGAATTTAACAAGGGCCAGGTTAATTATTTACCTGACGTTTTTCTCTGAGTGAATTGGAGTAACTTTAAGAGGAGATAGTTCGCTCTTTTCTATCTGGTAATTACCCAGATGCCTTTCTCTTTGATGCACAAGTGCGTCACATTTACTAGTATGTGGTCCGGGAGTCTCCTCGTGAGCATTGCAGAATTTGCATATATGGCACTGTTTTCTAGACCAGGAATGTGGAGGTGTCTCTTTAACTTGCAGTGGCCTGTGAGAAGTCCCGTTATTATTCTAAGTTTATTCCGATTTAAGCTGATGCACGATTGGAACCGTGTTTGGTTATAATCCCCAAGAAGAAGTTTTGCCTGCCTCAGCTTAGGGAGTTCCTTCTAGATTTTTGATCTTTTTGCCCCCTCTGCTGTTCTGATTTTGTTGTTTATCATGTTTTCTTCTATTCCGCATTAAGGCTCTGGCTCCGTTATAGGTGTCATCGCTCCTAATTTTGCTAAGGAGTCTGCCTCTTCATTGCCCTGTATGCCATCGTGGCCAGGTACCCAATGGAGCGTGACATGGTTGTTATTGCCCAGTTCATTTAGCCTTTCCAATTTCCACACACTCCCACACCCGCTTAGAGCTAATGCTATATGAGCTTAGTGCTCTGAGAGCAGCGTGGCTATCTGACTTGCAACATTTTTGTTTCTTTCGAAATTTCTTTCCCCACATTTCCGTATGGCATTAACTTCTGCCTAGAAAATGCTAGTAGACTGTCCCATGCATCGGTATGGAAAGTTTGGTTCTAGGCCCAAAGATTCCAGCGCCAGTCCCTTAAGAGTGTTGTTTACGTTTTCGTCTACCCACTCTTTTTTGCTAGATATTTATTTCATGCAACTTTGATTAAAACATTTTTGTCTTCGAAGCCAAATCATTCCGAAAAATATTTAAATCAAAATAGTTTCCTTTGTTTTATGTTCTGTTTTTTTTTCTGAGTGTTAGTCCCTCTGAAAAGCAAGTTCAAATTGCATTGCTTCTGCATGTAAACGATAAAGTTGCAATACCAAAAAAGATTTAAAACGAAATTGAGTTTTAATTTGTTTCCTAAAAATATCGTTTCACTTATTTTGTTCATCAAAGTTTGTGTTTTTTGTGTTTCAACTTTCAACCACCCTTAAATTTCACTTGAAATGTTTTTAAAATTTTCCATGCGGGGAACCGCCAACCGGTGTCTCAGCAAATAATACTTGCACCATAATGAGTAAATGAGGAAGATGGGACACATAATTCTCTAGAACTCTTGTCATCTAGCTAATTAGATTTTATTTGACTCGATATGAAAACTTCGTATTTGAACAACGTACAAGTGATTTGTTTCGAGAAATAGTTAATATAGTCCCCAACGCTAGGCCCATCACCACCGCACCGTAGCCGTAGCCAATTTAACCTTTCCGTTGGTCAGGTGAAACTTAATTAAAGATTTTATTTGCTCCTTCTACGTGAGTCGGTCGTTCAGTCAGTGTAAACTATTTCTGGCATCAGCATAAACAAGAAAAGCAATAAGTGACATAAGAGGGATTTTTATGTCACAAACTGATAGACAAGCTACGCGCTACGGGCTTTTGATAATTAAGTTTTGAATCCAACATAATTACCTAGCCATGAACAAGAGAAAGTCTTTTGAAGTCGTAATACAATATTTGTGACCTGTGCGGGTATTGAAGTATTAAAAATTAAAGGGTACTTTTGGAGCAGTTCAAAGCAGTGAAGTTGTTGCATGAATTTGCTCTTGTGCTTGAAGGCATTATTCAAGATTTGCATTCAAGATAATTTATAAAGTGTGAAAAAAGAATTGCAAAATTTTTGTTTTACTTTTAATTTTAGATTAAGAACAGTAGCTGACAGCTTTTAAGGAGCCTGGGAAAATTATTCCTATTAAAATTAATTGCAAGTCCATCTAACTGAAATATTTGTTTGCTACAATCAAATCATATCATACGTGTTCAAAAGAACCTTTTAACGCTGGATCCAGTGAGGCCAATAATTCCAAAATGAAATGAATACCCAAACAAAAAACCAGAAGCTTTTTTCATTTAAGGATGAATTGTTCTTAAAAGCCGTTTGCTCATACGAAACTTAAATATTTATAAAAAGTCAATTAAACACCTTATAGTCTTGTTTAAATATTTAAACAAGACTATAAGGTGTTTAATTGAGTTTTTATCTATTGAATTAAAGTCTTGTTGGCAGAGCTCTTTAAAATAATTAAATATTTATATTTAACTTAAACATAATAACATAAGCTGTTATGATGAACTTAAATATTAAAGCTTCTTATCAGCGAATGGCCATTAGTACAATTGGCAAAATATTAATGAAAACCCTTTAAAAATAAAGTCATGTTAATGAAACTTTTAATAATTGTTTTATATGTCAAACGAACAAATAGTCAAAAGAGTCGCGAAAAATATTATGGTGAAAGATTGAGGGGGAAGGGAAAGTGTAGAATTATTACCATATCACCCACAAGAAAACTCTTACACTGATGAAGAATACAAATAATATGCAGTTCATCACGCAAATATGTGTTAAAGTTTTTTTTTAAAGAAACCAATACTTACCCTTTGGAGCTAGGTGAACAAAGTTTCTAAGATGTTTGAGGAAGGAAACCCTCCGACTTTGACCATTAATTATGAATATATACCATAACATCAGTTGTATTAAGAAATGCGTAGTTCATTGATACATCCAGGAAAATCTGGGCTCACAGTTATTTACATTTACAGTGAAACCAGCAATCCACTTAGTTGATTAAAACAAATTGCAAACAGATTAAAAGGGATGTAATTATACGATTGATGGCAAACAAAAAGTATTACAAAAGATAAATAAATTGTTGTGATCCGGAAGAATAAGGAGCAAGGACTGATTTCCCATTAAAAATAGGGGAGTGCACATGGATAACATTAAAGACAACATTGCTTGATTGAATCGGAACAAGTATTCAAAATATCTTGAAAACCATACAACTCAGGCTGACAACATGGTTTTTATTGTTCGTTCAAATGATGTGTGGTTGTCAACAATGTTTGATGAGATGTTGTTCCATGTAAACCCCCCTAATGCTATTCGCATGAACAAGATATGTCAATAACTTGTGGCTTTGTTTTGGCCATTCTAGTGCGTTTAAATATGTTAATTTGAGTATTTTTACTTGTGATATACGAAATTATTGCATAAAATGCATCGGTGATTTTTTGAATTAAAAAAAGAATACTTGGCTCTGGACCTTTGGATAGGAATTTTGATTTAAAAAAAATGCCATTTAATTGGTCAGTATTTGGTCAGAAAAGGTCGGTTTTGAGAAATTACACTTTAAACCTTTTTCTTATGTTTTTTTTTCGCAAATTTTGAGTTAAAAATTCGTTTTTTCAAAAATCATGTATATAGATTTCACTTAATTCAAAAACTAGCTAATAGAACAGAGTATTGGCTTTAAAAAAAGGTATATTACTTAGCTGTAAGTATTACCGTTATTTTTAATAATTTTTTTACATTTTTGGTACTGTTTTTATGATTTTGCCCCTCCCGCCCAAACGGGATGAGATAGACCCCCCCCCTCCCATAGTAAAAAATGCTTGTATTAAACTGTTCTACGAAAAACCGTTATCATTTCTTGGCGCCTGAGTTATCGTACTCTTCCCAAAAGGTCAACTGGTCCCAGAAATTGGTTTTGGATTGGATTGTAATCAAGGCTTAAACTTTCTCAAGGTCAATCAAGGCCACACGCGATCTTTGGCACTTCATTCATGGAAATTTGCAAAAAATGTATACCATCCGAAAGATATCTAGATCGTGATAAAAGGTCAGCTATTGTCAGTAATTGGTCAGCCATAGATTGCTTTGATGAATTCGTATCCTTATGCCAAAAAATATTGGTGACCTTGATAAAAAAAAATACTTTAAAAAATCGTAAAAGAGAAATCGAAAAGCTTTAAGCCTTAATTACAAGTTATCTAAGGCTGACCAATTTCTAGGATTAGTTGATCTTTTCTGACCAACTACTGTCCAATTAGATGGCATTTTTTTTTTTTTTTTTTTTTTCAAATTTCCAGTATATGAGGTGCCAAACGTCCACAGCCTGAAAAGTTTGAAACAAAAAAAAAATCGATCTGATTTTTTCGAAACTTTTCAAAGAAATAACGCCATCTGAATTCTTGAGAAAAAAAAAATGAATTTGTCTATGTATGTATACTCACCGGCATGGAAACGTCGCTACTCTTTTGTTTTTTGCTGTGCCTCGCCCTAAAATATTTTTAGTTTAACAATTTTATTGAAGTTAGGTGAAATATGCATATTTTAGTTGTTTTAATACTTTTAAGAAAATCAAAAAGTTTAATGTAGTTTTACTTACGTTAATTCACAGTCCAATTTACAAGGTCTCTAGCAAATCGAAGCTTGGCTACTTGGTGCCTACTTAGCAGTTTTGGACCACATGCTAGCCTGTGAGCTTTCAAATCCGCTTTCTCCATGCGTTTTCTTATCGTACGCTCACTTACATTGTCTTCTCTTGCAATTTGAAGCGGCGCACAGTGGCCTGTTTAGGCAAAAGTGCTTGCGAAATTCATTTTTCGGGTGGGTTTATAATGCAAAACTTTTACATCTTCTAAATTACAAAAACACTTTTTTTTTAATTTTTTTTTATCTTTGAGTGTTAAAACTAGGAAAAGAGTATAAGTTAATTTTTTTTTGTTAATTTTACTTGATATGAATGTGTTAATGGCTATGATCACAAATAAAAAAAAATATAATTTTCTTAAAGTACTAAATTTAATGTTTTTTGAAACACAACTTTTAAGGCACTTTTTCAACTTTACATTGAGTAGAAAAAATTTTTTTAAAAGTTGTCAAGCCAAAATGGACGGATAATGAATCCCTATATATCTCTTTATCTACAACCAAAAACTCAGATGCATAAAGTTGCATAACACTGAGCTAGAGAGATTTGATTTGAAAAAGTCATTAATTTTGTCTGAGTTTTCTTTTTAAAGTGCAAAAAAAAACATGGAAAATATTATTTATTTGTTTTGCAGGTATGAGTCTTAGTTTTAAATAAAATGGTTTTGTAATTTAGAAGGAAAACATAAATATTTAGAAATAATAATATCAGTCAATGCGTGCGCAACATTCACAAAAAAGCAAAAACTAATCAATGCAACAGAGGAGATAAGTACTGCAAATCTCTCTGATGCATTAGTAATAAGGTATAATAAAGACCATGAAAAGGCGAAGAGTGATGTGATCAAGACAATTTCTACCGCAAGTCCACTTCGAGTCAAAAGAGTCAAGGAAAGCATTCCTACTCCACAAAAGGATCCCATAAAATATACTAATGAAAATGCATTATCCTTGTTTATGGATTTGGGTCTATCAAAAGAAAAATATAAAATACTGAGAATTTCGTTGAGGAAACACAATATAGATGTTCTGCCATCCTACAATACAATTACAGCTACGAAAAAAGAAGCAGTTCCAGAAAACAGTGAAGTCACGGAAATATCAGCTGTTGTAAAACTTCAAGGCATGATGGATCATATTGCAAGGCGGCTCTTAAAAAGCAAAACAGAGGAACAAATAATTGCACTCCCAAGAAGTTTGACCTTACAGAGTAAATGGGGCTGCAATGGATCATCTGGACAAGGTGCGTACAAGCAAAAAATTAATACATCAGATGGTGAAACAGACGCAAACATGTTCATGGCATCAGTTGTTCTCAGGCTCAATAGTGCAGATTGCGAGCATTGGAGGAACCCTCGCCCATCATCAACTCATTTCTGCCGACCCATAATGTTCCAATATGCTAAAGAAACTAGTTACCTCATAAAAACAACAGTCAACGATATAAAAAGGCAAAAATAGCAGATATTCAACCAAAAATGTATAAAGTTAATGAAGATATAACTATATTGTTGAAACACGAGGTCTTTTTAACTATGATTGACGGAAAAGTTTTAAACGAATTAACAGAAACAAAGTCTACGTGGTCATGTCCGATATGTAAAAGAACCCAACAAAACTTCAATAACCAGGATGAAATAAATAACGACGAACATAATTACGAATATAGAATCTCTCCATTGCATGCTAGAATCAGGTGCATGGAATTTATTTTGAAACTTGCTTATACACTTCGACAAGAGGGAGAGGAATTTGATGAATCTATTGGGATCAAAGAGGCAGAAATAAGAAGAAAACGAGAGATTCAATGGCGTTTTCACGATGAGCTTGGATTTGATTTGGATAAACCAAAGCAAGGATTTGGAAATAGCAATGATGCAAACACTTCAAGGAGATTTTTGAACAATCGGAGGCAACCGCTCGAATAACTGGGGTCAATGAAGAGGTTATTACTAGGATCAATATAATACTAAATGTTTTGAATTGCAGGAAAGAAGTGAATACAGTTAAATTTGGAGAGTACACCAAAAAACCGCAGAATTATTGAAACAAAAGTACCCTGAAAAACTACTAACACCTTCTCTTCATAAAATTTTGGTCCATAGTCAAAATATAATCGTATACCAATCTCTACCACTTGGAGAATTGTCAGAAGAAGCCCAAGAGTCCAAAAATAAAGACTACAAGAAATACAAAATACGTGCAAAATTTCAAGAATTCGGCAAAATGAAGACTTATTTAACATGCTAGCAATCTCATCCGATCCACTTATTTCTTCTTTGAGGCATGTAAGAACCCAAAAAGATCTGAAAGCCCAATACTCACCAGAAATGATAAGTTTGTTACGCATTTCCACGGACTTAGATGATAGTTTCCAAGAAATTTAATGTTTGTATGTACATTTTTGTTCTTTTTATTTTATTTTTCTACTTTTTGAATTGTAATCTATTGTAATCTTACAAAAAAAATAAAAAATAAAATAAAAAATCAATTAATAAAAAAAAGATTTTTTTTCGCCACATTTTCACTCAATTTGGGTCGTTTTCTTTTTTCCCCACTGTTTTACTTGAATTACACTCAAATTACTTCATAAATTGACTTTCAACCTTTTTAAAATTAAATACCAACTATGTTAACCAACTTAACTAAAACTTCTTATTTCAGCAGCAGATTATGAAACACTCTGTAAATATTTTTTCTTTAAATTCTCAAACTTTATAGCCTTGGAAATTTCATTTAAGATGCAAAAAAAATTGTGGTGATATCTTTATTCGTTTAAGAGATATGATTTTTGCAACCAAAAAAGTCAATTCGGGCCACTGTAAGCGGCGGCGGCGGGTGGATCTAAACGTTCGTTGGTGAGAAAGCGGTTCCGTTAAATTTCTAGTGAAATAAATCGGTCCTCCCAAGCCAATGTGCATCTTATTCCCATGCGGTAGCTACCTGTGTCCTGAAAACTTTTCAACTCATACTACATGGATGAACGCAGTACTCTGAGCGTAGCAGCCACCTCACATTGTGTCAGTCCTTGGTTGAATAAATCTTCAGATTGTGCTACCTGTGCTGGCGTTTAAGACATTTTGTATGCATACAAAATTTGCTTAAGCTTTTGACAGGAACCACAACAACACAAAAATTTATTGAAGTAGCGGTGCATTTTACAGAACTCAATAATCTAATGTGACTATGATTGTATGAATCACCCTATTCGACTAAGTACCTTAAATAATAATTTATGGGACTCAAACGTGACGAATAACGGACTTGAATAATAGAGATAAACACTTTCCTGACCCACCTTCATATGCGTTATGATAATGTTTGGCCAAGATTCAGTGCCGCTGAGTGTATATTTATTTTATTTTAAAAATACTTTGTGATTCTAACTTAGTTTTGAACTGGCAACCTCTCACACACGGAGATAGCACGCATCCACTTCGCTGAGGCCAGTGCCGAGATTCAGCTATTTCAGCGAGTGAGATGAGATGACTCGCCTTACTCGCCGACTCATCTCACTTCACTCGCAAAAGCGATTCAGCTATTTAAGTGAAATGAGTAAGTTCGAATTTAGTTTCGAACATGAGACAAAGAATAAATATAAAAGAGCTTAATTCTACCTCCTTGTCACACTCGTTACGCAAAACGAAATGAAACAAAAAATACAACAATGTAAACATTGGAATCTGTAATAATAGGCGTTTTTTATTGGTAACTTATGAATAGCGCAGCAATGCGGGTCCGAATAAAACGTATATTCACTTTTATATCCACTCTTAATTGAAATCTCAAAGTTGGTATTTGTGGCATTAAAATTGTCAAAATCAGCTGTTATTGAAAAAAAATAATGTTTGTAAACAAAAATGGATTTTAAATGGTTCCAAATGGCGTTTGTTCGAATTTGCATTACTGCACCTATGATAAATGTCTTGCTTATATAATTTTCTTTCAATTGTTTGCCCTTTTACACTATGATGTATCCTAATTAGTTGATTATAGTCGAAAACAAACAAATGAAATCATTCCTATATCCAATTCACAATTAAAAAAGCTAAGGGATGTGTTGGAAAAGTATTGCTTTTTGTATGTCAAGTTGAATAAAGGGCTATGCACATGGGAATGACCAACGAATGTCGAATAAACGAACAAAATGGGATTTAAAACATTTTTAAACCTAAATTCTTCAAAATTTTAGAAATTTTATTAACGTTAATGTTGAAATATGTACTAAAATTTGCATTTTAATTGCCAAAAAAAAATAAATTTGAGTTAACAAATTGTTCCTCGCAAATTACAATCTCAAAAACCAAACAGATGATTATTCGTTTATGCTGGGTATTTTAAAAACTGTCCAAACTTATGTCACAAAACTGCCTTTTACCCGATTCTGATTAAGTCTTAAATATTAAAGGTCAGGTCAAATAGAGCGCGGTCCAGTGGGATTGTCAAAATTTTACTGGGAAAGTTAGCAGTCAAATTTTGTTTTTAAGTTTTTATAAAGACCACCAGACCGCGCTCTGTTTGAACAGGCTTTAAGAAAATAGACGAAATTATGACAAGTTACCAGTCGTTTAAATCTGACATTAGTGTTTCCGTTGGAATTGACATTTCTGAGGGAAGTGACAAAGTTCCAGTCTTCCATTTTCTGCCCATTAATGCTATAGTCGTGTACATGGTTTAAATTTTGCCATATAAATGACAGGGTAAAATGGCATTAAACATTGCCATTAAAGTCGTCACAATGACACCAGTCCTCAAATAATTACAATACATATACAATGAAGAATGAACTTGCTTATCCTGGCCTGGCCAGTTTTACGACTTAACATCAGATTGCCATTAATTTTTTGTGTGTGAATGTTTAAACATATGTCATCATGGCAATCCATAACTATGCAGAAATAAATCTAGCCACTATGTGTAATATAACTGGGGTTTATAGCTTTGTTTTTAAGTTTTACTAAAATTGCTTTCTTTTTTTCAAATGCCTATTAATCCCTTAACATCTTTTCTTAACTCTCCTTTAATCGAATTTCACTCTCTTGATAGAAATAGAATTTCAGACTCTTACTTGACAAGTAACAAACATAGTCCACGTACCTACATTTGTATAATCTACAGTACATTTAGTGAGAGTGTTTACCAGAAAGTACCCACTAATGATTTCTATTAGAAATGGCATGGAATATTTACGATGATCGTCTAATCGTATCTTAATATTCCAAGCCACCTAGTGGTGACTAGTAAAAATAAAGCATAAATAAAACGAACACATCCTTATATGATCAAGGTCTGCCAACCTTGACGTAGCAAATATTTTTCTACAAGCCCAAGTGTTGTTCTATTCCAAACATTCCACAAATCTTATCTGCACTATTATATGCACTATTTTTTACTGACTAACTTATCCACACTATTCGATTGTTGTTGTTTACTGTGTTAACCGTTTGCTGCGCTGCCTATACACTTACCAATAAAAAACGCCTAATGGAGTTTGGAGTATCTTTTGTTTCAATTATTTTTTTTTTGTCATAATTAAAGTTTAATGTGAGTTTCACCCTTGAGAAATAAAAAGTTTAAAAGTGAATAGAATATAAATTTATTTAATATATATATGTAATATATATATATATATGAATCTCAGCACAGGTTAAATTGAACAGGTAAAAATAATCATCAACAATGTTAATACAACCCGATTTGTGGTAAAATATAAATTCATAACATACAGTGTCGAAAAAACATGACCTCGGTCAAAAGTAACACTATATTCTTGAAAAAAATACGTTGAAAATCTCCAATATCAAATCAACTATATTCTTGCCAAAATTTACTATTTACAAATATCTAGCGATATTTCCCTGACTTGAAATTAATTTACCTGTGTTAAGAAGTTATCCGTAAATTGAACGTGGAATTTGGGGAGTTAAAGTTATACTTTCGTTAACACACGTCACACATTTATTAATAAAAATTAGAAGTCAACAAATTTTTATATTTGCCATCACATTGTTGTCCCTTGTTTAATAATAGAGAGGGTGTTAATGTATTCTAAATTCTAAAATCACTACCAACCTTTTAGTTTCCTTATTTCAGTTTTTAAGTTTTATTTATGAAAGGTTAATTATCCTACTGTGTACTTAAAATTGAATATTTATAAATAATCTCCTTAAAACTTCACATTTACCTTTTAACCTTTGTAGTCGTTTTTGTAACCAATTGATGTAAGGGATCAAAAGCAGATCTGAACAAAATATCACGACCAATCCCTATAATATTTCGTTTTTTTTTTATTTCGATTTCAGGCCACCATAAATGCCGTGAATATTGGCCACCCAGTATTAAACAATACGAAAAAGCCTACAACATTTTCTTGGATTTAATCCTCTTAATAATTCCAGTAGTCGTGCTCACGGCAACGTACTCTCTCATCTCGAGGACTCTTTGGCACGGGATGCGAGCTGAGAAAGTCGCAAAAAGCACACAATCCAGTAAGTAAGATTTATTATTTAATTATAAATTCCTGTGACATACATTTTTGTTGAATAATATCTTGTAATTTAAAATAACTCACAGAAAAGGCATTAACATAGACAAAGAGCATAATCTTTTTGATAGTTGTTGTTGTCGTCACATTGCTTTAAAAGCTTCTCATTGTTCTCCCCACCAAAATGGCAATGTTCAATTTGATGTTTACTTTATTTGATTTAATTAAAATTGTTGAGACTCTGATAAACTTAATAACTTCGATGGGGGTTCATCTTTTTGTCTTGACAACAAATCTCATTACAAATCCGCACCTCATTACGCAAAATAATAACGGATTCATGATGTGCTAGGATGTGATTTTATAATAAAAATAACGTGTGACCTAGGAACAAGGGGCTTTGCAGATTAGATAAGGGAAGTGTATGAATCAGCAGGGCCATAACAAGGATTTTGGTTTGGGGGGCTTGCTTTAAAGTTTGCTGATTAAACAAAAAACATGAAACAACATTCAAAATTGTAAACCTTTTCATCGTTGAAAAAGTTCTTTCGATGCTGGCTGTAATCGCAGGAAGTCTGGCAAAAAGAGTAAGGAAGACTTTTATACCTTTTGCCACATTATATGTGAATTTGAAGAAAATTAGAAAAAAAAATTCTGTTTTCTAGTGGAGCGAATGAATTAAGTTCAATTAAAAGTTCAACTGAGCTCTGCTCTATATTGCGTCTCGACTAGACGAAGCCAAGTTAGCCTGAAAGAAGTCAGTAGAGGAGCTTATCCTATGACGAAACAATCGAAAACTGGCAACTAAGTTCTGTATATTAATTATTTTTCCAATCATTTGCTGTTCTACACTCGCTTGTTGCTTCTTAATTAGCTTCGAAAAAGACAAGCCTCCGTGTATTAGTGTAGCTAGCGAGTGCTCGCCCGTGTGGCCTCATGGCTAAGCTCCTCCATTTTTAACATGTTAATTTGCTAACCCAACCTTTTTTCTTTTGCGTAATTCTTGGAGGGGTTGGAGAAATAAACAGCACATTATGAACATTTGTTTAGCCCAACCTTGTGTTTTTCAAAAACAGCTAACATATTCATTGTTTAGCCCAAACCCCCTTTCTTTCAATTTCAATGGGGCTTGAGAAATCAACAGCTTCCAGTTGAAACTTACTTAGCTTGTTGTTCTTCGTTGAATTGCTCAGGGCTTGAGGCTTGGAAAAATTTGCTAGGCTCAGCTTCGTTTTTTTTGTCATCCAGTACCCTTGGGGAATCTAGCCCCAACCTTGATTTCTCTAAGCTTTTTAAGACTTGATTAAAACTTCGTAGTTTAAAGTGCTTACTTTCAAATTGCTTAGCCACAATTTCCCTAGGAATTGGAAAAAATTTGTTAAAATACAAATTATTTTGGGGGAGGAAGCTTCAACTCATCAAACCCTCCCTTTGGCTACGTGCTTGCAACAAAGCATCATTATTAACTAAGGAACCAAGTAGGATCAAGAAATAATGAACTTAGATGTTTTTAATAATTGGAAGAGAAGGAATGTAATTTCGATTTCGAAATAAGAATTTTCAAGGAAGCTGAGGGAATTTTTGCTGATCCATTTTCAACTGCTGTGTTATTTGTTTGTTCCTTCAGTGATGTTGATTTTGATTTGAAATTCTATTTTTACCAAGATTTTGACTACATTTTTGCAAGGGACTTAAACACTTGTCGATGCCCCTTTTAAAATATTCTCTTATTCAAAACCCAATTTAAATGTTAACATTTGGTTTTTAAATTTAGTGTTTTAACCTGCCTAAGTGGAACGTGTGTGCATCCCTCAGCTCTAACACAATTATACTGACTCTGGTATTTCAATTCTTAAATCTTGTCGATTACACCCACCATGACCCGATATAAGGTAGATCAAGGATTTCAAAGTCATGTAGATATTTTTGAGGTATGGATTTCGATGGTTAATGCTTCAATGTAAAAGCGCAATATTTCATTATCACGGATAGACTTCTCCTTCCCCTTGTTGAAAAGCCAAACCATACCCAAATGTTTGGATTCCATTTAATATATTGATTGATCTGGTTGATAGCAATTATTCTTCTTCGCTTTCGCAGACGTTTTTGAAGTCAATGAATAGGTAGTATAATGAGATGTTAAATACCAGACATTTTTGCATCGACTTTCTTTGTTTGAGCGGAAAGATCTAATCAATTATTCATTTGATTGGAATAAAGCCACTCAGATTATTGACTTTAGACATTGCTATAGGTAGCTGTTTTGTCGTAGCACTGTCAAAGTTGAAAGGTACAAAAAAAGTAAATACAAAGAGAAGCTATAGCTTTAGCAAGAAATTTATTTGCATTATATTCATTTACTTATCTTAGTTTTCATGTATTCAGTTACTCACTGTTTAACCATTATCTGCATGTATTGAGAGAAATTTCTTATAATAATGAAATTAGTTTTTAAGGCCGTGTGTCAATTGTTTTAAAAGTCAAATTTGTTTTCAATTAAATGTTATCCGTTTTCATGGGGTCCATAAGACTTATCTAAAGTTATTGGATTCAATGGGATTTTTTCTAACATACTTACATACAGTCCGTAACGTTATTTGCATAGCCTCACTTATATATTTTATGAAAATCAACTGTTTTTGGCACTTTAAAAGCATGCGGAATTTATTGTATATTGAGTCAAAAGATGAGATAATCTTCCTGAGAATAAGCTTAGTTTTAACTGATTTCTACAAGCTGGTGGAGTCTTCTAAGCTAATTTGGTTTGCTATCACTAAAATTAATTTTTTTTTGTTACATTAAAATAGCCTCACCATGTATGTATATTGCAGTTATAATAGTAACTTATCGATTTATTTTTTAAAGAAAACACTTCTTATTTATTTTTTGTAGTGCTATTTACTGTTCCATTATTTTTGATTACCTCAAAAACGCGAGTTTTTGAAGATTTGTACACGGATTTCAATAGGTCTGATGAAATGATGCTCTAGGACACTTTGATGCCTTCAATTGGCTCTTGTTTATTTGACTACTGCTTCTCATCTACATAAGCTTTATGTTTTAGCCAACCCAAAACGTTTTCAATGATCCTCAAATCTAAAGACCAGTGTGGAAAAGAGATTTACTGTCTTGTTTTGCTTTTTTGCTTTCCAACCTATTATAGTTTAACCGGCACCTGCTGTATGAATCAGACCATTTTTCTGCTGAAAAACAATCTTCAGTTGTCCAAAAATACCCTTGAATTGCCGCAAGGATGTTTCCAATATGGTTTTGAAGAATACCGTTGTCATTTTCCAGTTTAGGTAAAATTAACTATGAATAGAGACTGCACCGAAAGCCATAACTTGAATCTCTTAAGCCGCGTCCACATTATGTTGAATTGTGTAGATCAACATCGTTGATCAACAGTGTTGAGTAAGTAAAGACGTGTTGATCGACAATGCCAATCTACATTTGTTGACCCGAACACAACCCGATTCAAATGAATAGCAATCGACAAAGTTGTTCAACAAATTCAATTTTATGCAATATTTATTTTGAATAAGTTTTTAATTTTAATAATATTGTTTTAACTTGAATGTTCACAAGAAAAAAATAAAAAAGAAGTTGGGGATCCACATGATTCGAACCCTTCGGTTGGATCCTGACGCATCGATCAGAAAATTCCAATCCACACAAATTGTCGCTACAAAAGTTTTTGATGTACACACTAGCATGTTGATCGACAATGTTAAACAACAATGTTGATCGGCATAGTGTGGACCCTCCTTTAGCTTTGATGGAATTGTAAAACAACTTTTCCTTACTTAACTACTGACAATAGTATCTAACCTGCCTTCTGCGTTTAAAAGTTGAACTTTTGTTCACCTGAAAAATATTTGTTGCCGATTGCTGAGTTGGATGCTGGTGCATATCTGTATTTCATGCAATGTGGTATGCTGTGAATTAAGAAGATTTAGATGAAACACACTGGAAAATGAGAGTTCTTTCGTAAAGTTAAGGCTCTTCTGGTGTTCAACACATTTAACAACCCAGCTTAGCTCACTTCTAACCAATTTGTCTATATTATCTTGTTAAGAGAGTCAATGTAGTTGGTCTTTTATCTAGAGATCTTCATGGTCTTACCACTCTCAAATATATTTTCGTAAACAAAACTTGCAAACTTTGGCTTAAAATGGCAAAAAAGCCAAGTAATGTTACAAAAAAAAAAAACGTTAATTTTAGCAACACCAAACCATATTTACCTTTAAAACTCCACCGGCTTTTAGAAATCAGTTGAAACTTAACTTAATCTCAGGAAGGCTATCTCATCTATTGACTCAATATACAATCCCGTTCCCGTATGCTTCCCTTAAAAAAAGTGCCAAAAACAGTTGATTTTAATAAAAAAAAATATAAGGAAGGCTGTCCAAATGCTAAGGACAATATATTTGAAAAATGGCTCGAATGAACAGATTCGTTCAAACCTACTACTGCTGGTGGTCATATAAGCGATATCAAATTCCATATTTTAATTTAACATGTTTCTTATTATTCCAGTCAATTTAGACTTTTTTTTGCAAGAGATTGGGGAAGCAATTTTTTCTTGATTTCATTAAAGTACCATACAGAAAGCTTAAGTCCAAATTTTCTACCCCTTGCATGGTTGCCGCTATATTGATTTAAAGATTGAATTTTTTTTTAACGAATAATTTCGGAATTTTAAATTTATCGAAAAAATAAAAATTCATTCCTAATAGAAAGGGGAAGTTCTACAACTTTGAATATAGTATTTCTTCAGATTTTGTATTTAACGAGTTATAACAAACTACACTAGTCAACAATATTAAAGGAACACATTTTTATTCAATTTTTCTTAGCGTTTTTTTAAGAGCTGTATCTTTGTGACGAGTGGTCGTTCTGAGTTGAAATGAAAAGCATTTTACAGCTTTATGTTTTTTGTTTCGAGATTTGTTTGCAAACAAATTTTTTTGAAGTACGGTTATTGCGTTATTGCAAAAAATGAGACGAGACAACTAAATTATTTTTTTTTATTTTTTTTGAAGGTCCTCATTTCTATGGATAATTTTTTTGAGTCAATTAAATGCCATGATCAGATACCTTGTTTATTCAGCTTCAATTCAGTTTTTTTGTTGTTGTCGTACGATTTTTTTTGACATGGTTTATCTGACTTTGGATGAAAAAAGATACTTTTAGACTTGATTACCAATATCTCAGCAAATAATGACGTTATAAAAATTTCAAAGACAGTTTTGGAAATTTGAAAAAGCGTTTTACAAGATTTTTTTATGATTTTGTAGAAATTATTTTTTTTACCGTTCACCGTTAGTTTAAAAAAAGTACTAAAAGCTGACGTTTTGTGGTCTTTTCGTAAATCTTTTTTTTTTTGTTGCAAATATTGATTGCATGGCTTGCGTTGGTATGCAAATTTATAGACTTTTAAATCATCAATATTCTTGTAAATTTTCAAATTGATTCATCGAACCGTTTTTCCTCACCAAAACTTCAAAGGCTTACAAACCAGGTAAAGGAACAAATTGTGGTGTTCCTAAACAATGCGAAGTTGTCATCAAAATGACAAGAAAACCGCAATTCCAGTGGATTTTTTTCACAGTTTTGCATTAGTTAGATACTTTTTTGAATGGAAATGAAAAAAAATTACATTTTTCAAAAAAAAAATTAAAAAATCAAGTTTTTTTGTTTGAAAATTTTTTTAAATTAATTTTTTTTATTTTTTTGTTTAATGCACTCTTTATTTCATTTCAATTCAAAAAAGTATCTAACTAATACAAAACTGTGAAAAAAATCCACTGGAATTGCGGTTTTCTTGTCATTTTGATGACAACTTCGCATTGTTTAGGAACACCACAATTTGTTCCTTTGCCTGGTTTGAAAGACTTTGAAGTTTTGGTGAGGAAAAACGGTTCGATGAATCAATTTGAAAATTTACAAGAATATTGATGATTCAAAAGTCTATAAATTTGCATACCAACGCAAGCCATGTAATCAATATTTGCAACGAAAAAAAAAATATTTACGAAAACACCACAAAACGTCGGTTTTTAGTACTTTTTTTAAACTAACGGTGAACGGTAAAAAAAAATAATTTCTACAAAATCATAAAAAAATCTTGTAAAACGCTTTTTCAAATTTCCAAAACTGTCTTTGAAATTTTTATAACGTCATTATTTGCTGAGATATTGGTAATCAAGTCTAAAAGTATCTTTTTTCATTCAAAGTCAGATAAACCATGTCAAAAAAAAATCGTACGACAACAAAAAAAAAACTGAATTGAAGCTGAATAAACAAGGTATCTGATCATGACATTTAATTGACTCAAAAAAAATTATCCATAGAAATGAGGACCTTCAACAAAAATAAAAAAAAATAATTTAGTTGTCTCGTCTCATTTTTTGCAATAACGCAATAACGGTACTTCAAAAAAATTTGTATGCAAACAAATTTCGAAACAAAAAACATAAAGCTGTAAAATGCTTTCTATTTCAACTCAATACGACAGCTCGTCACAAAGATACAGCTCTTCAAAAAACGCTAACAAAAATTGAAAAAAAATTTGTTCCTTTAATATTGTTGACTAGTGTTTATGCAAAAAAATGGAGTTCACACGTTTTCAGTCAATTATTTTTTTCTTCTTTCTGTATTACGCTAAAATTTCTTTCAAAAGTTCTTGTAATCCCTATATCCTACAGTTGTGTCCTTAACATTTTCTGTTTCTAATCAATTGTTTACCAACTGTGCTGCCTGAAAGGTATCCACACGTCATCATAATTAAGTGTTTTAAAAATGTGAGAAGGTTTTTCTCAATATAGAAACGGTTTGAGTTCGTTGAAGTACTACAAAGAAAGCTTAAATCCAAGTTTTCCACCATCAATCCAGAACAAGGTTGTGACGCTATTCTCAATTAAGGAGTGAACTCGTTTTAAATCCATTTTTATTTAATTTAATTTTATGGAAAAAATACAAATGCATTCCTGACAAGAAGAGTAAATTCTACATATTTATTATTTGGTATTTTTCCATGTTTTGTGTATTTAAAGAGCTATAATCAATTATAAGCAAAAAATGGAGCTCACTTATGTGTTATTCAGTTTTGTCCGTGACATGTTTAAATTTCCTCCTAAAAGTTTTTTAAAAATCACTAACCTACAGTTTTATCTCAATATTTTTCAGTCCAAACTATTGTTTACTTACTATAGCACCTAAATGGCTTCCAAACGCAGCATTACACTTAAAACATTGCAAGCTAAATTCAACCTCCCTAGTTTTCTTGTTTTGAATCAATAGCAAGCCTTGGTTGTTAGTTGCGAAAATAGAATTTACTCTTTCACTCAAGATGGTGAAGGCTTGCAGAACAAGTATAATCACGTATCTGATATGCAAAATAACATTTATACATATATTTGAAAACTGGCACGTTTCTCTTATAAGCTGCTATCTAAAAAAAAATGTGTGTGACTTCTCTGCGCTCAATATTATCTGATGAATCGATTGATCAAAAATAAAGATTGATAGTCCACATTATTTCTTATGATTTCTGATTTTTAAACCCATCCGTTATAACTATAAAAATCAAATTGGTACTTGAAAAAATTGATCTCGAAAAATTGCGATTTTCGAACAAATTTTGATCCAAAAACTAACACATTAATCAAAATTTCCGCAAACCAATAATTTGTTCTTACCTTTCCAAAAATATTAAATTTTCTTAAACAAATGTCATTCTGATTTGTTGCAAATTATTTCTTAGCCATCTACTTTCCCGTTTTTTACTTTTAAACGTTGATATCTTCGTTCCTTTAATTTCCCGAATTTTTCATTACTCCTTCGACTTTCCTGTAATTGCATAATCTCTCGAATACAGAAAAAAAACCATCTTTCTGACTCTCCCCGTTTAGAAAATAGCCAAAACCGATTTCTGTCTTTAAACCAAGATGGCGGAAACCCTGCAAAGGGCTGATGGTCGAAAACTTGGATTTAAGCTTTCTAAAAAGTACTCTAACGATGACAAGAAAAAAATGTCTTCCCCAACGTTTTGTAAGATTCCCATAGGAGCTAGCTATGACTAAATATACTGGAATATATACCTGATTTTATTTCAGCCCAAAGCGATTCTCAATTATTATTTTGTGTTTTATTTATAATACTTTATTCCAAACACAATTGTTATGTCCTTATTGAAAAATCCTTTATACACTTTATATAGAATTCATATTAAAAGTTATGAGTATTTGTGTAAATATACGAAAAGAAAAAGAAAACATCAATATTCATTAAAGAGAGAGATAGTAAGGCGAAGAAAAATACCCTCACTTCAGATTGAAGGCTGATAGAGAAAAACCCCTTTAGGTGAGGTTAATACCATGTTTGCTAAAAATGAATAGCTGGATAATTTGTCCCTAATTAATTCAGTGTTTTCTATATTTTTTATATCAAGTTAGTAAATCAACCGTTCAGAAAGGTATTACAATGGCTTACAGTAAATTTTATATTGTTTTCGACTTTCCGTTTATTTATTTGTGAGCATTTCATTTTTGTCGTTCAATATGTTTTGTTCACTGGTTTGCTGACTTGATATCAAGATTTGATATTTTGGACACTGTCACAACTGATTAACTGAGTCCTATTGTTGTACCTGGGCAAAACGCATTTGGACTAAAGGTCACAAAATCTTTAAATTGAAGAATTGATTAATTTTTTGCCAATTATTAAGCAATCAACAGTAAAAATTTAAAAGTTGGAACCCATTTTCGGAGTCGAAAAGCTTACGAATCGAATTTGAACTCATAATTGTACAAATCTTCCATAATTTCTAATGGAAAAATTAAAGTAAAAATGCACGTAATTTGCATAAACATAATTCTAACAATGAAGAAGAATTGGGACTTCAAAAGGAAACAACTTTTGCATTTACAGAAGTAGCTTGGATAACGACTTGCCAGATAAGATTAGTTTGTCAGCATATTTTGATAAATGGAAAAAATTTGTTTTTCACAGAAATTCTTGGTTTTTTTAGAAAAGCCGACTTGACTTCTCGAGTCAAGTAGAGTTGCTAGGAAAACGTGATATTTGGCAAAGGCAATTCGGATGTCATCGGTGACTAAGAAAAGCAGTAGGACGATATTGTGATTATAACGATAACCCACATTGCAGAGGATTAACGTGTTTATGACTTTCAACAAACACTTCCATTTGTTAGCTTTTGATTTAACTCAAAAGTCTTAAACAGGAATAAAACGGTGTCAAGAGATTTGTCTTGGAATGAGAGCAGTTGTACGTGTCCACTTCCACAATAAATTATAACACGAATACATAATAATAATAACTCAATTAAAAACGTGTGTTGCGTGCCAAATGCCAACGCAAATATAAGAAAAGTGTATTATTTCAAAATTAGGGTGAATAGGTAGGTATTACCATTTACCAACACCATTACTTCTTATGGATTTAATAGGAAATATCGCCTCGTACAGAATGAAAAAAGATTATAATAAATCACCTTCAGAATAATTAGATATTAGGACTGGGATTTAATATAGAAGTCAGAAGAGTCATTCATGGCGAAAGAAATGATATGTTTGAATCTTTGACTTATTTCCCCAGCATCTACATATATGGTCATGTATTGTGTATGCATGGAGACTATTTTCCAAATACACTAGTCAACGAAATTAAAGGAACAAATTTTTTTTCAATTTTTGTTTAGTGTTTTTTGAAGAGCTGTATCTTTGTGGCTAGTACTCTTGAGTAGTATTGAGTTGAAACAAAAAGCATTTTAAAGCCTCATATTTTTTGTTTTGAGATTTGTTTGCAAACATTTTTTTTGATGTACCGTTATTGCGTTATTGCAAAGAATGAGACGAGTCAAAGAAATTATTTAAATTTTTTTTTTTGGAGGTCCTCATTTCTATGGATAATTTTTTTTTGAGTCAATCAAATGTAATGATCAGATATCTTGTTTATTCAGCTTCAATTCACTTTTTTTGTTGTCGTACCTACAATTTTTTTTCATGGTAATCTGACTTTGAATGAAAAAAAATACTTTTAGCCTTTATTACCAACATCTCAATAAATAATGACATTATACAAAATTCAAAAACAGTTTTGAAAATTTGAGAAAGCGTTTTACATGATTTTTTTAAGATTTTGTAGAAATTATTTTCTTTTTACCGTTCACCGTTAGTTTAAAACAAGTACTAAAAACCGACTTTTTGTGGTCTTTTCGTAAATCTTTTTTTTCTTTGCAAATATTAATTGCATGGCTTGCGCTGGTATGCAAATTTGTAGAATTTTAAAACATCAATATTTTTGTAAATTTTCCAATTGATCCATCGAACCGTTTTTTCTCACCAAAACATCAAATTCTTACAAACCAGGTAAAGGAAAAAATTTTGTTGTTTCTAAACAATGCGTAGGCGTCATCAAAATGACAAGAAAACCGCAATTCCAGTAGATTTTGTTTACAGTTTTGCATAAGTTAAATACTTTTTTGACTTTAAATGAAATAAAAAGTACGTTTTTAAAAAGGTGAAAACAGTTTTTGGCAAAAGTAGAGCACATATCGAACAAAGTTATTTATAGAAAAGTTCGAGACAGTCAAGAGACCTACAGTTTTCACTGGGATCTTTTTTTCACATAACCTCAAAAATATTGAGAAAAATACCAAAAACCAATATTTTAGTATTTTATTTTTATCCTCGACGAAAATAATTCGATTTCCATTAAATGAATTGTTAAAAGTAATGCAAAACGGTAGTTTATACGTAATATACAATAATAAAAAACCTTAATTAACCGTTTAAGATTCGAACTGTTTAGATCTCAAGTGTTTAAACAGTAATTTTACCATTGAAATTGCTTAAAATAATAATTTTTGAGCAAAAACATTTTTTGAGTTTGAGTTTGAGTTTGAGTTTTTTCTTAATTCCTTAAAAACTCGGAGAGAATTTTGCATCTAGTAATCAATATTTGATTGAAAATTGAAAAATGCATTGTTAATTAAAAAAAATAACGGTGGTGAAATAAAACAACTTAAACAAATATTCAAAATTTTTTCTCAAAAATATTGGCTTTAAAATTTAATTTCTCAAAATCTATAATAAGCCTTTAAGACTTTAAGCCTTTAAGACACAGTTGATCTAGGTAGCAAATTTATGTACCTATAGAAACACGGGTTTTAGCGGTATATTTACCTTCCTTGCTCTTACACTTTTTTCTCTTCGAATAAAATTTCATGTTTTTCTTAATGTTTCTCTTCACTTTCGATGTCAATTCGCAATTTTTCAATTACATGTATTAATTTTTTAGGTTTAAGTTTTAACTATACATATCTCGATTTTGTAACCTTTTTCTAATTTTTTTCCCGAATCTTAGTTTTCCACCTTCGCGCTTGGTAAGCTGTCTTTAGAGTGCACATTGTCAGCTCTAAATTTTCTCTTGAACATTTCAGTTACTCATCAATATCAAGACCTCGTCAATTTTTAATAACGGCTGTCTTCACTCGAAAGCCTGTTTGAATAAGCGCCCATATATGTAAGGCGCGGATACAAGGGGTTGGCAATGGGTGAAACTACCCCCCCCCCCCTGGGCAAGAACGAATGAAGCATAAAATATAAATTTAATCAAATGTAATGACAAAATGTTTTTTTCGTTTTACGTTTATAAAATTTATTGTTGGCAGCCACATTTCCATATTCCTGATTTTTCATTTCACGATATTATTTAATACATTTTTATAAAACAACCGATTTATCTCAACCCTCCCAGCTGAGCCTTAATGGTCATGCAGCGAAAGTGAATAACACCCCAAGTAACATCGTTGGAGCTAATAGAAGCAAAACTGTTCTTTAGCAGCTTGTAAGCAGTGAAATTCAAAGCTTAAGCTCTTAAATAGATTATTGCACAGCTCCCTACATTTCATTTAAAAATGATGTTCTAAAATTTAAGTTTCAGAACACTTTTAGCTGTATTAATTTTATAACGACTCACGATTTAAAAATAGCTCTTTAATAACGTTCAACGTTTTTTAAACGAGCTAACTATTGATATCAGCACATAAAGAAGCATTGTAGAGCTGCTTAATTTCATGTTCAAAATACTAACGCATGACTTTATATAGAAATGTCAAAAAATAGCACTTCAAAAGCTACACAAAAAACGGCTGTAGAGTTTAATTACTAATACTTTCACACAAACTCTTGTGAAGTTAACACTAGCGCATGCGCTTGAAATCTCTCTGAGCAAAATATATTAGCCATGACTTCAACGGGAAAAATTAAACCAAAACTAGAAAATAAATGTATTCCTTTCACTTTCTGGTGAATACCGAGTATGCACCACAAATATCAAATTAGATGCTAAATTCACATTTTTTTCATTAAAATCAATTAAACAGTTTACTAAAAAATTTTTTATAAATAATATTAAATCTATGGCTGAGTCGCAAAAGTACTTGCTTACGTGCAAAGAAATCATAATGCACTTCAATGTTGAATAGAATTTAAATAAACAAGAATTTTTTTTCAAGAAATTAGAATTAGCCAATGACTTTCAATTTCCGAACACCCTACTTTTTAAGTACTGAACGCAAAACTCTCATTTTGTGGAAACTAGCTCTAGAAGAGCTCGGTTGAAGACAAACTATGTTCATAAAAAAACTATGGCGACGGAAAAAAAATCATTGAATAATTTTTCTTTATTTATTTAAACGAATGCAAAATCTTTCCTTTCAACAAAAACACAATCAAATATTGCAATGAAAACAAAAATATTTAATTTCATGATTTATTTTATTTATTTATCAATTTTTTACATTGTTTAGGTAAACTTTTTTAAATATTTCACAGCGTAAAATAAATAATTTCGAAGGCGCGTTGTTATTTTTCGAGGTACCTTCAGTACAATTGTGATAAAACTAAACGCGCACTAAAAAATCACTTACATGGCACTCACAAATATTAATTTTATTTTCTCTGCGAATATTTAATTAATTTCCACGACATCACATGACCTTTCCGATTGCTACTATCACACACATGAAATACATCTCCCTAATATTATTTTAATTTATCATTTTTGTTATCTAAACTAATACAAACAAAGTGCTGTCAAAAATGCTGCTTTAAAGATATCTGAATCATGAACCAAAGAGCTTCAAAGCCATACTAGCCACTGACAAAGAGCTGGCTTCGAGCAAAAATTAGCTCTCAAACTCAATGAATTCGCTGTAAGCATGCTTTACACTTGCTTTAGAAGCGCATCTGGAGCTTCTTTTGAAATCAAAGAGCTTAAAGATTTGCTCTAAAAACGCTGTTAAAGCATTTGAAGAGCTAAAATTGTTACTTGGGACACATGTTCTTATAGAAGCAGCCCAGAGTTGCACGGTGTCTATTGTCTATACTTCTTAATTTGCTGCACAGCAGCGTTGCATTGCAGCAATGAGTGTCTATTTGTTGACCAGGTTCAGTAGAGAAAAGTTCCGCTATGCACAAATAGTCTCCAAATCAACCGATTGTAAATCTTATAACTTCGGTTTTAAATGTCTAATCTTCTCTTAATTAAGGTCTTTAGTAAAAAGATGAATGTCAAGCTTTTTACTGTATAACATTTTTTGAGAACAGTTAATTTTTCATACTAGAGAGCAGATTGAGTACCAGATCGAATTGATTTTGATTTTCTCTTTTCAAAATGCAAATGCGAATGAAAACTTTCTCAATTTTGAAAAAAAATGTTTTTAACAGTTAGTTCCCCAACCCTTTTGTTTTTTTGTATAGTTAAATGAAATGGGAGAGGCGACAGGGACACTTATCTACCACCTTTAAATTGATTTTAATTTAAAACAAAAGCCTTAAAATACCTCTATTCAATTAGCTTCAAAAAATTCTAACTTTGCTCAAATGCTCGGATCTACAAGATTAAAATAAATTTAAAATAATAAATTACATTTTTGAGTATAAAAATTTATTGAGAAATTCCAAAACATTTCATACTATAAGGCAAAGGTTACACATGTAATAAATAAATAATAAATAAAGTTACTTACGGAAACAACTTTTGATAAAATAACAAGTGTAAGCAGCCCTGTAAGTGGCTTACAGTAAATTTATCAACTTACGTAAGCTGTTAGTTAATAAAAAAACTTACGTAGAAATACGTTTTTTCTAACTTACGGAATTCTCAAACGGCAGTAAAAAGTTTTCAAACTTACGAAAGTATTTTTTACCCTAAGTTACTTCTGTAAGACTTACATAAGTGGTTAGTAAAACTTACACGTGTATTCTTGGCCTAGGGGTGATTTAAGTGCTTTAAGATTTGACTGAGTTCTTTGCCTAAAAGACTCTCAAGAGTGACTCTCGGATATCTGTCTTCTCCTCTGGTGAGCTAGTTTCAGGTCATGTTCACTTAAGTGTTTTACTCTCGAAGGCTTCTTCAGAGCTGTTCACCGTCTTTTTACTTTCAAATGCATTTGTATCTAAAGAGTATATACAAGTACATGTGCATGCAGCGATGCGTGCAGACGTGCTACAATCTGTTTTAGCCATAAAATACGTTTCCGATGGTAGTACTCGTGAGAATTTTGCCACTTCCTTAGGTGCATTTAAGGAACTTCCATGTTCCGTTTTATTAAACTGTTAAAGAGTACAAATTCGGTAAAGAAGAATGGAGAAAACCAAGAAACGACTTAAGCAGTCACTTCCGAAGAGAAGTCGGATGGAACTTCTACAATTAAGGATAGTTGTTTTTGGCCGTTTTTGAAAACGTCAAGTCAACAACAATTCCACTGTCAAATGATAGTAATTTTTTGATGCGGATATTGCTATTTTAAAATATATTCAATCGTTCTGTTTGCAAAGCATTTTTTTTATCAACGTCTCTGAATTTTCTTGCACATTTCACGTTCTCTGGTCTCTCAATATTGCTGTCGTCAACTCAATTTTTCTCTGCAGAATTGCGCCGCAGATGATGTTTTCGAAAATGCTTATGCACTTGTATTTGCCTTTTCAAACAGAAGACTTTTGCAGTTTGCGTTTGAGAACATTCTGCAAATGCATTTTTAACGCAGATGACGTTTTTAAAAACGCCCTTTAACTGGCAAGGCCATTGGACAAGTTATCATGTCCCAGTTTAAAAAGAAATTAAAACTTTCATTTGAACTCGAACGTCATATGTGGGAATAAGAACATAACGATGTGCCAATATGCTTTCCGTAAGTGTTACAAGAGGTAGTGTTACATAAATCAAAAAGGAAAAAATTAAATAACATAACTTCGAAAAAAAATTATCGTTCCGAAAAAAAATGTCACTTGAGCCCAAACAATTTTCTTGCTTTGACCAATAACTTCTGAGATGTAAATCAATTCTTTTTTCCAATAGATATCTAAGGTTAAACAAGTCTCATCTGAACTAAAACTTTCATGTTTGATATTCGTCTTTTATCAAAAATCAGCTTTCTATATTTTATTTCGTTCCCATCAGAAACCCGTGTTTCTTAACTTACTTTCTGAGTTATTATTTCCATTTTGTGGAATTGTTTTCTTTCCTCTAACACAAAACTACCCATGCGTACTTTTGGCTTATCAACCAGTGAAGAAGAAGAACCCTGGACCTTCGATGCTTGGTCTGCTACACACATACATAATGCAGATAAATAGTAATTGTCCTCCAAGAAATCTGTCAATTTTGCATGAAAATATGCATATGCAAATAAAATTGATTGAAACTCCATCTACAGCGATAGTTTAATTTCTGGAATGTTGATACGTTTTTCGGCAAAACGTTGGAGCAAACTTAATATGAATTTTCCCAAAAACTAGAAGATTTTCCAATTGTTTGTTCATGTTTCCTCAAATTAGACTAAAAATAGACAAACATATGAAAAGTCACGTTTCTAATTTAACTGGAACTGGTAACTCTGTCGGAACTGAGTTACAGTGTTATAATTTTTCTTCTACAACCGGTGCCTGGCCACAGAACTTACTCACCCTCCATCGAGCTTTTCAAAAGGAGTCCTAAACGCACAACAATAGGTATTCCTAGTGTTTTCCATTGTATAAAGTAGCTGTGTAGGCTTAGACCTGTATGGAATATTCCTCTGAAAAACAATCCACATTCGGAAAGCCACAGCAACAATACGGTGGCCTGAGTCGATGTTAGCACCTTTCTATTCACAAACAAGTCTTCATCTGCAAAGGGATTAATTGGCTGCTACTGACCTTTTTCCGGATTCAAATCCTCAAGGATTATCTTAACAAAAAACCTTCCACCAACATTGAACACCCATGCGACTTATTCGTAGCAGGTATGCCTCTTTTTTGTCTCTTTCGTGGGTACGTGAATGTTTATGACATACTGAAGTTTCGTATTTATTTACGTCCCATGCTATGCGAAGGGTGCACAGCTTTTCGCATATACCGCTTAAGCCGATGATGTTCGACTACTGCTTACCCTGAACATATGGGGTTTTGGTAACAGCTTAACACATACGACTATTTAGTGGACATAGGCCATATTCTCTTTTCTGTAAAACACTACTATTGTTGACCTGATTTCCTTTTGCAATAAATGGTCCTATATCATCGGCTTTATATTCAGCTGCTTATATGGCAAGGAATCAACTCTTCTGAGCAGTAATGGTCAGCGTTCATTGAAGGTGTTATAAACCCATATTTCCAATTGAGTTTTCAAATGTGAGAATGAACTGTTACATGTTGTTCGTCCTATTCTTAAAGCTTTAATAGTTCAAATATAGTTAAATTTCTAATACTCTTATTCAAACATGAATTTGTAACGAATTTTATACAAATTTTTATTTTTATTTGCAACAGCAGACAATCTAATGGAAGTCTTCATCAATAAAAATGGTTCGCCAAGCAATCGAAGCTTCATGTCATACCGGACCACATCTCGTGACAATCTTGCCAACTATACTCAGTACACAAACAATTGTGTGCAAACGCCGACCACTACATTCAAGGAATTTTCATATTCAACACGAAGGAAACAGGGTCTTCGAAGGTATGTACAAAAAATTTAATTTTTGTAAGATTTATTATCCTAAGTACTCATGTATGTATCATTCATCGTCCTTTTTGTAACAGAAAACAAAATTGATTTTTTAAACTTTGTTTTTTTCTTTTCAGAACAAATATAGAAAAGAGTCTGCAGAATAAGAAACGTGTGATAAAAATGTTATTTATGGTTGTGTTAGAATTCTTCATCTGCTGGACCCCACTCTACACTATCAATACAATCTCAATGTTCAGTCCGTCGCTGGTGTATCAAAACCTGGGTTATTCCGGAGTGATTTTCTTTCAACTCTTGGCCTATTCGTCAAGTTGTTGCAATCCAATTACTTACTGTTTCATGAATCGTGGATTTCGAAAAGCATTCTTGAATTTATTTCGTTGCTTCAAAAGATTTCGTTCCCCAAAACGAAAAATCAGCATTGGAGATGTTGCCACTCAAGACACTGACTTGGAAATAAGTAAATTGCATTTCCAGCAAATATGCAACGATTCAACATTGTCATATTGATTAAGGCCTAATAATTGCCAATTGGCTCAGAGCTCATATTTTTAAGAGACTGCAAATTTTAATAAATTAATGCAACAAAGAATGGAATCGAAGTAAAAATTTACATTTTACATTTAACATTAAACAAATTTATAACTTGTTCAATTTTTTATTTTTTAATGTTCAAATAATGACGGGTTTATAAAATTTTCGTGAAAATATCCTATCCCTGTCTACCTTTTTGTTTGAATTGATTCCTATGAAAACTAAATTTTCCATTGAGGAAGACATTTTTGCTTACAATCAATATATTACCTTATGAAAAGCTTAAGTTCGAGTTTTTAACCATTTTCAATTTCTTTCAGTTTGTTCTCACTCACTGGTTCCGTTTACAGCCATGCAGTTATAAAACTGAAAGAGCTGAGACCCCAAGTCTCATCTATAAATTGGTTCCTTCCTTGCAATCCAAAAAATTGAATTGAAATTGATATAATTATCGCGGGCCATGTACTACTCATGTCGGGCCGGAGCTGGCCCACGGGCCGTATTTTGCCCTTCACTGTGCTATGCGTACGGTGACCATATTTCTGGGAGCAAAACGCGGGACAAAAAAATTTTAAATTATATACCGCAAAAAAAACAATACGTTTCGTAATGCACATTAAGCAAATTTTGCAATGTATTTTGTTTTCAAAGTGACTTACTAAAAATCATTGAATTAATGAATGCGTGTTTATGTGGACATTCAAATATATTTTTTTTTTAATTTAGTTATGTAAAATAAAAAAAACTTTACAAAACATGCAAATACGGGACAAATAACTCAATTCGGGACACTTGTATGTTCCGGGTTTCTTAAAAAAATGGACCGGGTCTGGTTATAGAAATACGGGACAATCCCGAGAAACCTGGGATGGGACGTAGCTATGCGTGATCTTTTTCCAATATCGGGAGTACACCAGTAAATGATGACCCTGAACTCTATCAATCGACGTCCAATGATCTACTTAAAATCTCTTAGAATAAATCATTAACTTTTCTCTTAAAACTAAACAATCCACCAAATCCTAGTACTTTGAAACCAATTATTACTTCCCATGATTTAAGACTGTCGAAGTACTGCAATTTCAGTATATGAACTGCTTTTGGAAACTCCATACTGCCGTACTGCAAAATCGACCAAAGTACTGCTTCCTTGAGAACTTTTCGATACAAAACTTTTAAATCATTTATTACTATTTGACTTCTCTCTCAACACACCCAAAAATCATAATCCTATCCAAAAACCAAAATGTTGTTTTACTTTTCTTATTTAATTATGACTTGTTTGAGTATAACAGGTGAAATACTATACAGAGAACTCTTGATAGCTAAGCCTCACACTCACGTCCATGAAAATTAGACTTTAAGTCCGAAAAATTCCGACAAAGCTGAGTTTTGACACTTCATGCATTTCCCAAAAAGTACCATAAATTTGGGAAGGGGCAACTAATTTTAGGAGGGTGAAAGGGCAACGAATTCAGTTTTTACTTATTTCTCGAAAACTATCAGCTTTTTTTAAAAGAAATTGAGGAGTTAAATTGTAACTTAAGCTAAGTATACAGTTCCTTGAAGAAAAAAAAACTAAATGTATTTCTTATGGGAGCGCTTTTTGCGAAAAAAAAGTTTTTTAACGTTTAATTTATTTTTATCGAACTGTGAACTACCCAAAGAAAACAAATTTTATATTCACCACGATTTTTTTTCGTACAAAACAATGTCACTGACATTCTTTTTCCAAAAAAAAATTTCGTTTGGCATTTGTGTTTGCTTTTTTTCATAGATCAGTCTCATTGAGATTTTTTTTGGAAACTGTAAACTGACGACGAATAAAAAAAAATTTTACACCACGGAAATTTTTTCTTTGACGAAAATATTTTTTTTCTCACCTTGAAGAATTTTTGTACTCAAAAGAACTGTATACTTAGCTTTATGTAATTCTACACTAAAAGAGTTCTATTTTGATCATTAAACAAATATTAAGATAGTGTCGTTTTGATTCTAAACTCGAAATTCAAATTCTTGCAAATTTAAATAGATTGATTTGAAACAAAAGAAAGATAACATCTTGTATAGATCTCTTTGAAACGCCAATTTTGGCTTGTCACACTCCATATTTTCAAAAAGGTGCACGGAGAGAATTGAAAAATCACCAATTGAAAAATTTGCAGTTGCAATTTACGAATCATGTTTTATTCGTAAATCAAGGCATTTTGTTCCCGAATTAATACAAAAACTGGTAATTTAACATTCAAAACGTAGCAATTTACAAAATTTGTTTCTTCGTGATTTGCAATTAAAATCCATGATTCAAGTTTGTACTTTTCATAGCAAAATACAACTTTTTTGGCGTAATTTACTCTCCAAAGGAATGATATCACAAACAGCATTTAAAAATATTGATTTGCGATAAAAATTTAGTAATTTACATCATGCACAATCACTGATTTACGTTTTTTCTGTCGCAATTTGCAACTCCATGAGAATAGTCGCAAATCACCAACAAAAAAATCCTAAATCACGACTTTCTTGTCGCAATTTACTTCTCGAAGAGATAGAGCACCACAACATGGCAGGTATCTCATCATCAATGTGTGACACCAACGATCTGTAATGCAAATTGGCCTGGTGGTTGCATGCTCGCTCCGTAACTAGAGGGTTGCGAGTTCAAATCCAAGAAGAGTCAGCGTAAAGTATTTATTTCAAATAAATTAAATTAAATGTGTATACCTGCCAAATGAAGGGTAGAAGCAAGATTGATCTTTCCAAGTGGCAATATCACGAAATAAAAGTGGTGATCACAAATCTTTTTTGCAAATTTACATATTGTGCAATTGAGGAATATTTGGATCAAATTGCGATTTGTTGTTCGCAATTTTGTTTTCTCTCGATAGCATAATTGATACTTAAAGAGGGTTGATTTACGATTTTTGAGTATCAATATCTTCATTTTGCTCAGTTTTGCAAATTGCAAACAAATAGTCGTAATTTACGAAATCCGAAGCCAAGGTATAAATCGGGATTCATTTTTCGTAATTTGCATCTCATTTTTCGTGATATGATCCAAGAATTCTTTCCGTGTGGAGGTGGTGATTTTAAGTTCCACAATTATATATTTACTGCCGTAATGCTGTGTTCCACCTTTTTTTTCTCGAAATACTGCTTTCTCTATAATTAAACAGAAGTCTTGCCCATGATCACTTTCAATCTAGTCCAGTCATGTATACATATATATAAGCTGAAAAATAGCGGAAAGCTGGATTTTGCTACATAGAATGCCCACGGCAATCTAAGGGAATTGTAAAAAGTCCACATCGATAGAGCGCCGCTTGTTGTAGCTTTGAAAATTTCCTACAAAAAATGTTGAGTAATTTTTTTTCATAAGAGTACCTACCCGTTTTCCAGATAATTCAATCGGCAGAGTTATTGGCCTTGAGTAATAGATCCAAATCTAGCTAAAGTCGACTTTAACAAAACACGCGTAGAAAAAATACACAAATTTCACTTCTAAATGGTTAGATTAGATCATTTTAAACTAAGCTTGAGGTGCTTCTAAGAATTTAGTGGTGAAATTTGTGTTTATATCTACGGATATCATGTTAAAGTTGACTTTAGGCTAGATTCGGATCTATTACTCAGGGCCATTGATTTTATGTTTTTTTACCAAATGTATTCTTTAACATAACGTTTGACGTTGAGTACAAGGTGAGTTTTTCGTGCGAGGTATCCTCCAGAAAAATTAAAAAAGTCCTTAAAAAAACATACATACAGGGATTTATTTAAAGGTTTTGCAAAATTTCCCCATCGATTCGGGCTCCACTACCACGCAATCTCTTCTTTAATTATAATTTTAAATTTTAAAAGTGAACAGTTTTTGAAAAAATAATTTTCAAACTTAAAATTTTGAAAAAAAGATTTTAAATTTAAAACTAGTTTTTTTTTCAAAATTTGATGTTATTAAGTACTCTTTTTGTTTTCAAAATTCAATAGTATCCTGTTTTTGACTATACATTAATAAGAGCATTGACTTTTGAAAACAAAAATAGTACTTAATCATGAAAATGCATTTTAAGTGTTACCGCTGTTTGTTAATAATCTTTTTTCTGTTTTAAGTAATTTTAGAAAATTGCCCCTCCTGGCTAAACGGGGGAGAATAAAACACTCCCCCCTTCTATACGATACTTTGCTTTTCTCAGCCCACACTAGACGCTCCAGCTTTTTCTCACATTTTATGCAAATCAGCCTGTATAAACGAAATACCATATTTCGTGACCTTCGACCCCGTTTGATAAATGTAGTGGAGCAGGAATCCTTGCATTTATTTTTTAGAACCGTTTCTAATTTTCCTGGAGGTATCCCCCTTACCAGAAAAACTCACCTTGTACTCAACCTAAAAGGTGCTGTAAAAGGGTACATATAAAATCCGTAACTTTCCCGATTGAATTATCTCGAAAAAAGTTACTCTTAAAAAAAAAAGTTCCTTGATATTTTTTGTAGGAGTTTTGTTAAGCTACAACCTAGTCTTTGAAATGTTTCCTGAAAGAGTAACCGTTCGGGAAACATTTTTTAAAAAACGTTTGGGGGCTTTTAACGGTCCCCCCCCCCCTTCCCCCCTTAAAAATTATTAGCGGTGCTCTTATCGATGGGGAATTTTGACGGTTTTCTTAAAATGCCATGAGGAGGTAACATCAAAATTCAGCTTTCCGCCGTTTTTTCCGAAGCAAAAAGCTTTATTGACTGAACTATAGTAACAGTGGAAAAGTCAAGTGCCTCTGGTTCTACAAATGTTCCATCTTTGAATAATAAAAATGAAAGCTCTCTTACTAATTTAAGCAAAGTAATCAATACAAACAAATAATAGAAAAATCTTATCACTCTCGCCGTCCCATCTCAAGTGCTTATGGTACAAATTCAAATACAAATCCCAATGTTGTGCCCAATGATAATAAAAAATGGATGCATATTTCAAGATTCGTTAATGACACCAACCCTGAATGAATTATTATTGAATATTTATCTAAAATCACTAATGTCCCTTCTCATGTGTTCAAATATTATAAATTGATAAATTTGGCGATGTTATGAACCCGACTGCTTGGCCTGAACATGTGCGCGTTAAGATGTTTATCCCATCACCAAAAAACGAAGAAATTCGGCAAAAATAAATGGCAATAATCTCATTATCCACCTGGTTAACTTTATCATCTAGTAACGACAGTTCTCAATTTTTCATATTCTACCACAATGTTGGAGGTTTAAGAACAACAATGAACAATATTTTTCTACTTTGCTCACAACAACAATTCGATATTATTGCACTCAAGGAAACCTTGTTTTTTTTTAATAGCAATGCCGAAAATTCTTCTAAATTAACCCTTCCGTTTGTGTCATATTAAAGCCTTGAGTCTCTACTTTATTTCGGTTGAAAATATCTTGCGCATATAAATTGAAATTGAAATTGGTTTTTCGATAACTTCGTTAATTTTTGATATGAAATTAAATTTTGTAAAAAAGTTTTAAGACTTACATTGTCAAATTTGGCTTAGTTTCCGAGTAATTAGTACCCAGTATGACCATTCTCTCAGAAACGAAAGTAATACTTTCAGTTTTAAACATGTTATGCCTCAAACAAACATATTCAATATAAATATTCACCAGCCTCTAATTTATATTTATCAATATTTTAAAAATATTTGTTTTGTTTAAATATTTACCTACAAATTTTTAAGTAACTGCTTGATTTTCATTTTATCTCTACAATAGAAAATGAAATACCGTCAAATTCTACAAATTTTGAACAGAAAAATTAATTAAAACAAAAAGGCTTCAAAAAATTATAAAAAGTTTCGTTTTCACAAATACAACATTGTTTCATCTTAAAATAAAAATAATATGCATAAGACTTTTTTACTATACTCTAAATTTGTATAAATATAAACTATTCTATGTATGTTAATATTAAAAGAAACAAAATGGTGATAACGACTTAAAAGAAAAAAATAACCGAAGAAATATTTTGTTAATTTTTATTATCAATAGAATTTATTAATTTGTACTTTAATTTGGGCTATGTTTGTAATGCAAAAATAAATAGATGAAAGTTAAATTTAAAAATTTCAAAGCCCAAATAAATTTATTAAAAAATGTAAATAAATAAAATGTATAAGATTACATAACAAATAATACTTAAATTAAGGAACATAAAATAAAAAGAATTTCAAAAATACAAATAAAAATGCATGTCTAAAAATTAAATATTTAAATCTTTGAAGTATGTACTTAATTTTTCGTACTTAGTACTGGGGAATAAAAATCATCTTTAACAATTTTTCTGCACCATTTTTGTAACGACAGTATTAATAACAATATCAAAATAGTCGATTGAAACGCCAACATATTAGAGGTAAGTAAACCAAGCTCTCAAGGCAAAGTTAGAGTACTTACGTTACTTGTTTTTAAAGAAAATTAGTTGATACACTCGTTTACTCTTCACTCTCCAAGGGTTTCATATTTTCTTAATTAAAACCCAACAACTTTGGTGGGTCCATATCAGAGTGGTCTTGGACCTGCTGGAAACTCCATCATCGAGCAAATATTCACTCTATATTGCAGATCTTGGAAAAAACTATGATTTTCGACACCCATAACCACTTTATCTAGCGGGCAGAATGAGAACAATAGACAGCTTCAATTAAGAGGTGGTTAGTGACTTTGGCACCCCTATAAACTCAGTGCACTATACCAGCATTGAGACCAAACGATGAAATGGGTCTTGCCAATCGCTAATTTTTTGGGGTACGAAGACAATTGGGGAGCAAAGCCCTCTTCGAGCATAATAGCTACTATGGCGTATGGGAGAGCGCTACGATATCCCGCAAACCAAAATCTCGAATAACGAAATCTCGTATTTTTTTTTTAAATCTCGAATAACGAAAACTCGCAAATTAAAAATCATGTTTTTCACAATCTCGCAATTACAAAAACTCGCATTTACATCTCGAACCTAAAAATCTCACAAATTTCAACCAAAATCCCGCAATTTAAATTCCACAAATCAAAATCTCGCAACTTCAAATTTCACAGCAACGAATCGCACATGACTTTAAGAAAAATTTGTTTTTTTGAGAATACACCTACCCACTTTGCATAATTTTTCTTTCCAACTAATAACCATACCCGTCAATAAACAAATTTGTACATCCTTTATTACTGTTAATAACCTCTATAGTCGTTTTGGTTGCCTTTTACGCGTTAATAATGGAACTAAAAGTATTTTCTAGTTCAAGGCAAAATACGATTAATGCCTCTCTTTCTTGTTCTCTTGACAAGTACAATAATATTGAAAAATCAACAGTTCAAATTAATAAATAACAGTGTGGTCTAAAAGTACTCAGACACTGGATTATATATCTTGCAGTAGGCAGGATATCTCGCAAAATTGAATTGCATTGCAATTGCAACAAATACATTTTTTTTAATCAAAATCTAGCAAATTAAAATTTCGCGCGAGAAGGAGGAAGGACTGTAAGAGGAGCAATATCATACATTTTGAGGCGGGGCACAATAGATCTTAAGGCCCCTACCCATAGAATCCGTTGCGTCCGTTGTTGCGACGTATTCAACTGACAGCTCGATAAAACTGGCCCGTCAGACGCAACGGATAGAGAGCCGAAATTTTAACTTTTCCTCTCCGGCAGATGCGTTGACAGCAACTTTTTTTGTGTGTTTGAATTTCAAGTGGTAGTTACGTGTGTGTGTTTAGAGGGGTTCACATGGACCAACATGTTGTCCAACATTGCTTGACAACCATCGATGTTTGATCATTTAAACGCAAAACCAACCATGTTGTCCAACTTTGTTGTATGGTTTTCAAAATATTTTGAAAACTGTTCCGATTACATCAAGCAATGTTGTCCAACCATGTTGTTCCGTGTGAACCCCCCTTTTGGATTTCAAGTTGCTGTTATGCGAATTTCAATGTATTCATTGGGTTACCTCAATTATTCGTCGCATCCGGCAAACGGGAATGGATCGGTCGCCGCAACGGACGCACCGGATTCTATGAATCAGAGCCTTTAAGGTTGCAGTGCAACAACCCCAATATTTCATTTATTCATTCAAAAAATTTACTGCACAGACTGTGCAGCAACTCCAAAGCATCCAAAAAAGTGAAAAGCCAACGACTTAGGCCCAAAAAGTCTTTGCCACCTCCGTGGGATTTCGGCCGGCGGCGGCGTGGCGCGGCGGAGACACATAGCTAATGCTCGAGTCAGCTGGGAAGACGCTTTTTTGTAGAGACCTTGGTCCAGCTCTCCGACTGCAGCGCCACCTCAAGTAAATACGCAAATAGTAAGTAAATATTTGAAAAATCCATTTTTCCCAAAACAAATATTCCTCCTGGCCTGACTAAATGTTACCTGTGTTTACCCTTTCCTAAAATTGAAATACATATCTATCAAAGAATCCTGTTTTTGTAGCATCCCTAATGTATTTTAACATCACTATAGGAACTATTAATTCATATAAAATATTTCTTTTGTGAATTTTTTCACACAACAAATATATAGCGGTGGGTGCTTAATCTATAAGCTTCAGCCTCAGTTTCAATTTGTAGATATGAATTGCCTCTGTTTGATGAACAAAATAACATTTTTAACTCTGAATTCTTCCATATTTGTGCATATAACACATGTAACCATATACACAACAGTGTTATATTGACATTCAAAGAGAAAAAAAAGTTTGTTTATTCAACTATGAAGCAATTAATAATGCAGAAACTTTTGCGAAACTTTAACCAAAAGAAACAATATAACATAATGCATACAGCAGGATAAATGGAATTATCCTTTGTTACTCAAATATTGTTTTCAATTTGTTTTGTTGACTGGCATTCATAATATTTAATATTTTATAATTTTCCAATCCACTCACTAAAACTTTTCTGAGCACCTGCTCCAAAAATACTTCAAAAATATGCTGTAGTTGTTTACTTAAGCTGAAGTTTTTCAACGTCATTTATTTTCTTGATATTTCTATAAAATGAAAAACACACCCGCATCTCATCATCAACTACTTTTACTTTCCAAAGATAAGTCATCAAAGGTATGTACTCGTAAGTCCTGCTCATCATTATTTTTGGTGTCAAAACGAACGTGAATATATTTAGTTAACGTGAAGATGAAGTTCTTGGAAAGGAAGAAGAGGTCCTGTATAAAAGTTAACCAGGAAATGACAGGGAGAGAATTGTGCGAATTTTTACTCTGTTACATACTTGTTATAATAAATGATACTGCACTCAACACTAGCCGTATTTTGGTGAAAGTGTAAAAGCATTTCATGTACAAATAAAAATAAAGCATTTATAATCACTTGTGGTTGTTATTGTTTTGTGTAACATCTAAAAAGTTACCTGAGAGATTCTGCTGATGAAGATAAACTTTAAGGGTTGGAGTTAATGTCAGTTCATCGACAAATTGAGACTAAATACCGAGAAAGTTATCATATGGGAAGAACCTCTTTCTCATAGGAGTGATAGTAAATTTTGGATGCAAAAACAATTTGCATACAAAAAATGGTGTTTAGTGAATATATTTTTTTTTGTTAAATATTCTGTATTCACCACACTATATCTCACGCGAAACAATTGTCCTATTCTTTTGTAGTTATATGACAGCAATGGTTCCTCTTTGCATGATTGTAAACCAATCATGTAAAAAAGTAATTTTGTATTTCACCCCAGTAATTTTTCCATGCGAAAATAATTACATAGATTTTTGCACGGGAACTTGTAAACTGGGATTTATAACGACGAATTTATTTTCACGCAAGAAATGTCACTAACATTTTTTGCCAAGAAAAAAATGCGTTTGGAATTTGTATTATACTTGAATATAAAAAAATCATTTACAGTAAGGAAATTTTTTCTTCGAGCACAATGTTTTTTACCACCAAGCTTTTTTTGATTCAAAATAACTGAATATATTAAGCTTATGGTGAAATTTTTGTAAGGCTTCTCGCAGACCATAATCAAAATTCGTACTTGAAGTATTGCAGGCAAGTTAAACATTCGTTTTTTTGTCATTTCTCCCACACGGTACCCTGCCACACAATTTCTTTCTTAAGCAAATTTAAATAATGTAATCGTATTATTCTTAAAAACGGCTAAAAAACTTTTCTTAAGCTTAGAATACAGTTCTTTTGAATACAAATAAACTTAAAAAAAATTCCGTGGTATTAAAGATTTTTTTTACTCTTCGTCCGTTTACAGTTTTGCAAAAAAGGTCTGAAGGACTGTTCTATGCAAAAGCAATAAAAAAACGCCAAACCCAATTTTTTTTTCGAAAAATAATGTCAGTGAGATTGTTTTTGCGAGAAAAAAAAATATCGTGGTTAATATAAATTTATTTTCTTTCGGCTTGTTCACAATTCGATAAAAAAAATATAAACGTCAAACATTTCTTGCGCAAAAATCATTCACATAAGAAATATATGTACATTAGGGTGGTCCTTAAATTTGATCTAATCTTGGATAGCCCCCATTCGATTCAAAACATTGAAAAACAATTTCCCTAATTGTTTCAGGTTTTTCTTTCACCCTCTTCGTATCCCTCTTTTCACCTAAAATTACTAGTTATGGGTAAAGGGTGATTCTTTTAACAAACGAAATAAAATAATAGCAATTAAATATGAAGAAAATTTGAAAAGAAATTCTTCTGTTTAAGTGGGTACGATAGTCATCTAACTGATGAGCCCAACTATCGTACCTGGGCGAAACGCAATCATGGAGTTGAGCTCACTTGAACTTTTAACTTTGAATTAAAATAATAGCGTTTAGATTAGATTCCTGACGAGAAAAAATCGTATCGGAGGGTGTTCTTTTTCCCCCAGTTCAAGCGGGAGGGGTGATTTTATAAAAAGTTGAATAAAATATTAAAAAAGTAGGGAGAACATTTACATGTCATGCTATATATAAATAAGAAAATTACCCCTCTCAGATGAACGTGTAGAAATAGACCCCCCCTCCGATACGATTTTTTCTCGTCTGAATTTAATCTAATATGCTTTGATTTCTTTTCGTGGGTTATAAGGGGGTGAATCTATCGAACTCAGAATTTAAAAGAAAAAAAGCAATACATACAAAGACATAATGTACATCATAGTTTTATTTTCGTTGATCAACTTTAAACAAAAATCAATAAATTTTTTTAAGTAAAAGCAACCTTTTGGATGAAAAACTATTTTTAAAAAAATGGTAATCGTTTGCAAATCGTGAGAATTCATTACCAAAATGATAGTTCGGTTCGCACGTTGCGATGAAAAATGAAGCCGGCCATAATGTTACAGTCAATGAGGAACGCTATGAAGCCATGATTAATGACTTTTTCGTGCCAAAATTGGAGGATTTTGATATTGACGACTTTTGGTTCCAACAAGACGGCGCTACATGTCATACAGCCAACGAAACAATTAACAACGCGTTATTGCTGATATACGGCCCCAATTGCAACAAAAAGTGGTCGGAAATTGGGCTTCTCGGCTGGAATTGATTCGAGCCAGCCGCGGCGGCTACTTATCCGAAATCATTTTTAAAACATATTGGCAAACCCTTATCTTTATAAGAAAGCTAAATTCTTGACTATAACATTAAATTATACCTATGCGTTTTATTTCTTCTTGAAAACCACACGTCTAAAAAAAACACCCTTTATAATAGTACGAGAGCAGGGAGCGTAAAAAAAAGTTATTTTAGTATAACTAGTTTTTTTTATATTATGTCCTCTCTAAGTCCTTAAATTCGCGTGAGTGCAGTCTGGCTGGTGAGGAATGTTGTGTCTTCCGCTATTTTGAAAAAGGCTTTGAAAATCGTTTATGCGATTTTACGCTCCTATTGGACGAAGAGTAAAATTTCTTGTTTTATTTTGAAGGTAAAAGATTTTATAATACGCTTTAAACATTTTTGTCATCACTTTCCAATGAAAAGATATTGTCGAAAAACTGTAGAAATTTATTAGAAAAAAAAACGGTTTTGAGCGTTTATCGTTTATCTCACCTCTTGTTCATCTGACAGAAAATATAATATTATACTTTTTTAGAGCACTTAATTTTCTATTTAGATTGTATGTGGTGGAACAAAACATGCAAAGAATACACTAAGGCAAAATTGCCAATGTCCAGCAAATAATTCCTTAGGGGATAATACGGTTCGTACGGCTGGCGTTCCGGTGCTGAAAAATAATAATGGATTCTTGTAGAGGGATAAACACAAAGTACAAAGTACAAGTGTTTTATTACCTTATAGACTATTGGCTATTGGGACTATTTCACAGCGCCAGTGGTGGCAGCGCGGCGGTCTTAAGAACGCGGCAGGTTTCACTAAAATGAATCCCAAAAGTAATAATGGATTTGTTGGAAATGATCTCAGAATTCTAAATATCCAAACCTCCTAGGAATGAATTTTTGTAATATCAAGGAAAAATTTCGGTATGAAAATTTTAGGGCCTTATTGATGTTCATATAGATTTTCAAAAAATTATCAACCCTATTTTGAAATCGAAGCCGTTTTAATTTAGCACACACAAAAATTTTTCAAAATCGTAGCAGCCATTTTCGAAAAAAAAATGAGTATTGTACTTTGAGCATTTGTTTGGAAGGCATTGTTATTTTTGCATAAAAGTAAAATACATTTTTTTTAAATTCTAAAAAGTAATAAAAGCTTGTTACATACCAAGTTTAAAAAATACGAACTGTGTTGTTTCAAAAAAAATTGAAGTTTTACTAAAAATCCCAAAAAAAATTGTTTTGAACATTTTGGTTCACCATACCTACTACACTACTTAAATAAATTAAAGAAACAAATTTAAAACTATTGACCTACTTATTTCTCACAGTTGGATTTTGTTCACGCTTATTTAAATGGAACAGCAGGTAAGGTACATACTTTACCTTGTATCCATGTTAATGGATTCATTTATATTCATTTAAATGGCGGCGACAATATTTAGCGCGTGCTATTGCAAAATTGGTAGGATTTATAAAATACTAAGGAAATATTTTTATCAAAATGACACGTATCTCATATATTATTTTCATTTTCAAAGAGATAACCTGAAATTGTGTTGTAATATTGTTTAAGGTTTGCATTTCATTCGTTCTGTACTTTTATGAAATCGAAATATTTGTAGGTACCAGCTCTATAAGAGGTATAGTATTGGTTTCATGTAAGATAACGTGAATTTTGTTACGATTATAGGTGAGACCAAAAACTTGAAACTTAGATTTAAGTGAATGGGCTCTACGGAGAATCTGAAGGGGAATTGTAAAAGATGTTTTTTTGCTGTTAAGTTTTTCAGTCTGATTTCATTGAAAGTTCACTTCTAATTCGTGACACAAATATCAAAGTCATAAATGTTTACTTAATATTGCCATTTCATCATGGTAAGACTTGCAAATAATTGAATTGTATTGCCAAAAAACGTTCTCAGTGAAAAAATTTTCTCCAGCAACGAATCTCATTTCTGATTGAATTATAGTCTGATGTTAATAAACAAAACTGCCTTATTTGGTCCGATGAACAACCACAGGTAAATCAAAATTTGCCAAAACATTCAGAAAATGGGACTGTTTGTTTGTTTAGCAGGAACTATTGGACAGTATTATTACAGAAGACGATGGCAACAACGTTTCAGTCAGTGGTGTCCGCTATCGTTCGATGATTAAGAAATTTTGTTTCCCAAAATAGAAGATCTGGCTTTGGTTGAAATGTGGTTTTGATAAGACGGTGTCACATGCAACATAGCACGCAAAACCTGGACGTATTGAAGAGTGAAATCGGTAAGAAATTCACCTCACGATTTGGACCGCTGAATTGGCCACCTACATTGATCTTTATAACTTTTAAAAAACAGACATTTGGGCAAATTTTATCTTTTGGCTTTGTTTGTTCTTCGCAAAGCTTCAAATCATCTAAAGTAAAAGCTTTGGAAATGAAGTTATTAACCAAGGTGGTGTTAAAATTTGAACTTTTTACTTTTTTTAAGTTAAAAAAAGGCTTGCGTTCCGCATTTAGCTTAAAGTAACTTCACTTGGATTTATGTCCCGACACTGCTGAACTACTTTATAAATTATAATCTTTTTCCCAGAGAGTAAGTATGTGTAACCCAGTCGTGTATATTATTTATTTTGATGAATATCAATTTTGCAGTAGGTGATACCTCCACGTGAGTGTGCAATGTGCATATAAGGAAATACTTGTCCTTTATTAATATATCACAGGATGCCCGACACAATTTATGTCAATATATAATTTTATTTTTCATGCACTTTCAAAAAATAATCCATCGTCATTTTATTGAAACATATTTGTAAATGTCAATGCAATCGAACTGGATCGGAATAATTTAATTACACAATCCAAATAATTGGTTTTGCTGAAAAAATATCTGTGTTTACTCGTATAAATATTCATCAATTTTCTGGGAATTCACTTTTTGAATTCCAGGTTCGAAATATAGGCAAATAAAAACTGACATTTTATGTATTTTTAGTTTTGCAGTGTAACTTAAAGCGTTGCGTTCTCTTGAAATAACACATTTATTTTTCAAAACAATCAAATAGATGTATGTATGCCCAGGAAAATTAGAATTTCCAAAAATTTTGACAAAGCTAAATTTTGGTCAAGAGCTTTGTTTTGACGTCTTAAACATTTCCTTAAAGGTACCCTAAATTTATTGGATCAAATATTTTTAAAGGGGTAAAATATCATTTTTTTGAAAAATGTACAAGTTTAAATGAGGCTTATATGTAATTCTACATACAAAAGATTAATATATTTTGTTTTATACAATCAATAGATTAAGAGAAAAAAGTAAAAGAACTTCATGGTGCAGCAAGTTTATTCAAAAACTTTATTAAAATTGCATTTATAGATGGGCACCATTTTCTATTTTAATGGTGTTTGGCTACATCTCCTTATTACAAAACCAAGTTTTTGGAGCACACGGGGTAGAAGGAAGGCTACCATATACCATAGGGTGATTTTTGAATATCAGCTGATTTTCATGTTACAATTTATCGTTTCTGTGAAAAAGAAATGAAAAAAACGACTGAAGTGGGAAAAATAATGCGCTCTTATTTGAAATTGAGTAGAGATATCGAAGTATTGATGCATTCAAAATGAAAAAAAAAATATTAACAGCAATATCGTTCTTATGTAGGTACAGTTAGTTCAAAATTTTAAATTTTTGTGTTACGATGGCGACGCACGTTGGGGTTAAATAAATTTGGCTAACTTAAAAATAATTTAACTAAGCATTAAATGGTGAAAAATTTTATTCACATTTAGAGATAGCGACAAAGATTCTGTTAAAATGTTGGTTTAAAAAAAAACTATTTTTTTTGTTTTATATACGCAGAGGAATTTTAGCATGCATCGGGGCGTATACGTACTTTTTTATAGGTTTCATTTTCAGGCGAATTAATGCATTTATTCAAATAAGGATTTAATGTATACAGCTTTGACCGTTGTCAATCCAGAGACATAACTGAATATCTTGGGAGATAAAAGTTCCATGGTTAAATTAGGATTTTAGACAGAAACTAACTTCGTGACGACAAGCACTGAAAAAAAATAAAAACTAATTCAAATTAGCTTTTATGGCTATAATTGCCTTTAGTCCTACGAATTGGCGTTTCGTTCGGCAATCTCACTTGTACTCATCAGTGACATGAGGGCCTTTGTTTTTCGCAATTTTTAATAAGTTCAGTTTTACTTATAGGAATTTTTTGACTTAAACCCAATGTAAGCGACATAAAGCAATTTTGAATCAATAATTCATTAAGTCCATTCCTTAATGCTAAGTCTTCTACTTGGCTGATTTATTTCAGTAGGGTATAGACTTTTTATTTTAAAAACCTTCTTAAAACTTTATGGGAATTCATCGACTCAATTTAAAGTAAAATTACTTGGAAACATTTATTCACTTTTAAGCTAAATTAGCTGTTTATTTCCCGTGGAAATAAAATCTGCATACTTCACAAAAATGGGTTTGTTTCCCATTGAAAGGGATTTAAGTCCCTCAGTAATTTTTTGTCGAAGAAAAAAAAATAGTCTCTTTTATCAAAACTAAAAACTTTAACAAACTTAGTGCGCAGATGAACACAGAAAGGGTGTTTTGTGCAGGGTATATTAACACCATTGCTAGGGAAATCATCCATTCATGAAACTGTACTAGAAAAGTGAGACAGTATAGGAGAACATGAAAAAAGTGGGTGGCACAATTCTGTCTGTCTGCACTTACAGCATAAATCACTAACGGAATTTTCTTCATATTTTTAACTTAAAGTTTTTTTTTTGTAATTCCTGAGAGGGGAAATTGAATTTTTTTAACTCCAAAAATAGGGGTTCTTGCCATACAACCGTTTAGGAATAGCTAATTTATCTCAAATACAGGTCTAACAATACAAAAAAATCAATATGATTGTGCTATTTGGCAAACAATTTTTTTTTTCCAAAAACTGTTTTAATTAGCGACTTATTTCAATTTCAAATAAAATTTGTATGCATTATTTTTTGGCTCTTAATTATTGTACGAGTTGCTTATACAATTAAAAGAACAATTGAATGTTTTTCTTATATTTGTTTTTGGTTTGGTAATTGGTGGAAATGGAAGTGTGAGTTTTTAAAACATGTTTTTTTTAATTTTCATGAAACATTAAGGATAATCTCAAGTTTTTTTTCATCTCCCTCAGAGCTACAACCTTAAGTAGCCTCTTTTCCATACAAAATGGAATGCGTAGAGATGGATGCGCTTATTTTTGTTTTTCTGTTTTTTGTCACAACAATGCTTTTTTCGGGAGTTTAATCTTTTTGACACTTCCAGTAAATAGTCACATAAATATGGAATGGATACGGATAGAAGTGACACTGCGTTGACGACGAATTTAATATTACTGAAGAGCTAGCTTTTTTGCAATCACTAAAAGGAAAAACGACGCACGGGGCAAATAATTTAATACGAATTTCCCGAAGGTCTCCAAAATTTGAATGCTCCTTTTACAAAACTATGCAATATAACTACAGATGGAGCCCTATATGGTTGGTAAAAGCGTGGGATTTTCAGGTATTTTTCGGAACCAGAATCCTTATCACGATGTTGTATTTTTACATTGTATAATTCACCAGGACGTCCTTTGTAAGGCTGCAATAGATAATACTACCCATGTACTTAATGTGGTTAGAGAACTAATTAATACCATTTGATCCCGGGGCTTGGTGCACCAGAAATTCCAAGAATTTCTGATTGAAATGTAAGCAGATTATTCTGGCCTTTTTTACCACACGAAAGTAAGATGGTTATGTTGTGGGTATGCATATGAAAGGATCTGGAATTTAAAAGAGGAAATACAAGATTTCTTAAAGAACAAAATAGACAAATGATTTGATTTCCCAATCTTCGAAAACAAAGATTGGCGCACCGATTTTACATTTCTTACCGATTTGCTTGAACACTACAACAAATAAAATAAAATATTGCAAGGAAAGAACCAATTGGGGTTGTTTTAAATCGTTTAAAACTCAGCTTTTTTCTGTTTTATAGCTGCATGGCTAAGAACGATTTAACTCGCTTTTCGCGTTTAAAATCCATGGCACCAGTGAGTGAGAACAAACTGAAAAAAATCAGTCAGGCGTTGACAAAACTTCACACAGAATTTGAAACTAGGTTTCAAGATTTTAAGAATATTCAGTCATCGCTAAATGTTTTCTCGATGCCGTTTAATGTAGACCCAGAAAATATCTCTGCAGAATTGAATTGATAGCTCCCGTTGGATTCAGCACCCTTGAAACCATAGGATCACAATATTGTTTTTCTCCCACCCCTCGCCTTGCGCGAAAGGGGTGGAAAAAAGTCGTTTTGGAAACAAAATTTGGAAAGCCAAGAAAAGTTAGAAAAATAATTTTGTTAATAAAATTTAAAGATGGTATCGATGCAGAATTTCACAATCTACTACATTAAATCCAAAGTTGATTGAAAACCTACTTTGATTTTTTTAAAAAGCCACTTTCAAAGTGCTGGGGAGGGGGGATATGAAAGAATAACAAACTTAAATATTTATCTTGGAACAATATAAGCATATGACACATCTTTGAAGGGTAGTTTTTAATTACCAATCTTAATAAATCAAATTTAGCTCGATTTAACCACCCTCAAAAAAGTTATAGCCTTTTTTATAAATGATGACTGAATTTTTAGTGAAACAAGTAAAATATTACCAAATTCTAACAGCATTGACACGAAACTTGGTCCACATATTTCATTTGTCATAAGCAACAAGAATCAATAGAGTCTTCAAAAATATTTATAGTTAAAGGGTGTTTCTTCCAATGAATTAGAAAAATTTTGAACTACTACCAGGAAACCCCTCCCAAAACTGGTACGTTGATGAAAATCGGTGAAAATGTTTGATTAATCATCGGAACCAAAAATCAAAAAACACCTTCAAACATCCATGGTCTGAGGGTCTTTTTTGAGAGGTAGTGTCGTACCTTTTCTAGTCAAAATATACAATCATTTATAGACATTAACTCTTTAAATGTAAGATAACTTTTTATGTGAGCTTGATTCTGCTTTATTTTAATTTTATTGGATTCAGCAATAAAGAATATCTTAAAATCATGCCCAATATTGCATTTATGTATCTTGGCTTCAAAAATATAAAAATGTTCGGCCAAAAACTGTGCTTCTTATTCTCCATTGAAAAACACCCTCAGCTAGTTTATATTTCTTTGGTCTCTTTTGTTTTTTGGTCTTGATGAAAAGTCAAACTAACCAATTTTCATTAACGTTCCAGTTTCGGGAGGGGATTCATGGTAGTAGATCAAAAATTGTCCATTTCATTGAAAAAAACACCCTTTCACTATAAATATTTTTGTAGACTCCTTTGATTCTTGTTGCTTATGAGCCAGGGATAGGATTTAGCTAACTTTGCCTTTTTTTCGCGTTATCGTATGAAAGTATCGACTTTATACAAACACGTTTCATGTCCTCCTGATTCCAAAAATATATAGTTTATTTTGCCTTTTTTAGTATTTTGCCTATTTTTCCTTTTTCGCCTTTATTTTCTTCAAAGTTAACTGTTTTTCAATATAAAAGTACAAAAAACAGTAAGCTTTGAGTATCTGTGCACGTACTTTTTTTACTCACCAATTTTATTTTATAGTTTCTACTCGGCCAATTTTACTTGTTTCTTCAATTTTCGTACCAAACTTTAAAATATTGTTTGTTTTGGACAGAAGAGGGTGCTTTCCAGAGAGTAGCAAATTATTTCACCTTCCTGATTCTTTGGTCAGATGGCGGTGGCACAAAAAAGTTAAAAATTCATCTTTGCCACACTGACAATTTTTGTCCAAAAATCTCTGGGACAAGACTACTATTTTCACCAAGGAATATCAATTCCAGTTGGGCAAGTGTTCTCGAATTTAAGAATGTCAACAAAAATTAGGTAAAAATGAAGGGCCGATTCCAAATTAGGTTTTGAAAAAATTCACTGCTGTTTGGAATACAAATGCGGGTCTTAAAACTGTTGAGCAAAAAATGTTGTAATGAATGGCGACGTCACTTCCAAACATGTCAAAAATGTTGAAGTGAATGGATGTATGGAGTTTTAAATGGGTTCCACTCGTTTCTTTTCAATGAAAGAGGCCCATTAGGTAGGTATAGGCTCGGCAACACGCTTTTAAGAGACTATTTGCCGTAGAAAGCTTTAAACTTAGAATTTTTAAAAGCAGTTGTTAGTTTAATGCTTCTATATGAACGGCTAGTTATGTTAGTATTGTCTTTATTTAATAAATGCCTTTTTTTTTGCCTTTTTCAGGATTTTATTTTGCCTTTTTTAAGTTTTTTAGGTCAACAAAATCCTATCCCTGCTTATGACATATGAAATATGTGGACCAAGTCTCGTGCCAATTCTGTTGAAATTTGGTAATATTTTACTTGTTTCACTAATAATTCGGTCATCATTTATGAAGAAGGCTATACCTTTTTTGAAGGTATTTGTATCGAGTTCATTCTGATTTAGTAAGATTGGGCATTAAAAAATAACTTTAAAACATGTGTCATATGCTTATATTATTCCAAGACAAATAATTTAGTTTGTTAATCTTTTATATCCCCTCTCCCCAGCACTTTGAAAGTGGCTTTTTAAAAAAAACAAAGTAGGTCTTCAATCAACTTTGGCTATAATGTAGTAGATTGTGAAATTATGCGTTGACACCATCTTTAAATTTTATTAATAAAATTATTTTTCTAACTTTTCTTGGGTTTTCAAAATTTGTTTCCAAAACGACTTTTTTTCCACCCCCTTTGGCAAGGGGAGGGGTGGGAGGAAAACAGTAATGTGGTCCTATGGTTTCAAGGGTGCTGAATCCAACGGGAGTTCTCGAGTCATCGTCCGACCCTTGGCTTTCAATCTATGAGCAACATTTCGGGATTGTGGCAACCTGTTCTCTTGTCCTTCTGACAGTATTGCCACCTTGGCAGCACTTCTTAATAGTTAAGTAAGGATATGAACAATTATTGTACTAAAGCTCAACCCGTCAGGTTGAAATGAAAGGTATGCCCTCATATCGTGCACTAACGCCCCTACTATATGTCTCACACGCCTAATAAGGCAGGGCGTTCGAATAAAAGTGAAATTGTCGTAATTTTTATCATACATATGTAATTGCAAGTGTGTAGTTTCAGTACAAAATGCATTTTTCCTATAATTCTGGCCCTCCGCTGAAATTTCTTAAACTTTCTGGTCCCCCATTAAGAAAGCTTGCCCACCACTGCTCTAATCCATTAACGTTTCAACCCCAAGCTCAAAATCTTTTAAATTTCAGGATCCAATTAAGAAACTAATTTTTGATTGAATAATAAATTTTTACTTTAAATTGACATGGATGTTTATTTTTTCTTTTGTAAAGCCCATTTGTTGCAACAAAATATTTAACTTCATTCACTCCACCTAAACAGAAGAATATTGTTTTCCAATTATGTATATTAAAATTCATAACTTAAATGATTTAAGTTCAACATAGTAAGAGTATAATTATGTAACAGTTTACGGTGAAGAAAAAATAAAACATAGGCGTTTATGTTACATATAAAATATTTAAGTTTCGTAGAAAACTACTCTAACATTTTAGAATTTTATAGAAGCATATTTGTTTACACAAATTAGACGGAATTCTGTTGTCTTAGTTTAAAATAATTTATTTTTATTTATCAATTCCTTAAAATTAAAATCTTATAGAACTATTATTGGAGATTCGTGTGAAGCAGTCACGTACGCATTTCAATTGAATAAAAATGTTACATACAATTCCTCCTACTAAAAATTGGCTACATGCATACGAATTATGACAAATGCCGTACCTACTCAATTTATTAGTTTATTTTATATCTAATTATTTTAAGATCTGGATATGCGTTTGTAAACTTACAATTCTAGCCTAAAAGCAGAACAGGTTATTTGCAGTAAATTTATTTTTAAAATATTTGTTTACCGAATGCTTCTCTTTGTTTACTTTAATTATTATATTATTTTTTTTCAATAACTTGCGTGGTATTTGCTTTCAAATATACTACCAACAGTAGCTGAATTAATAATCACCTTAATTAAAATTAAATCCCTTAAATCCATTTAAAAGTTTATTCCCGCTTTAGTTATCCTCTGTTACAAAACCAATTAATACACATTTGAAAATAGAGAAATGAATTAAAGGCAATTAAGTATGAACGTGTAATGATTTCAAATAAATTTTTAGTGAAGGTTTAAGAAATTCAATCAAAGAATCATACAGAAGCACAACACTTGCACAGAATAAATTGCCTTTGATTTAATGTTTTGACTTGTATGCATACTCCCATTTCAATTATTATTGAAATTTTATTTTAACTACATATAATTATTATAAATATTGAAACTGGTTCATATATTTATGTGTGGACCTATTTTTAGTTTTCTCCTCTGGGAAATACATTGAAAGTGAAATAATAAAAAAAGGAACTCTTACACATTATATCCAAGTTCAGATTGAGGTTATGTGAAAAATATCTAAGACCCTTTCCGCACGTGGATCATTATTTCCAACAATTTTCTGTTCTTAGTAGTGACAATTAGGAAGGAAGGGGAGTGAATAAAATCACCCCTATCAACGATTTGAAGGGATTTCTTAAAAATTCTTTAACACAGTACTTCACGTTGTGTGTGCGTTCAACCCCGAGACTTTAAAAGGAAACTACGAAAATCTCTCCATGTGGAAAAGTATAAAAAAACTCAGGCAACTTCGGTCCATGAACGTTATTCTAATAGCTTATGTCTACTTCCTTCAATTTAAAAGTTAGATTGAATGTCACTAACATATTTTTCATTATTGATTTATATGAACGTGCTTACAAAAAAAACCTCGGTCTTTTTCTCATGAAATGTGTTAAATTCCTTATAGAAACTTATAGTGCAGGCTTCTTACACATTTACAAATAAAAATTGTTAACAGCAGTCTAATAATTGAAAATGGTGGAGGGAGCTATGTATAAGGAATGTAAAATAAATCTATTTCCCAGGAGTGGAGTTGGAGGGTGTTCTTGGGGGTGAAAAAAGGGGGTAAATTGTATTCTTGCATTTTCCGACTAAATTTTACTTCAAAAATAAAATAAGTTGCTCTTTTGCTTTGCGAAAAAAAAGGGATGTCCTGCTAAGGCTTAGTTCACACGGCAATACACCGCACGTTTTTCGCAGTATAAATCCGTGAAAATGATCAGGGGCGTGAAAATGCTAAATGTAATCTTTCACACGACGCACGTTTCCGGATTTCTTGGATTGGATTGGATTTCTACTGATGTTTGAGTTTATACTGCAAAAAAAAACGTGTGGTGCATTGCCTTTGCCGTGTGAACCAGCCCTTACTTCGTTTGATCTTATGAACTTTCTCAAACATGCAAATAAACGGTCCGAACAAATTTGTTTGTTGGAAAGTTATTATTTGGGAATTAGCTACGCAAAAATATTTGCGCACGTGAACTTAACAGGACAAATTTTTCAAAAATGGTGATAAACGAAATGAAAGAAGCCATGTAGTTGCTTAGAACTAATTATGTAATTGCTGATTATAGTTACGCAAAGAAATTTGTTCCCATATTAATTAATAAATTTTTTTTTGCGTAACTAAATTGTAAATATTTTTAAAGTTTTTGTGACCTTAAGTCCATATGCGTTTCGCCCAGGTACAACAATTGGGCTCATCAGTTAGATGTTGTTGTACCCTTCTAAGACGCATAATTTTTAGTCGATGTATACCGACGTGTATTAAATAAACAGCACAAAAGCACTGTAAATTATAATAAGTTCTAGTGGAATTTGGTTAAATTCAGACGACTAGAAATAGATGATGGTAAAGCCCGTGGTCTGGCTGGTATAAGAATGAGAATAAAAACGTAAATAATTTTAAATTAATTATTTTTGTTTTTGTTTTTGTGGACTTCTTGAATTTAAATTCAATTTTTAAAGTTTTTGTGACCTTAAGTCCATATGCGTTTCGCCCAGGTACAACAATTGGGCTCATCAGTTAGATGTTGTTGTACCCTTCTAAGACGCATAATTTTTAGTCGATGTATACCGACGTGTATTAAATAAACAGCACAAAAGCACTGTAAATTATAATAAGTTCTAGTGGAATTTGGTTAAATTCAGACGACTAGAAATAGATGATGGTAAAGCCCGTGGTCTGGCTGGTATAAGAATGAGAATAAAAACGTAAATAATTTTAAATTAATTATTTTTGTTTTTGTTTTTGTGGACTTCTTGAATTTAAATTCAATTTTTAAAGTTTTTGTGACCTTAAGTCCATATGCGTTTCGCCCAGGTACAACAATTGGGCTCATCAGTTAGATGTTGTTGTACCCTTCTAAGACGCATAATTTTTAGTCGATGTATACCGACGTGTATTAAATAAACAGCACAAAAGCACTGTAAATTATAATAAGTTCTAGTGGAATTTGGTTAAATTCAGACGACTAGAAATAGATGATGGTAAAGCCCGTGGTCTGGCTGGTATAAGAATGAGAATAAAAACGTAAATAATTTTAAATTAATTATTTTTGTTTTTGTTTTTGTGGACTTCTTGAATTTAAATTCAATTTTTAAAGTTTTTGTGACCTTAAGTCCATATGCGTTTCGCCCAGGTACAACAATTGGGCTCATCAGTTAGATGTTGTTGTACCCTTCTAAGACGCATAATTTTTAGTCGATGTATACCGACGTGTATTAAATAAACAGCACAAAAGCACTGTAAATTATAATAAGTTCTAGTGGAATTTGGTTAAATTCAGACGACTAGAAATAGATGATGGTAAAGCCCGTGGTCTGGCTGGTATAAGAATGAGAATAAAAACGTAAATAATTTTAAATTAATTATTTTTGTTTTTGTTTTTGTGGACTTCTTGAATTTAAATTCAATTTTTAAAGTTTTTGTGACCTTAAGTCCATATGCGTTTCGCCCAGGTACAACAATTGGGCTCATCAGTTAGATGTTGTTGTACCCTTCTAAGACGCATAATTTTTAGTCGATGTATACCGACGTGTATTAAATAAACAGCACAAAAGCACTGTAAATTATAATAAGTTCTAGTGGAATTTGGTTAAATTCAGACGACTAGAAATAGATGATGGTAAAGCCCGTGGTCTGGCTGGTATAAGAATGAGAATAAAAACGTAAATAATTTTAAATTAATTATTTTTGTTTTTGTTTTTGTGGACTTCTTGAATTTAAATTCAATTTTTAAAGTTTTTGTGACCTTAAGTCCATATGCGTTTCGCCCAGGTACAACAATTGGGCTCATCAGTTAGATGTTGTTGTACCCTTCTAAGACGCATAATTTTTAGTCGATGTATACCGACGTGTATTAAATAAACAGCACAAAAGCACTGTAAATTATAATAAGTTCTAGTGGAATTTGGTTAAATTCAGACGACTAGAAATAGATGATGGTAAAGCCCGTGGTCTGGCTGGTATAAGAATGAGAATAAAAACGTAAATAATTTTAAATTAATTATTTTTGTTTTTGTTTTTGTGGACTTCTTGAATTTAAATTCAATTTTTAAAGTTTTTGTGACCTTAAGTCCATATGCGTTTCGCCCAGGTACAACAATTGGGCTCATCAGTTAGATGTTGTTGTACCCTTCTTAAGAAGTCCACAAAAACAAAAACAAAAATAATTAATTTAAAATTATTTACGTTTTTATTCTCATTCTAAATTGTAAATAGCAATCAATAGCAATCACGACAATTTTTTTTTTCTTCAGATCATTTATCATAATTTTTCAAAAAGTTGTCTTGATAGTGGATAAATAAATTTGGTGGCACCAGGGCCTAGTGACTTAAAACTCTCAACCATTCATGTGAGCGTGTTGTTGGCAGGAATGGAGGGTGTCAATTTTTGTCCTAGTCCGAAAGACTAGATGAGAAGCACTTACATATTCATGACAATCTGTCAGTTCCTCGAAAGAGGCAGTAATACAGGAAAAACATTTCTGTTCTTGGGTGGCAGCAGCTGGGAATCGAACCCAGACCTTCGGCATGACAGTCCAACGCACTTGCCAATATGCCACGATGTACCACCAATGATAATATCATATGAAATTAATAAGACGCTCATTTTTAAATGGACTTTAATATTTGGATCAGACTTGCCATTATGTGATAAGATAACAGGGAAGACGAAAAAAGTGGGTCTTACAATTCTGTTTGTCTGTACCTGCCGTAATAAAATTTTCGGAATTTTACAAAATCTCATTTTTCTCAAAAATGGCTCAACAACTTTTCTCAAAAAAAAAATTAATACATTTTTTTTAGTGAAGGCTATCTGTAGATGGGAAAACATTTTTCAAAAAATAGTTATTAATATTTACTTATTTTTTTAAAATTTTATTTTCATATGCACATAAATAAATACTTAAGATTTACATACCAAAATTTTCCCTTAAAAATGTTGTAAGAATATAAATATATGTATAAGCAATAATTTTTTTAAAAAAACCGCTCCAACAATTTACTTTTTTTTCCCTACAATCATATTCAACCAAGAATTAAAATGACGTTCTTTTTTTCGCCTCAAACTATCAAAACAGTTGTTTTAGGTAGTTTAAATCACAACAAAAACATAAATGTTAAAAAAAAGAGCCAAGTTCTTATGCACAAGAAACCTGAGCGTAAAAAGTCAGCCAAAAAAAGTAATGAGATCTAAAATATATCCCAAGTTTTAAGTTCATGAAGTTTAATATCCGGTCTTTCTGGTCGTCTTGAACCTGAGGGCTGGGATTCGAAGATTTTCTTGGCTGGAGCGTATAGGACCAAATATCCGCCGAAGAATTTTTCTCTAGAAAGTGTCCAGTATCAATTTCCCTTTTTTACCTATCGTCCAGCACTCGCCGCCGTAGAGTAGAACTGGTAAAATTAGCGTTTTGTAAAGCGTGTTCTTTGTCTTTCGAGAAAGGAGTTTTGAACCCATTTGTTTGGCCAAACAAAAGTAGCAGCGGTTCGCTAGGGTAACTTTTCGTCGGATTTCCACTAAGTTGTCGTTCGTTGAATTGATGTTTTTTCTGAGGTAGGTGAACTCCTTGACTACCTCGAAATTATTGCTACCAACAGTGAAGTTTTGTCCTAGGCGATGTACAGATGAGGCTTTGTTTGTTGATAGCATATACTTTGTTTTGTCCTCATTAACTTCAAGACCAACGAGGTTCGCCTGATCATCAATAGCCGTGAATGCTTCAAGTACAACTCTCTTGGAGCGGCCGATGATGTCGATGTCGTCCGCATAGCCAAGCAGTTGAGAAGACCTGTTGAAGACGGTGCCTTCCATGCTAACACCACTCTTGCGCACTATCTGCTCCAGGATCCAGGACAAGGTTGAAGAAATCACATGAAATCATATCTCCTTGTCTGAACCCTGTTTACGTCTGGAATAACTCGGCTGTTAGCTGGATCAGTTTTTTTTAATAATTTGATAACAATTTTTAAAAAGTGGGTAGATGCAACGCCTCTTGAGCTGAAAATTATAAATTTCCAATCTTATCTTTGTATGCACGTCAAGCCCTAACGCTCTACCAATTTTCATCGTTACAACAATCGGAAGCGCCCCATATAGTTTATAAGAATTTTTGAGAAAGTGGGTGGATGCCACGCCCCCTGAATGGAAAATTCAGGGCGACTTACCTATTTTCATCGTTCTACAACAATCGGAAGTGCTCCACATAATTTATAAGAATTTTTAGGAAAGTGGGTGGATGTCACGCCTCCTAAATAGAAAATTGCAGATTTTCGATTTTTCCCATTGTATGCACCACAAGGCCTTCCGTTGTGCGAAATTTCAAGTTCCTACGTTGTCGGGAAGTACTCCATAATTTTGATGATCAGTCAGTGAGTCAGTCAGTCAGTAAGTCGTCAGTCAGTTACGGTTTTTGCGATTTTTGAAGTCTTATATCTCGGGAATTACTAATTGTAAGGAATTGAAATTTGGTGAGCCACCTGTGCTTGATCAGCTCAGCAAATACTTTGAATTTGAAGTTTCTGACTTTATTGGTACTGAAGTTAGAGGGGGGTGAAAATCGCCTGAGTCTGTTCCTGTTTAAAAGGGTGTAGTGCCGCGAAATTGGCTGTGCCCTTTCCTTTGATATCGTATTTGATGTTTTCTTAGCATTTTTCGGCCATAATTTCTATGTCTTTATATACAATTTTCTCAAACCCTCAGCCTCCTGAACGTAATAGCAAGTACGTGCGACCCAATTGTGTATTTTATTTATTTGCGTTACTAAGTCCTAATTATGCAATTCGTTTTCAACAACCAACTTTTTCGGGTCTTTTAGTATCATTTTTGAGAAAATTGTCCTGGTTGGTTCATATGAAGTGAGCCGGACACCCTTTCTTGCAACAAAAATCATTTTAAAGGGGGGTTTTATATCCCCCCTTACAACATCGTGCAGTAATTTTTTTAAAACACGAAATTCAATCTTCTTTTTAAATTAAGTTATTTAACTGAATAGTTTTAGTAAAATTAATCTTCAAACTCAAAATTTTGAAAACAGCCTGTTCGCCTAAAATGTTACTTCAAAAACATACAAAATGAGAAAAGTGCATATTCATGTATTACACTTATAAACGCTGCCTGTTTAACATATATCTGTACAGTGTTCAGTGTCAAGACTGTGGCTAACCTTGGGTGAATGACGATTTAATGAAAGAAACAAATAAAACAAGCATTGGTTTATATGTAATATGTATGTATATAACCTTTCCCAGGTTTCCCCTTATTCTTTCCTGGAACATAAGAACCTTTAATTAATTTTTGAAGTTTTTATACAACGATATGAAACCTTAATTTTTTGTTATTATGCTTAACTTAATGCATAAGATTTTTGTTTATAAATTTTAAACTGGAATTTTGTTTCTCTGAAAGAAATACCCCTGTAGCAATCACGAAACGATATTGCTCAAAACAAGTCTATCAATAGAGAATACGTGGCGTGGGCTGCAATGTTTTTCATTTGGTATTGAATTTCGTTGAAAGTCCCTACCGATTTTGAATCCCACCCCATTTAATGAACACAACCATAGCCACAGCAGTCAGTGTTTAAAAAAAATCTACTTTTGATGTTAAACAGCTGTCGGTCGACGGTCGACTCTACTATTGAATGTCCATATCATTTGAATATAGAAACAAATCTTAAAAAACGAAACCCTGTTGAAAATATTGTTGAATATTCAACGTAGAAATTAAATGAAAAACTTTTTGAATTCATCAAAGTTTCCTTTAAATTTTAGCAGACATTCTTGAACCCTATATCTTCTTGCTTTAAATAAATTTCAATTAAATAGTGATTTTCCTTTTACCAGGAAAAATTAAAATAGAAAAACAAACAAAAATTCGAAGACATTGCAATTTTGTTTGTGTACATAATTTTAAAAAGTGTACCAAAATAAATTAAAAAGTTCTAGATAAATAAATAATGATTTAAGTGACCTTTGTCGCTAACTAAGCTAATCTAACATTTCTTTATTGACCTAAAGCTAAAGCCCACTAAATAATTCCACAATTTATTGTTCTTGATAAATGATAAACTTCCTAAAGTTTATAGTTTTGGTATTCTTATTTATAGATATGTATGACACATAATGTATGTAAAATGAACGTAAATAGCTACATATGTCAAAAGTTGCAGAGTCGAGTTTTCATTTCAAAGCAAATATCTTTGAGGCATCATGAGCTAGCTAAAGAAACGAAATAGCAATACCTTTTCTTTCGATTAAATGATTTCTAATGTATGTATGAATGGTTTCTTTGAAAAATAAGGAATCCTGATTTCAAAAGTTTTTATTTTTTTTTTTTCATTTTTGATATGTAGCTGGAGTGGAACCCTAATAAAAAAACTATGTTCGTATATGCAATATTATTTCATGCTGGACTAAACTTTCTGGATTGGTGGATTGCAAAATTACATATCTTTTAGCTATCGACATTTTTTGGGAAAGAAAAAAATCAACGTTCTATTTTGTCGAAACTTATCAAATAGTTTAATATTTCTATTTCTACGTTTACATCCAAGCAAAATGGAAGTTTCGTATCGACTAGGACTGATGATTGATATTGTCCTAGTCAATATAAATTGTGCATTTTTTCTGAATATTAATATTAACATGGGAACTTTTACCAGCTTTATGTATAAATATAACATAGCCCAAACTTCTCTCCAAAACAGAGGAAAACTTATTTAAAAAAAAGCATCGAAAAATATATGCCGTCTTGAGAAAAAAGAGGTACCTGTATTTTTGGCTTTATTGAGTTCGGGCCAGTTTTGGCATCTTAGCTTGATTTTTTAATGGTTAAAAGCACTTATGAAAACGGTCAAAGAATCATGTTGTTTTTAAGAAAACTCGAAGTACTAGCAAAACTCGAAGTGACCACCATACAAGCATTGTAGATCTGGCAAATAATCTAAAAAAAAATGATTTACTTGCAGAAATGGCAGAAAACTATTCATCAACGAAACAATACCGTGAGTGATGAAAACAAAAAAACGCATTTATCTCAAAATGCTAAAAATGCACATATGGTTTTTCTTCTTATCGCGACAGGATTGGGTTGTTTAGATTGTCTCAATCCCTCAATTTGTTCATATTTTATATTTTTGGGATTTAATATCAGACGCATTATTTCTTGTGCTCAAAATTACAGCTGTAATGATTTATAACATTAAACATTAATTTCTGGAAATATCTACCCGAGAAAGCCATGCAAGTTAACAATATAATTCTTTTTGCAATCAAACAATAGATTTTATTTATTTAGAAACTCATTTAAATAAAATGCACGACTGGGTCGCACATATTTGCTCTTATGTTCAAAACACTGCGGGTTGATTTAAGAAAATTGTATATAAAAACATGGAAATTATGAGAGAAAAATGTAAAGATGCATGAAATACGATAATTAAACTAGGTAAAACAACTCCTTTGACATTTTCAGGTGAAAAAAAAAAGAATGCCATCTTAGTTCCTTAGTGAATATGATTGTATGAAAAAAAAAGTTTAAAATCGTTGGAGCGCTTTCTTAAAACATTTTTTTTTGTATAGAAAATTCTTAAAACATTTTAAAGGACAAATTTTGGTATGCAAATCTAAAGTATATAAAAACAAAATTTGAAAAAAAAATTGTCAACCTATTTTTGAGATATCGAATTTTCAAAAAAAAACTTGAAACTCTTTTAAAAATTCAAAAAAAAATTTTTTTTGGAAATTATGATATCGTCGGCTTAGAGTGAAAAGCAGCTAACTCCTATTTTGCATTTTTTATAAAAATTATTTAAACAAAAGTGTTCACATAATGTGAATAAAACCAAAATTAAATTAATAATCTTTCAGCACTCGCTTTTGCTAAATTCAGTGAAATTGAAAAGATTTGATAGATTTTTGTATTTTTAATCAATTTTTGAAGTGGTCTATAATGACAAAAAAAATGTGGAGTTAGCCGCTTTACACTCTAAGCCAAGGAAAAAGTTTCGTCAAAATCGTAGGAGTCGTTTTTGAGAAAAAAAAATATAATATATAATAAAAATATATAAAGTACATATGTAGGTACTCAAAAATTCTTAAGTATCAGTTTCAAACAAATCGATCAAATTGAAATCAGTCTTACCATTTTGAAGAAAGCTGTGGAGCCATTTTTGAGAAAAGCGATTATGTATAATTGATAAGAAAATTGTGTAGCAGGTACCGTTATTTTTGGTTTAAGAAAAATGAAAAAGACGTGTGGGTAGAATTACCAAAAACCACTATGTACCAAGTTTCGAGAAAATCGATCAAGCCGTTTAGGCTGTAGACGAACAGACAGAAAGACAAACAGACAGAATTGTGCCACCCACTTTTTTGTTCTTCTCTATCATTGTAATTTCATGTTTGATTAATCTCTCGAAATTTTGTTTTTGCACGGATCCAAAACTTGCCTTATAATACCAGTTGTTGCAAACATCCAAAAAATGGCACGCAACCTTGAAAAACTTTTACAAATGATTAAACACTTTGCATCAACTCATTGAGAGAGCTTGGGAAACAGAGAATTTTCCTAAGAAGTGGAATAAGGGAATTTTTCAAGCTCCCAAAGAAAGGATACATTCCTTACGCAGTACAAAAACTGGAGAGGAATTTGCGTGCTGCCTGCTGTAGCCAAAGTAATAGCCAAAATCGTCCTGGAGTGAATATAAGACCACCTCGAAGACATGCTTGACGCCGAGCAAGCAGGATTCCGCACAGGATTCCGCACTGGATCTTCCTGTGTGGGCCAGATCAACACCTTGCGGATCATCATTGAACAGTGCATTGAATATCGATCACCACTTCACCTTCTGTTCATCGACTTTGAAAAGGCGTTTGATAGTGTCAATAGAGAGTTTATCTGGCTTGCTTTGCGTAGGCTAGAACTGATGGATCCAAATGTCACGTAATGCAAAAAGTAAGGTTGTCAGAGGATTTTGAAATCCAAAGTGAGGTCAGACAGGGTTGTATACTGTCACCAATACTGTTCCCGTTCGTGATAAGTGATGTGCTGCATGTAGCTCTTCGACTGGAAGTTCAGTGAAATCCGGAATCATTTCTCAAACACCTGGACTATGTGGACGACCTACATATGCCTGCTTTCTCATAGTATCATAGATCTCTATCAAATGACAACAAGAATGGAGAGAGAAACTGAAACCGTTGGACTTAAGATCAATACAACAAAAACAAAAAAGATCAGCCTTGGAACTTCTTCATCTACCCAAGCAGATATTTCTGGACAACCAGTTGAGATGGTAGAGAGTTTTCAATCTATTTGGAGTATTCTCTCTACTGATTTAGGGACCAAACTAGAAATAATCAGCCGAATCGGGAAAGCAGAGGCTGCGTTCGGAATGCTTCGTGCTTTTTTATGGTTGCAGCACTTGAAAAGTAACACCCGCTTTTACAATAAAGCTGTAAACGTTCGTGAATAGATGTCTGCGAAACATTTTGAAGATTTTCTGGCCTAACCGTATCTCCAATGATGAACTACATGCGAGGACGGGTCAGGAAACCATCGACTCTAAAGTTCGTAAGTTGAAGTGGATTGGACATACGCTTCGAAATGGTCACGAGTGCATTGCGAGTCAAGCGATGCCACGAGAAGGACGAGTTGGCTGACCTAACTTGGCAAAGAACGGTCGAAGAGGAATCAGCACAACTGGGGAAGAGTTGAAGAGAGCTTAGGTTCATCTCCAGAAACCGTACACGTTGGCGCGTAGGAGTAGTGGAGGCCCTATGCCCCGGAACCTTATGTCCAAGGACCTGAGTCCAAACCATTTCCAAATGATGTACTGGTAGCCTAAATATTCATCTAATTCCAATTAATTGTCATTCTAGTACCACTATTCAATTAATTTCTATAACCTCTGCTTAGTTATTATGACATTTATAATTAATGGAAGTGATTTATTAATTATAATCCCAAACTATGTGCCCTCCTTGTTGAATATCAGTTTTGTCACATGCTTGCAATTATGTGGTGATGGTTTCTGTTTAAAGAATGAAACCTACTTAACATTTATTTTAAATTCTTAGAGGCAAATGTGGTAGTACCATACCATACCAACCATGAAACTTAAGTGTTTAAACTCTTTCAATGCGCCATCGACATGCTCTAAAGTTTTCAATTATTAATGTTTACTGCCGTTGAAGGCCTTGTCGTCGTCATTCTCAGCTAAATATAGTCAACTAAGCTATAGGTATAGAAGTCATTGTTGGAAATAAAAATTGCATAAAAATTAATATTCCAAGCAATTTGAACGCATAATAAATGAGAGGCTCTAGACCAGAAGGCCAACATCAGAAAACTTATGATTTATCCTCTGTGCTCGGAGATATTATGGCTGCATTTTGATTTTTCAACTAAGATTTATGTGGTTCCACTGAGACGATGTATCTATGCACATAATTATATTTTAAAATATTTCCAGACAATCAGCAAACAAAAAAAAACAAAAAAATAGAATTTTGTTTTCAACCTTACTTAGTGGAAACTGATACTGAAATAGCAGCTAAAAGCTCAAGGGAAATCAAGTTTTTTAATGCTTGAATGATGTTGAAAAAATTTTAGAACGCAATTAAAGCAACTTTAAATTTATTCAAAATATATGGTTTGGCAAAAACATAAGAGCAAAAAAAAAGTAAAGTGTGTTTTTATATCTATCTTATATTTTTCCTAGCAAAAAAAATGTAATTGATGGATCCAGAAAAGGAACTTTCATCTTGAGCAGATTTCATATTGAAAGGCCCTCTTTCATATTAAAAATTCACCTCTGTTTATATGTACGTATACAATATAATTCAAAATATCTACATAAATCCACAAAGTTCGAACAAAAATTGTATATATGCATTGTCCGCCATTTTGAAAAAAAAGCTTTCAAAGACCTAAATGCTATTTTCTTGGCTCCTAATTGAACGCAGAGAAATATTTTTTGTTTGACTTTGAAGGTAAGAATGTTTGATAGAACTTTTGCATACAAATATTTTTGACATCTCTTCCATCTTTTTACTGTGGAAAAACTGTTTAAATTTTTGGTAAAAATTGGGTTTTAGAGTTGATTTTGTCTCTCGTTCATCTGAGCGAAAAATTATTTAAATATAGTATTTTGTAGAACACGTAATTTCTTACATTTTTGTATATATGATTTTATGTATAGCAAAAAATGTCTTGACTACAGCATTACAAAGTTGCCAATATCCAGCAAATAATTCCTTGTGGGAGACTACGATTTCTGCTGCGCTGCGGCGCAAAAAACTAACGGACTCTTGTAGAAGAATAACATGCAAGTATTTTTTATATTCAGAAGGGGGTATGGCTTCTTAAAGTTTTAATCTTTTTCAGTGCTTTTTAAGACCAAAGCTGGTTTCTAATAAAACAGATATTTGTGTAATGGAATTTTGTATTTTTTTGTCGATGCAATGTGAAACTGTCAAAATATTTGCGATTTTATGAAGCGTGTACGGTAAAAGTGAAATTTATGGTGTGCTATACTATAAACAAAATTTAAAAAAACTAGGTATGCAAAACAGTAAGTTAAAATTTCAATTCCAAATTGTAAAAGGATTTGTGTGCTTTCGTGTTTTACTTGCTTTTATGGTGATTTATGAGCTTGCCATATTTGGCTTCATATGTGTATGTGACTCTAAGGGTTTCAACATGCACACCGGAAAGAACTTTTTTGACAGTGAAACCTAAGAAATTTTACCGATCAGGATAGACTTACGGGGTTGGCGTTAATGCCAATTCATCGACAAATTGAGACCTACACGAAGAATACTATCTTCAAGAAGTATATAATATTGATGGCAAATTATTTTTGTAAGGCCTGAGCCATCCATTGAGTCGTTAATTTACTCTTAGCCTTAATTAGAAAATTATATGCTAAAAAATGGAAAACAATTGAATCGGTCATTTCAAAAACCTTTTAAGTCACATTTTTTTCAAATATCCTTTTTTTGCTGTAGATGCTTCCTTAAACATAGATACATATTCTGAGAATAAATTACGTCGGTCCAAACATTCCTTCCTGTCCAAATAATACCTCACGATAAACGTTCCATGGAAAAACAACGTAAGTCAACTGACTTAAGTGGTTTTTGCAAGCACTACTAGATGGTGGAAGTAGTTATATCTAGTTTTGCCTAAGGGTTAAATATATTAAATTATTATAAATTGAAACATGTGACATGTTAAAATGTTTATATGTTAATGTTTAATTATAATTTAAAAAAAAACTTTGATTTTGTTTAAATTATTGTACACTACTGACCCCGTTTCTTGCTAAAACAACGTAAGTCACCCGTTTCTTGCTAAAACAACGTAAGTCAAGAACGGGCTTTCAGACTTTTTTCATTATTAATATTGATAAACTGTGAATATTTTTTTATATTTCAATCCTTTAAAACTCTTATACTAAATTGAGCCCAAAAAGTCCTTTAAAACTAGTTTAAAACTAGTCGGTTTTACCTTTGAACCGACGTTATATACAATTTTGTGTGTTCACTATTGTGGATAGTTTACTTTTTTGAGATTCACTAAATCGATACTGTATTTTTTTTCGAAGTGTAACCCGACCAAACAAAAAAATATTTTTTATTCACAACACTATTTTCTGGCATGCAAGAAAATTGCCGGTCAATTGTTTTGTTATTCAATGATACCAATGGTTTGTGCTTGGCATTTGTTTTTGCTTTTGCATTGAACAATTTTTCTGCAAGCTGTAAACTGAAGAGGGATACAAAAATTTCGTTTGTAGCACGGACATTCTTTTTCAGGCCAATTTATTTTTCTCACCTCCAAGCTTTTTTTTCCTCAAAGGAATAATTGTATACAGTATACTTAGCTTAAATGGTGAAATTTTTCCAAAAACTGCCTGGCTACGGCCTTGACTCCAATTCACCAATACCCACCAAAAAGACACGAAAAACTTCATCAAGGCATCAAAACTTGCCTTTTAATTGGGTGCGTTCAGATAACGTGTATAATTTCCTGGAACTGAGAAAGAAACAAAGACAACTATCCCAGAACAGCTACAAATTTTGTTCTTTTCTACATTGCCAAAATTGTGAAGTTTTTTTTGATTTGAAGTCTATTGAATAAACCGGAAATGGGGGGTATCTATAATGGAAAAATTACGCGTGCAAAGGTTTTTATTATTGAATATGCTTGTTTCGCTCAAAAGTTAGCTTTAAACCGAAAATGCTACCAAATTCACCCATGCGTTTCTGGGAGAATGGTCTAACTGGCCACTTTTCAATGTGTTTGGTATAACTTTAATCCAAATCAATAATCAGAAGAATTCACAAAAATATCTATGGTAAAAGGATGATTTTCCTCTTCCTTCCTCTTTCTGTCCCTCAAAAAACCATACTTCCATGCGAAATGTTTTTGGTGACTCAAATCAAATCGAATAAAAAATTCTTCATTCTCATGGTAAATGAAAAGATTCAGCAAGTTTCAGCTGGATGGAACGATTTTTTTTTGTAAAATATATCCATTCAATTTTACCTATACTATTCTATCAGTATTGGAACCTGGGACTAACACGAAAATGAATTTGTTTTCTGAAACACAAATCACAACAAAAACATAAATGTTAAAAAAAAGAGCCAAGTTCTTATATGTACAAGAAACTTGTACGTAAAAAGTCAGCCAAAAAAAGTAATGAGATCTAAAATATATGCCAAGTTTTAAGCTCATGAAGTTTAATATCAAATATTTAATTTAAATTTGGTGGGTTCACTGGTCAAGTTTTCATACATTTTAAAATTGTGATTAAGTAAGTAATTAAGAGAAAACTTGCCAAGTAAATCCACCAAATTTTAATCAGTAATCATTAAATACCAAATTTCTGTCATGATTTGGAATTGCTTTGATATTTCTCTACTTAAGATATTTGATATTGAGCTTTATGTACTTAAAACTTGGCATATATTTTAGATCTCATTACTTTTTTTGGCTGACTTTTTACGTACAGATTTCTTGTACATATAAGAACTTGGCTCTTTTTTTTAACATTTATGTTTTTGTTGTGATTTCACTCCTTTTTGCAAAGATTAACTTTACCAGGAGAAAATCAAGCCTTAGGGCCTTACAAAGTTGCATAATTCTATGACAACCGAAAGTGCTCCATATAAATAATAGCAATTCTGATAAAGTGGGTGGATGGCGCCCCCCGAATGCAAAATTCCAATTTTTCAATTTTTTTTTCTTTCTAAGTACTTCAAGCCCTACCGACCTACCAATTTTCATTATTCTACAACAATCAGAAGTCCTCCATATAATTTATAAGAGTTTTTAATAATGTGGGTGGATGCCACGCCCCCTGAAGGGAAATTTCCAATTTTTCAATTTTTTTCTTTCTACGTACTTCAAGCCCAACCGACTTACCAATTTTCATCGTTCTACAACAATCGGAAGTGCTCCATATAATTTATAAGGATTTTAAGAATGTGGGTGGATGCCACGCCCCCTGAATGGAAAATTCCAATTTTTCAATTTTGTTCATTCTAAATACTTTAAGCCCTGACGACCTACCAATTTGTCTCGTTCTAAAACAATCAGAAGTGCTCCATATAATTTATAAACAAATTTAAGAATATGGGTGTATGCCACGCCCCCTCAATGGAAAATTCCAATTTTTTAATTTTTTTCTTTCTGAGTACTTGAAGCCCTACCGACCTACCAATTTTCATTGTTCTACAACAATCAGAAGTGCTCCATATAATTTATAAGGATTTTTAAGAATGTGGGTGGATGCCACGCCCCCTGAATGAAAATTCCAATTTTTCAATTTTTTTCTTTCTAAGTACTTGAAGCCCTACAGACCCACCAATTTTCATTGTTCTACAACAATCAGAAGTGCTCCATATAATTTATAAGATTTTTTAACAAAGTGGGTGGATGCCACGCCCCCTGGATAGAAAATAGCATATTTTCGATTTTTTCCTTTGTATGCACCACAAGGTCTACCGTTTTGCGAAATTTCAAGTTTCTACGATGTCTGGAAGTGCTCCATAATTTTGATGATCTGTCAGTGAGTCAGTGAGTCAGTGAGTCAGTGAGTCAGTGAGTCAGTCAGTCAGTTACGGTTTTTGCGATTTTTGAAGTCCTATATCTCGGGAATTACTAATGCTAAAGAGTTGAAATTTGGTGAGCCACCTGTGTTTGATCAGCTCAGCAAATACTGCGAATTTGAAGTTTCTGACTTTATTGGTACTGAAGTTAGAGGGGGGTTGAAAATCGCCTGAGTTTGTTCCTGTAAAAAGGGTGTAGTGCCGCGAACTTGGCTGGGCACTACCGTGCCCTTTGATTAAAATTGAAATCATTAGCTTCTTAAAGTTTATAAGGAAAGTACCTCATAATACTCTCAATGAATGCTATCTCATACATTAATCTAAATATGTTGTAAATACTTTCTTTTACAACCTTCAAGCAAACTTGTTCCTAGTAAATAAATTATGGCAACATTTCTTCGTTTCACAAGTCAAATAAATAAAACTTATGCAATGATTTTCAAAGAGGAAATATTTTGCCCCCCTTAAAACCGGAAACATTCCAACAAAAAAACAAGCAACAAGCTTAAGGAACTCATAGTACCTATATCATACATCAACAACAAAAATAAAATTTATATAAGTAAGTGAAATAAAAGAGAGATATTATGTTGTACTCTAAGTTTTGAATGATGCAATAAAGGCCCTAAAGGTTGTTGGAAGTTTTAAAATTTTGACTTTGATTCCTCAAACCTATTAGTTTCACCAAGAATGCTTTTTAGAACAGGAACGTTCCATGGCTAAACGCTCTAGTTTCAGGGTGCTCCATACAATAATACTGACACATAGCTAGAGGAAGTTACTATATAAGTATGTACATAAATGTATGCATTTACATAATATTGGAAGAAGGAAATAGATTTCCAAGCTGAAAATAACATTTTGCCTGAAGAATATTTGCAGCTTTTTCTCTGTCAAACTTTTGTGTTTTGTTTATTTAATTCAATCAGAAGTCAAGATAGTCGGATGTAGGTATTTACAAACATATTTATTTTCAAGAACTACTAACTTAGGTACATTAAATTTACTATTAATTATTGACTTGCTAGAGATTTGAAATCATATTTGTCGTTAGTCAAGTGTGGATAACGACAAAGCTCTATCTTCGAAGCTTTACTATTGTTATTAGACCGAGGGCCCACAGCAGATTTTGGACGCATGGAAAAAAGCGTATGGAAAGCGTATGGCGTATTTTTTTTTTTTTTGCGGGTGGCAATGGTGCAGTGGATGTAGTGCTTGACTGCTAACTTAGAGGTGTGGGTTCGAGCCCCATTCTAGGCAGCATTCTTTTCTAAATTCTCCCAACTTAACTGGACGCCACCCGTGAGATTTAATGAGATAATAAACACCTTGATCTCAATCCACTGTGCCAAATCTTTCCTATCCTCCTACTTTTCTAACTAGTGCCGTACAATTCAGGTTGCATTTAAAAGACCTTAGGTCTTACAGGCATATAGTTAATATTAAAAAAAAAAAAAAAGAATAAAAAAAATGAACGCAACTTCGGGGGTAATTTCATCATCATGTTTGCCATCGGCTTTCAATTTAATTTTTTATTAATTAAGTGAAATCCCAATCAAGGTTAACTTAATGACGTGAACTAGCACTTCCTTGCCATCGTATTGCTTCGTCAACGTTCTATGGGAGCCAGCCCTATAACACTATGTGACAAAGAAAAAATTGAATATACTTTTCCAGACATATGTCATTTTGCAGGTCTTGTAGAACTTAGTAAAATGGTATACAAAAAATTGCCCATATACCCTAAAAAACTCGTTTAAGTGCGTGAAAAACCCCTTTTTGGTAGTTTCATATACTCATACATTTTTGTTTACTATTTGATTTTCAATTTTTTTTTTCTGAAAAAAGAAAAATAGGCCTTTTTAACAAAGTTATTCTTTTTTTGCAAAACTGCAAAGAACCAAAGTCCGAAATGTTTGTGATTTTTATTTTTTTTTTTTTTTGTATTTTTCTCACTTTGAGAAGGGTTCTAGCTACTGTTTAAATTTTTGATGCCCTTTTTTCTTTAAATAAAGGGTTTTTCAACAGGGACGCTACAAAAGTAGAGCGACAGGGACAGCAAACGACGCCATATTTCTTGCCGCTCTTTTGACATTTCTCTTCAGTAAGGTTTGCCATTTCATGATGGAAAGATATACGAGCCAACAACGAGTCGAAATTATTAAAATTTACTACCGAAATTCGGAGTCAGTGGCCTCAACGTTAAGAGCACTACGTCCAATTTATCATCTTCAGCGATGAGGCTCATTTCTGGCTGAATAGCTTCATCAATAAACAAAATATGCGGTATTGGTCAGGCAGCAGTCCACACGTACTCCCTGAGTCATCATTGCATCCCGAAAAAATTATACGGTTTGGTGTGGTTTATGGGCCGGTGGCGTCATTGGGCCGTACTTCTTCCGTGATGATCAAGACCGGCACGTTACTGTGAATGGGGATCGCTACCGTTCAATGATAACCGAATATTTTTGGCCCCAATTGGATGATATGGACTTGGAGGACATGTGGTTCCATAACAGGACGGTGCCACAAGCCACACAGCGAATGTCACAATCAATTTATTGGAAACGAAGTTTGGAGAACGTGTTATCTCACGAGATGGTCCAGTCACTTGGCCGCCTCGGTCGTGCGATTTGACGCCGTTAGACTATTTCCTGTGGGGCTACGTCAAGTCTATGGTCTATGCCAACAAGCCAGCGACGATTGATGAACTTCGTACGAATATTGAACGTGAAATTGCAGCAGTATCGGCCGATTTATGCTTGAAAACCGTCGAAAATTGGGTTCAGCGTCTGGACTTCTGCAAGCGTGCCCGTGGTGGCCATGCAAAAGAAATCGAGTTTCATACATAATGGCATCGAATGTTCTTTCACAGGAATAAAGAATTTTATTAATATCCAAAATCGTTTTTGTTTTATTTAAAAAAAACTTTTGTAGCGCTCTTATTGAAAAACCCGATATTTGAAAAACATGTTCAATGTAGCTTCTTAAACGTCCTTTTTCATTCAAATAGTCCTAAAATTGACTGATTTAAGTGTATTTTAAGATTTTATCAAATTTTTTGTGTGAGCTTTTATGCAACGCTCAATTGGATTTTATATTGGAGTTTGTGGTGAGGGGTGAACAAAAGTAATGACTCCAAATCGGTTTTCAAAATGTATGCAATTATTCTTTTAATTTGCAGTAATTCTCAAAAAGTAATGAGCATTAGTTCGGGATATGAACAATTCATCATTCGTTTCTCTTTTTAATGTGGTATGGTTAATGATTTCATTCCATCGGAATAAAAGCTTTTGATGTTCATAACCCTTTTTTGACTTACGTAATTATTTTAAAGTTAATTGATCATTCAATATAAACGAATTTCCGATCATACCAGTGACCAGCGACAGCGTGTGTATTGAAGTTGAAACAATTGTCCTATTATCAATTCTCTGGTGCCAGGTAGAAAGAGGTTAAGTCAAAAAATTCGACTTTCGGATTTTAATTGGACTTAAGTCAGTTTTTTTTTCTCTATTGTTTGTTTGGTCCAATCGGCATAAGTCTAGCGCTACTCCTTCCAATAGAAATAAATTAGTACAAAGGGCATAAGTCAGGAAATTTTTAAGACTGTTTGGTATTAAGCGCATAAGTGGACGTAAGTCCCTTGAATTTATAGTAATTTTATATTTTGAAATAATAAAGTTGCTCTAAAGGACTTAAGTCTTCTTATGCCTTTATTACCAAACAGATTTGAAATAATCTTGTTGCTCATAAGGGCTTAAGTCATCTTGTGCCCTAGTACCGAACAGTATAAATCAGACATAAATCTTTCATTTAAAAGAAAGTTTTATTCTTGGGTACTAAAACAATCTTTAAGAATTCATAAAAAAATACACCATCGCAAAAATAAGTGTACCTACA